>JAKTQD010000002.1:0-472718 GCA_030579255.1 Kazachstania psychrophila | reverse complement strand
ATGAGAAATGAATTGCTTCAAGAATTTCAGTTGTTGGGCGGGATCTAGCTATAAACGAAATGTGATAAGATTGCTAGTAGTAATCAAGGCATATTCAAGAAATAAACTTCTGAAGATTAAATGTGTATACATTATTACTTAGCATGCTAAAGCGAAACTTTTGAAGTGCTTTTATGCTTACTTGTTTAGAACTATCTTATATAGTGTAAATCATTTATGCGCAAAACTATTATTGGGCGTTTACTTGGCAAAACTCCTTGAGAAAATAATCATAATCACTCCGAAATTCTTTATAAATTAAAGAGTTTTTAAATAAAAATATTATATTAAATTGGATATATATATATATTTATATATATATTTATATATGTAGAGTATTATATGAGTTAAGTCTATACGTCAACACCTTAGGAGAGCTGCGCACTTGTTGATATATAATGGAATATACATATTTTATTATTCAGAAAATTTAGTTAACTTTAGTAATTTAGATAAAATAATTAAAACCTGATGATTTATCGATAGAATAAAAAATATGCCATTAGTTGATCATTATAAATAGTGTGTATGTATGCTAGATAGCGACACAATATAGAGATATGAATATGTATATGCGTTTGTGGGGTTGTTATGTTATATATAATTTTTTTTAATACATATCGAATTTGTTCATAATTTGGATATGTATATTTTGATAAGTAGATTAAAGTAAAATTAGTAACTTGATACTACCAGTATGTGTATTTTTATGACGTAGTTTCAGTTCTCATTAACTCATTTTATTTTATAATTTTTTTTATCGTTAAAATGAAGATAACCATAATCTATAGTTCTGTTGAGCTACATTAGCGTAAGAATCTATGATTTTTTCGCACGATGGAGATGAATGGAATGATGTATTTGAGTCTTGTAATTGATAATCGAAATTACTTTCATCATTTTGTAACTCCCCAGAAATGAAGTTGAACTTGGGCGTTATATCACAAGTCATAGCAAAATCATTACTGTTTTCGTTTATAGAATTATGCGAGCTTAATAATTCTGGTGGATTATCTATAAGTTCCATAGGTTGGTTAGCGAACGATAGTGCAAAAACATCATTATCATTAATAATATTGCTATTGCTGCTATATTTGTTTGGAATATCTGTAGGGAATGACATTATAATTAATATTGTACGTGATAGAAATATAACTCGCAAGGATATATTATGCTTATAATTCTTTTTAAAAAACGAATGTTTTAATATATGATAAATAATCAATATATCAATGATCTATATGGTATGTTTTAAATAGTTTGACAATAATGTCTCACAAGATTGCAAACAAATTACAAGGAACAAATACTTAATTAGAGATACATAATTTGTGATCTTTATATATATATTGAAAATTTAGTATCCGAACCAGAACTACAACTAATTTGTTGATAAAATATTTACAGGTGTGAGGAATATTACATAGCTCTAACGGCAGCCACATGGTCATTTGCGTTGATTTTTGTTCAACACAGTGCACTATGGAACAAACTAGACACTTTTGACCCTGTTAACCTCTATAACTAGAGGTCACCCTTTTGAAAAAAAACTCACTCGGAAAACACGAGCCACAGAAAAGCCCGCACGTGGATAAAGGATTTACACCTTGTGGGAGGGTTCTCTCCTCCTTTCTACGCGCATAGTGGGGAAACAGGGAGAGAAAGCAAAGCACTCTACGGGTATTTTATTTCGCGACCTGAGGAGAACCGATGGTTAGTTCTTCTGAATTTGTTGCTAGGATCTAAAGGTGCATAGTGGAAGGAGTTCTCTTAATGCGTTTTGTCACCCACTCTCTGACAGTCATATATTTTTGCCTGTTCTATTGTTATTACCGTTATCGATTTATTATATCTTGTTTACATTTTCATAGGACTGCACTGATTAACAAGTAGAACCATAACCTCTCTTGGCGTTATTTCTCCCATTTAGTCCGTTGTTTGGGTACATGTTCTTTTTTATTTATTATTATAATTATACTAACGCTATAATTGTTAATAGAATGGTTGCTCTTAGCATGTGATGGATTATTATTATGTCATATTCTTTGAAATGTAAACAATATAAGCGGATCTATTAGAGCGACGAATGTTTGTCTTATTATTTCCAAGTACACATGAATTTTTCCTTTCTTGTACTAGTGCTTGATTCCGGAGGTACTTGGTAGATAGTAACCGAACCAGTACTAGCTCTCAGTTTTTTTAATATTATTTTCGTTTATAGGCGTGAAAACAATTTAATATATTTAATTACTACAATATGCAAGTTATAAGGGTTAGAAAAATAAGGACTTTAACAAGTGAATTGACGTAATATTGAAGTTTTTGGTTTGAAAAAAATAATATGTCAAACCCATGTCAACGTGAAGCTTGTAATATTCAAGGTATGTTGTAGCTCGTCAGATATTTTTATTTCTTAAAACTATTAGTTACTAACGTTTATTCAATAATCGTAATAGAATGTATCCAGAAAAATAACTATGATGATTCTAAATGCGTAGAATACATCAATAAGCTTTATAAATGTTGTGCCAATTTTTACAAGACACGTGGAAACGATGCGAGATCCGTGTGTTGCCCATTACCTGATCTATTGCAATTGAAATTACAACAGGCCAAAGACTCTCATTGAAGTAGGACTATCTCTCAATTTAAATATATAAAATAAAAACAAGATTTGTTTAAAGTTTGTGCATAAAGAAGAATCTAATCATAACTTATATTAATTCACAGTTCTAGTGAAGATCCTTTTTATACCTCTTCCGAAAAAGAATTTATCTAAGATCGACCGCGAGCACGACAGTAGCGCATCTAAGTACTCTACCGTACATTTCACTAAGTAAAATGTATAGGTCCACTGGCATATTTCATCCCGTACAAATCGTGACTCTGGGTGTCTATATTATAAAAGACATTGTGGCCTCTTTAAAAGAGAATACAAAGTAAACTAAATTAGAATAAGAGTTTTACATCTGTTTAATTCAGAAAATGTTTCGGCTTTTTATACTTACTCACAATGGACAAACCTGAAAATTTTTTCTCTAGAAAATTCAAGGCGGGTAAATGATTTTATACTTGAGAATAATACTAAAAAATAACAGGGTTTAATCTAAATCTAACTAACTAAGTGAAAAAAAACTTGTTATAGTTTCATTAATACGTAATAGATATAAAGAAATAGTAATTGTTATTATATATTGATAATATTATTGAGATTAATTTATATGGTTTATATTAATGAAGATGATAATACCAGGATCCTTAATATTATATAAGAAAGAATGAATTTAGATATATAAAAATGAAGCGTTTTAAATAAAAACTACACTAGTCGCATAATTTAATTAAATTTAATGACGACGGGAAGCAGAAATAATGTTGTTCATTTCTTCAACCTTAGCCTTAGCTCTCTTGAAAGAACCTAATCTCTTCTTAGCGATCTTCTTAGCTCTCTTTTCACCAGTGTTTCTGATAACATCCATCAATCTTCTTTCGTATGGAGCTAAACCAGCAATTTCTCTGACTAAAGAACGGACGAACTTAGTTCTGTTAGAAGTAGTACCCTTCTTGTAGGAGATTTTAGCAGCTGGGGTGATTTGAGTAACTTGCTTACCCTTGTTTAAACCAACAGCGATACCTATTTAAAAATGAAATAATTAAAATTAATTAATTATTGAAATTTGTTAGTAAATTATATTCTCATGTTTTTTCAATCCCAGTTCATGTTAATGTGTATATTCTTTAGTTTCTGTGAAATAGTTTATTTGTTTATTTTATCAATATAAATATCATCATTTCTTCTTAGATCAAAACATTTATCAACTCTCATAAATATAAACTGAACACATTTCCCATATGTTCATTCATATCTATCGTCGTTAACATAATGTTAATTCATTATTTGAAAATCTCATACTTTTCGTATCATTTAAGATATTTTTATCTTCAGAACATCAAAAGGGTAGTTTGGTATTAACACCTTTGCTCTTCGAATACAGTAGATAATATATTATACGCTCATTTATTGATTTATCCTTGTTATATTCATAGTATTAGATCACTTCTTGGTTTATTATTTATTGCTCATTTCATTAAATTTTTATCACAATTAACATTCATTTGATATTTCTCGATTGTGCTATTGTACATACCAGTCTTGACAGCCATTTTATCGTTATATATATGTGTTTTCACGTCTTCTTTAAATGTTGTATAAGTTACTATATAGTTTAAAGATGAGATTGTTTTCTATACTTACTATTAGATTTTTCGAAGATTTCTTTCGCTCAAAGAGGATATTTCCGAGATTATTCAAAATGGTTTTCTTTTTCCGCATTAAAAAATGAAAAAGGTTTGGATGTTACAATATAACAACAAAATGTATGGGTTGTAATAGTCAAATATATACTTAAAATATTTGAGATGGTTTCTATCCATTAAGGTAGTTCTAATAATATTATTTATTGAAATATATTAAGTATTTACATGAGATTTAATTACACCTAATAATTATTTACTGTAATCTCACAGAATAAAACATAATCTATGTAAAATAGTTCTATTCTTGTAGAGATACGGTTGACAAGTCAAAGCTACATTCGTCTAATCTAAATAAAACCTGCTCCATAGTGAAACCATGGTATAATTCTGCAAAATTCTTTCTAGATAGTTCTTTACCATCTGCAAGATATTCCATCTTTTCTAATGGAAATAACATATTCAGTAGTCGATTTTTACTTTCGGTCACTTTTAAGGGTTTATCATTAACAACTCCATTAAAGTAGATTACTGTGTTTTTTCCATTCTTATCCTTAACGACTTCTAAATCCTTTAAGTAATCTTTATTCCGTTGCTCTTTTGCTTGTAAAATTCTATAACGTAATTTCCAACCAGTTGGTCCTAGTTCCTTAACTCTAGCTGGTTTATCCTTGACCAAGTAATTATCGATACCACCTTCTTTACTTATAGTTCTAAGGACCTTTGCAGTTAACTTTATTCCAATTTTTCTATTTAGAGTTTCACTCCATAATTCCTTTTTAACAATATTTGGTAACCAATTTCTTCTGGTTTTATGTTTACTTTCGGAGATAGTGTTACCAAATTGAATAAAAGAACCACCGTACAAACCCTTAGCACTTTGTTTGAAAACAGTAGGTTCACCGTATTTATAGTCTGGAAATTCTTTATCAGTTTTTGGCACATGATGTGGTTTTGGACCACCAATCTTAAAATCAGGCTGAACCGCGATTCTTCTGGTTTCAACTAACCTCCACTGTCTTGCAACTGGAGTTAAGGATGAGAAAGACCTCGTCACATTAAATCCCTTCAAAAAACTCATCTTGATAACTTTAATTATTTGTTTTAGAGGTTATTCAATTGACTATAGTATACCTATCCCCTCATCAAGGTTAATATTAAATCTATAATTTCATATATTTCCAATCCAGTTGTGTTTTCTCGGAGAAAATATTTATATCACCCACACACCACCCCAAATATAAATTAGTATATCTACATTAGTGATGAATGAACCATTGAAGGTTCTATCTATACAACACGTAACTATATATTGTATACAACGTAGCGTATAAACGTATCTGATTTTCTTTATTCAAATATACTTAATTAATGATCTATTTAAATACTTTTTTGAAACCTGTCCAACTACCGTTTAGAATTGGGCTTTTGAATGCATTTGGTGCACTACCATTTAGCGCTTCAAAATCTATACCTTCTTCAGTAGCTTTTTTTATTTCTTCTATTAATTTCTCTAAAAGACTTAATCTATCTTGAAGAATCAAATTTTCTTGCATTACCTTGCCGTTCTTCTTTAGAGTTTTATCAAAATCTTTTTGAATATCACTTGGAACATAGGCATTTGAACTTTCTTTATTCTTCTTAACTTGATTATCCAGTTCTTTTCTTAATTTCAAAACCTCTAATTTCATATCAGTATTCTCTTCTTTGACAGATTCTATTTTTATTTGATTTTGTAATAATTCATTAGCAATCGTAACATGTTCTCTGTTCAATGATGTGTAATCCGCTTCTAATTGGCGTACTTCATTTTGTAGATTACTATTCACTTCCTTAATGTTTTCAAATTGTTCCTCTTGAGCACGTTCATTTCTGTGAATTTCGATATATTCATCTGTATATCTCTTTAATAACTCAGGTGTTATTCTAGTCTTTTCAATTGCCTCAGTTATAAATAATCTTACATCAAAGTTATCCTCAGTTAATGTAACAAATTCACGATGGTAAATACTGGAATCTTCATCATTCTCATTCTCATTAGCAGCTAATTCATCTCTTACCTCCTTAACTAGATAGCTCTCAAATAGTCTACTCTTAATAAAAACCAATAAATCATCGAAATTCAATTTTAGTAGCGCATCCTCGTTCTTCATAAATAGAACCAATGCAAACTTTAGTAGGGATTCTACACCTTCTAAAAGCACAACATCCATAACTTGAACTGCATATTCTAATGGTAGAACAGATGCAAAACTGGATAGTATCCAGTTGGTAGCAAACATAGAAGAACGAATACCTTTTGTAATCAAATGGTCATATAAATCATGACAATTCTCCTCTAATAATCTATCGAATTGATAAAGTAGGACTGATAGGCTTTCTGAATTTTCATAAAATAATGGCGCCATGCTGTAATATTTCATTAAGACTGATACAATACCGAATGTCTTAAGCTCATCAGAATAAACCCCATAGACGATTTCAACTAACTGCAGCAAATTTTTGTTGTACGCTATGTCAGAGTTTAGGGATAGAATAGACTCAATTATTTTAGACAGTGGCTTGACATTGGATACATCGTGTAGAGTATTTTTGATATCTCTTGTGATTTTTTTCATTTTAGGGTATGGCTTCTCAGATAGTACTTCGTAAATAGAGTTCCAGTTGAAGCAATAACTTAACGTAATTGATTCCCATAATTGTGGACGTATACTAAAATCCACACCTTTAATTAATTCAATTTCCAAGGATTCATGATCACTGTTGATTGTGTTTACTGCGTCCTTGCTAATCGTTGACCAAAAATCGTCCGATTCTTCGATAGTTGGTGAATCTGCTGGTTTACTTACAAATTTATCTTCATCTTTCAGATTTTCAATCATTACTTCTAGTCTATTCAATATTAAACTACTTTTGTTTAAAGGAGGCTCATCTTCAATGAAAGATCCACTGTTCTCTAAGGGTTTTCTAATTGGTAAAGGTGGTGGGGTTCTACTGTTAGGAGATATAGTCGAAGCAGTTGCCTCGAATTCTGCTCTTGGAGGTAAAGGAGGTAAGCCACTAGAAAGTCTCTCAATTTCCACAGGTTCTACAGGTCCCATAGTTTCAGGAAGGACAACATGTTCAGGTTCAGGTTCTGGATCATTGTCTGGGAACGTTTCAACTATCTTGTTTTTAATTTTGGTTTCAATTTCAGTTTCAATTTCCTTATTTTTAACTTCTGTCTCCTTTTCTGCTTTTGCTTCCTCAACTGAAACATTTCCAGGGTCCTTAATTTCGGGTCCACTTTCAACTTCTGTCACTTTATTATCAATTGGGTCAGGACTCTCTTCAGTCAACGTTTCTTCTATTAAATTAGATGAGTCGGATTCCTTTTTAAGATACGCTTCTAGTTCTTCAATTGGATTAGATTCGTGATCTTCCGCCTTACAGTCAACTTCATTTGAGTTGGTGATATCTTCAGGAACTTCAGAGACGCCACTAATTTCATTGTTACCCAATGTTTCAAGCGGTTCATTCAAATCTATTTCCACGTCACTCATTTTACTTTTGTAAGACTCTATTATAATTTTTCAGTTATCTATTTAAAAAGGGATTCCTTATGTTTTCAAGTATGTATCAGTTTAATTTTCTTATTCTTAAATTTCACTTAGCGAGATCTCTCTATATATCCAAAAGATAATTAAAGTGCCCTGACATTTCGGCAGGGCATGTCAAATATTGATGTACATAATTCATGTATTTCGAAACAAAGCAAATTGTTATCTAACCAATATATATAATGTATAAAGAGTTCTGTCTCACTGAATATTGTTTTCAAAGGTTTCGTTTAAAATTCAGATAAGACGGGAGAAAATTCTGTCGTCATTAAATCTTCCATGGATGTGAATGGTGATAGAATATCCGTTTCCTGATAATCCGGATATATCAAACCGTTAATTATACCTAAGTCAGAAATTAAAAGTTCGGTTTCAGTTACAGTTAAATTCGGAAAATGGACCCTCTTATAAGTTGTTGACTCAGTTACTGGTAAAGAACCATAATTGAAGAATACTTTCTCTATCGATCCAGATATGCCAGATAGCATAGTAATCAGTTCTCTCCATTCATTTATAACGGATTTGTTCAAAAATTTAACGTTATTATTTGGTAGGATGGTTTCAATCAGTGGCATCTTGAACTCTATGTAGGTACCAGTGTTAATAGTGTTAATTCTCTGAGAATTCATAGTATCAAAAAGCTCACATTCAAAGTTGGATAGTTTCAAAGAACTATTTACCACAGTTGTAATCCTTTTAATGTTATTTCTTAATGCCTTTACTGCCTCTCCAGAATATCTTATTGAGTTTGAGAAATATATTCCTGATAAACATCCTCTATCCCTATTTGATGCTAAATTCCAATTAGTAAACAGTAAACTGGGAACGCCAGTAACCTGGAAGTTTTGAAAATAATCTGACGAGAATTTAGAGACACCTGATAAATTTGGGGTATATTGATTGTAGTTATAAGAAGTTAAAGTATCGCGATAGAATATGTGATCTTTATATCCTACAAACTCCGTTAGAAATTGTTTACCATTCAATTTATTAATTAGATTACTTATTGGAATTCCTTCCTGAATACTGAGAGGTAATTTAACATGCTTCGCCAGTTTAGAACGTACAAATTCTGACGGTGCTATTCTTTTAACTAGTTTCGGTCCTAGATGGCCAAACTTTCTTCTAACGGTATTGAACAACCTGGCAAAATTAATATCTAATGTTGTAACCATATCTTATCTATATAATGTGTACAAAATAACTTATCTTGTACACTTATACCTCTCTCTCCAGTGTTCATTTGACATTACTCTTATTTTATACCCTTAATATTTTGTGCGGCAGTAGTCATTTGTGCCCTAATTAGGGTTATCACCAAACAAGTCGATGCCGTAACGCGCTAAACTGTAATGCAAACAATCTTTTTATTGAAATAAATCTTCAATCTGGGTGGTAAACAGATCAGTTAAGTAAGGTATACCTCCATATAAGTAATATAAAAGGATACCACGAACATCTGAAATCAATTGCTCTGGTTCAGAATAGTGGAGAAATTATTTTTTTAATCCCTTAGAAAATCTATTACGATGGCAGTAAAACCATCACACAACTTAAGAAGAGAGCATAAATGGCTTAAGGAGACCACCTCTATACAACAAGATAAAGACCTCGTTCTCCGAATAATAAATAAGCAAATAAAGAACAAGAAAATAAGGACGGCTGCTGTAGCAACAGCTGAATCAATAAATAGGAGCAATAATGCTACAACGAGTGTCACCATACCGAGAACCTCAAATCAAAGTACTACGATTAGCAATGATTCTATGTTTCCAATAGAAAGCCCCTCTATTGTACCAGTAATTAACAACAACATCACTAATAGCATCTCTAGTAACACTCGAGCGGGTACCACATTTAACGCTCCAGGACTAAACATAGAGACATCTAGTTCTTCAACACATTCTGTACCTGTTACACAAACCAATAGAGAACATGCCAGAAATATATCTGTAATGAGCACACCAGCTAACTTCTCATATCATAATCAAACCAATAATGAAAATACACCAAGAAATAGAATAGTACCGGAAACTTCGACACAGAATTCTTCAACTCACTCGAATAAAAACAACGAAGAAAAGAAACTAATTGATCTCCAAAAGAAGCTAATAGGTATATTAAGAAAACAATCTAATTTATTCAAGGAGAAATGTGACATAATGGAATCGACATCCCTATCTGAGGATTCTAAACGCAAACAGATCAATAGTAATATAAACCCAAGCATAACCGAAGTTGAGCAGCAACTTGTCCAATTTGAGGTTCAATTAAATGAACAGTATAAAATCGTATCGACTCATCATTCTCTTAAATCAACATATAATCCGAACAAAAGTACTTCACCTACCGGAAACAATACCACACGGAGTGGCAACATAGTAACAAGCACACTTCCAAGTCCACCCGAGCGTCCTTTGCCACAGGAATTCATTTCAAGGGCTAATGATATTAACAACCACTTAATCGAAGTACTAGATGACGATGAAGAAGTAGATAACGAAGACAATGAACCAACTGTTATTTCACAAAATATGAATGATATGGAATCATCTAATCAAGAATTAGCGGCAAGAAACATGCGCTCTAGAGAACAAATTAATTACAGGATACCTGAAAGAGATGATCCTTTTGATTATAGAATTGGGAAACTGGATGGTCAACCATCAGAAGATGATGATACAATGGATGCTGAAGATGACAATGGCTCAAGCTATATGTCAACTAGAGATGAAGATATTTTGGCGGAAGATATACATGAAAGTGATAGAGAATTCCTTGTCAATGATGGTCACGAAATTGAGGGTGATCCTGATTTTACTGAAAGTACACAAAATACCAACAAAAATGGAGATGCAAATGACACACAAGGGCTCGATGATATTGAAATCATATTATCATCTCCTGGTAAACTTGGCGACAATGAAAACGTAGAAGAAATCAATCTATTAGAAGAGGATGGTATCGAAGAAGATAATAGTCAACATACAAACTTCCTAAGCCAGTTATCTTTATCAAATTCTGATATGGAGTTCATTGAAAGTGATAAAAATAACGATTCTGACGATGAAGACAATGATAATCTGTCAGACAGTGATCTCGAGAGATTTGATGAAGAAAGAGAAAATCAAACTCAAGCAATTAATATGGAAGAATTAGATAATGATTTGAAGATTATAGCTGAAAGAAAGTTAGACGAAGATAGTGTGAAACAGTTCAACCAAGTAGTACCACGTATTAAACAAGAGGGCCAGATTCAAAATGCCCAAGAAGAATTAGATGACGATTTCTCTCTATTAGATGACATCGTTAGTTTCCATAGTGACGGTCATGATACCATCACTAAGAGTACAGGCGATATATCTAGAAAGAATTCTGATTTTAAATATCCTTGGTCGGAAGAAGTTGAATTTAGACTTCGTGATGTATTTAAATTACCTGGGTTTAGACCAAATCAAGAAGATGCTGTTAATGCGACTTTAGCTGGTAAGGATGTATTTGTTCTAATGCCCACCGGAGGTGGTAAATCTCTTTGTTATCAATTACCCGCAATTGTCAAATCTGGTAAAACAAGAGGTACAACGATTGTTATCTCTCCATTAATTTCTCTAATGCAAGATCAAGTAGATCATCTATTAGCCAAAAATATAAAAGCCAGTATGTTTAGTTCGAAAGGTACAGTGGAAGAAAGAAGACAAACATTTAATCTGTTTATCCATGGCCTCTTAGATTTAATATATATTTCACCAGAAATGATCAGTGCATCAGAACAATGCAAAAGAGCTATTAAAAAATTATATAACGATGGGAAATTAGCAAGAGTTGTCATTGATGAAGCACATTGTGTATCAAACTGGGGTCATGATTTCAGACCAGATTACAAGGAGCTAAAGATTTTTAAGAGAGAGTATCCTGACATTCCAATGATGGCACTTACAGCTACAGCCAGTGAACAAGTGAGAATGGATATCAAACATAACTTAGAACTAAAGGATCCGGTGTTCTTAAAACAAAGTTTTAACAGAACTAATCTATATTACACGGTAAAGAAAAAGAGTAAGAATACTATTTTTGAAATATGTGATGAAATTAAATCCAAGTTTAAAAACCAAACAGGTATTATATATTGTCATTCTAAAAACTCATGTGAACAAACAAGCGCTCAAATTCAAAAATGTGGTGTAAAATGTGCCTTCTACCATGCGGGTATGGAACCCGATGACAGACTTAGTGTCCAGAAAGGCTGGCAAGCCAATGAAATCCAAATTATTTGTGCTACTGTAGCTTTTGGTATGGGTATTGATAAACCTGATGTTAGATTTGTTTATCATTTTACTGTTCCTCGAACATTAGAAGGCTACTATCAAGAAACAGGTCGTGCCGGGAGAGATGGTAAATATTCGTATTGTACAACTTATTTCTCCTTCAGAGACATTAGAACAATTCAGACTATGATTCAAAAGGATCAGAATCTGGACAATGAGAATAAACAAAAGCATTTAGATAAGTTACAACAAGTTATGTCATATTGTGATAATGTTACTGATTGTAGAAGAAAGTTAATTCTTTCATACTTTAATGAAAATTTTGATTCTAAACTATGTGGTAAGAACTGTGACAATTGCCGTAACAGATCAAGCCTTGTTACAGAGGAAAAAGATATTACAGATATTGCAAAGAAGATAGTAAAGATGGTAGAAAAACTACAAAATGAAAGGGTAACATTAATCCACTGCCAAGATATATTTAAAGGTTCGAGAAGTTCTAAAATTGTCCAGACAGGTCATGACACATTAGAAGAACATGGTGCAGGTAAAAGTATGCTTAAATCTGAAATCGAAAGAATCTTCTTTCATTTAGTTACCGTTGGTGTTTTACAAGAGTTCTCCATAATGAATAATAGCGGTTTTGCATCAAGTTATGTAAAGCCTGGACCCAATTATCGTAAACTACTAAATAATAAGATGGAACTTAAAATGCAATTTAGCGTTTCTCAAAAGAATTCAAGAGCATCCACAAGAGAGGCAAGTGCACCTTCTTATGCGCCAAATTCTGTAACAAACTCATCAAAATCTGTTACTCATAATAATAGGGCGCCTCCACCGAGCTTCACTAGTGCTAAACAGCATTTGCGATTATATAATTATGTGGAAGAGGATCATACCACTAGATCGAATGGCCCTATAGTCCTAGGAAATAATGCTGAATTTAGAACCGAACAAGAGCTCAATGACGTTAAGTACGCTTATGAAACATTAAGAGATCTTTCAGCAAAACTAGGAAATCAATCTAATAGTCCTTCCCGGACATTTTTACCTGATTTAATTGTTAAAAAGTTGGCTACTGTTTTACCTGCTAACAGAGAGGAATATTTGAGCTTACCTGTAGTAACTACAGAACACAAAAAGAAGTACAAATATTTAAAGCCAACAATCATGGAATTGCGTAAAAGAAGGATCAAATCCACAAATGCCATGGATTCTACTACAACTGACGGTGGAAGTATTATCTTGAGTCAGGGAAGTAGCATGCCAGAAATATACAGTAGTAATGCAACCCAGGGAACGGGTACTAGATCTAGATTTTTTACCGGTAATGACGACGATGCCAGACAAGATCAAGAAATTTTAAAACATCTAAGAGCAAATCAAACAGTACCAAGTCTGTCCAGTCTTTCAACTAATACGACTTCCAATACTAATAGGAATACCAATGGAGGAAGTGTCAAAAAGCGTAATGTGAAACGTGGTAACTACGGTGGTTATAAGGCCAATAACTATAACTCTAATAATAGATACAATAATAATAATAGACATTAAACTAATCAAATCAAAAACAATTTAGCATAGCAGTCAACATATAGCATATAAATATATTAATAATTATAATTACTAATAATAGAAATTTATTTATTTAAAACATTTTTTGATTAAATGAACTTTTACTACAAAACATAATAATTATGTAACTAAAATTTCTGTAATTTCTACTGAGAATCAGCAACTTCTTCCACTGATGGACAAGTACAGATTAAATTCATATCACCATACATATCATCTACTCTTGTTATTGTAGGCCAGAATTTATTCTCCTTTAAAGTTGGCACTGGATATGCGGCAAATTCACGAGTGTAGCCACGGCTATCCCAATCCTTTGAGAGTAACAAATCTTGTAAAGAATGCGGAGCATTTTTCAAAACGTTACCTTCTGGTTTACCTTGAATGTAGGCATCAATTTCTGACTTAATTGAAATCATTGCGTCAGCAAATCTATTTAATTCATTTAGATCTTCTGATTCAGTAGGTTCAACCATTAATGTACCTGGTACAGGGAATGCTAATGTTGGTGCATGGAAACTATAATCTTGCAATCTTTTGGCAATATCAATGGCCTCAATATGATGCTCCTTATATTCATTTAAATCAATAATAAATTCATGAGCACAATGATCAGAAACTCTGTCTTCTTCACTGATAAATAATATCTTATAATGGTCCTTTAAACGTTGAACCAAGTAATTTGCATTTAATATAGCCATAGAACTGACGAATGGAACACCCTTATTACCCAACATTTTAACGAAAGCGTATGAAATTGGCAAGACTAAAGAGTTACCAAAGGCTGCTGAAGAAACAGCATCAATCTCTTTACCTTTACCTGCACTATTTTCAACATCCATGATTTTATGGCCAGGTAAATATGGTTGTAAATGGCTCTTCACACCAATGGCACCAACACCTGGACCACCACCACCATGTGGGATTGCAAATGTTTTATGCAAATTTAAGTGACAGACATCGGCACCTAAATAGCCTGGAGAAGTTAAACCTAACTGAGCATTCATGTTAGCACCGTCTAAGTAAACTTGAGCACCAGTACTGTGAACAATATCTATAGCATCCTTGATACCCGGTTCATATAAACCATATGTGGATGGATAGGTGATCATAATTGCTGCTAAATTTTCTTTGTATTGTTCAGCCTTTGCACTTAGATCATTTAGATCCAAAGAACCATTCTTTAAACAAGCAATCGGAACAACCTTAAGACCACACATTGCTGCCGAGGCAGGATTAGTACCATGAGCAGAGACAGGGATTAAAACGATATTTCTGTGGGATTGGCCTTGTTCTTCTAAATAAGTTCTAATGACACGAAGACCAGAATATTCACCTTGAGCACCTGCATTTGGTTGAAGAGAGACTGCATCAAAACCTGTTATTTCACAAAGATCATGTTCTAAGGAACGAATTAATTCGTAGTACCCTTCAACTTGGTCTTTTGGTTGGAATGGGTGAATATTGGCGAACTCTGGCCATGTAATTGGAATCATTTCAGTAGTGGCATTTAATTTCATTGTGCACGAACCTAATGGGATCATGGCATCTGCTAATGATAAATCTCTATGTTGTAAACGTGTCATGTATCTTAGCATTGCAGTTTCATTATGATAAGTATTAAAGACAGATTGGCTTAAGAAGTTGTCAGTACGTTTTAATTCACTTGGAAATTCTGGGAATCTTGCTTCCTTAATAAATGCTTTAGTATCAGCACTATTTCCATTGGAAAATACTCCCAGTAATGATATTAAATCATTCTCTGAAGTTGTCTCATCTAATGATATAGAAACAGTGTTTTCATTAACCTTAAAAAAGTTAATTTTGTGATTCTTTAAGGTGTCTTTTAAGAAATCTTCTGCAGTTGTTCCATTCTTCAATTCAATAGTTAAAGTGTCAAACCAGTTCTTATTAATAATTTTGTAATCAGTACCGTTAGCTTGAATGAAATTTGCTAAAATTGTTGTCATTGCATATATTCTATTAGCAATATTCTTTAGGCCTTCTGGACCATGGTATACGGCATACATGGAAGCAATATTAGCTAACAATGCTTGGGCAGTACATATATTAGAGGTAGCTTTATCACGCTTAATATGCTGTTCTCTGGTTTGTAAAGCCAATCTCAAAGCCCTGTTTCCTAGTCTGTCACGAGAAATACCTACAATTCTACCTGGGATTTTTCTACTTAACTTATCAGTAACTGAAAAGAATGCAGCATGTGGACCACCAAAACCCATTGGAACTCCAAATCTTTGGGACGAACCTAAAACCACGTCCGCACCAAAAGTAGATGGTGGTTTTAATAGAGTTAGTGCCATTAGATCTGTTGCAACTGAGAAAAGACCCTTATTTTGATGAATCTTGTCAGACAATTTCTTTAAAGTGTCAGTAGATTCAATAGAACCATCAGTTGCTGGATATTGAATCATCGCACCAGAGATTGTTTTGTCGTTCTGTAATAATGAACCAGTAGACTCAAAATCGTATGGATCGACTTCAATGATCTTAATATTCAATGGTTTAGCTCTTGTGTAAAGAACGCTCTTTGTTTGTACGTGTAAATTCTTATCGATTAGATAGGTGGTTTTCTTTGCCTTACTGACATGGTAAGATAATAGCATTGCTTCACCGGCAGCTGTACCTTCATCCAATAAAGATGAATTTGCAATTGGTAAACCAGTCAATTCTGTAACGATAGTTTGAAAATTCAATAAAGCTTCTAGTCTACCTTGAGAAATTTCTGGTTGGTAAGGTGTGTACGAGGTGTACCATTGAGGGTTTTCTAATAAGTTTCTTTGAATTACTGGAGGTAAGATAGTACCATAGTAACCCTTCCCTATGAAATTTTTCAATTTATATTGATTCTTACTAGCAATCTCCTTAAGAGATGACAGCATTGCTTGTTCAGTGAATCCATCTTCTGGAGCATTTAAATTTAATGGTCTCTTTTCTAAAATCTTAGAAGGAATAACTGATGAGATAAATTTAGATAGATCATTGTAACCTAATGCACCTAACATAGTGTCAACATCCTTAGGAGAAGGACCTATGTGACGTCTTACAAAAGTATCTAATTCCTTGGATAAGTCCTTTGGATTACCATTGTAGACTGATTTGTACTGATTTGAACTTATATCAGCAGTCTGATAGACCGCAGATCTTGTATGGAATGATGCTCTTGCACCCATTGTTCTTAGGACGGGGGACCATCTTACGGAGACTCTTGAAGCCAACATATTTATTAATTTGTCGAGTGTTAGATATTTCTAGCTAATAGACCACACTATTTTATCGAAGGAATTGATACTTCACTGTTTATATACACTTCTCGAGCCTTCCCTTGTTGTTTCCAGATAAGCGAAGGTTTCGGCAGAGTCAGTATTTCCAGCAGAGTCAGCGGAATTTGCCGCCATTGATCCTAGAGAAACTGCGATACCAATTTGCACAATGAGATAAGCAGATATAAATATAACAACTCGCGAACAACTAATCAGAGGTTCAGATATCATTTATTGTGTTGATTCATATTCTGGTGTTGCATTATTGTGGAACATACTGTCTCCTGATCGATATACTTAGGGTATACTGTAACAGTCAACTAAATGTGCTTGCCTAAATTGAGAATTAATCTAGTAACATGACTCTGATCCTATTTGCTGAGTCCATACCAACTTACTTCAATTATAAGCTAGTATTCTTGAATATCATAACTCGTATTATTTCTTATAAAGAACCTTTATATATACAACTTCTCTATTATGACAATTATTTCACCGGGTAACCATCAGCATTACCCTCCACCCGAATAATAATGGTCACTTTTTAAGATTCTAAAGAATTGAAATAATTGGTACTGTAGAGTACATGTAATATATATAGGTTACAGAAGAGTCCAAACAGACGAGAGTATCCATATTAGGTTGGTTCAGATATTAATATATAGATATATCATAGAATGGCTCGTCAGAACTTTATAGGGATGATCATCTCCCAAGGGAAGATGCAGAAAACAGTGAAAGTCCGTGTTGAGACAAAGATCTTTAACAAGAGGATCAACAAGGAGTTATTCCATAGAAAAGATTATCTAGTTCACGATGAAGCAGGAATATCTCGTGAAGGTGATTTAGTAAGAATTGAAGCTACCAGACCACTATCAAAGCGTAAATTCTTTGCCGTTGCAGAAATTTTAAAGAATAAAGGTCAACAGTTTGCTAAGTTCGAGCAAGAAGCCAAGATTGATGTTGCTCACGAAGAAGCTGCGAAATCCAAGATTTTTCTAGATGCAAGACAGGAACAAGCGCAAAAGGATAAATTTACTTTATTAAGTGATGTTCGTAAGATTCAAGATGCGTTCAATACAGGGACTTCGGAACAGGAGTTAAGTGAAATTAAATCTAAATACGGTATAACCGATTTTTCTAAAGACACGATAAGACAGCTGCTTAATCTAAATGTCAATCTGCTTGAAACCAGTGTACTTGCCCAACGTGAAAAGATTGATCAAATTCAATCACAGTTAGCTGATATGATCAATGATGAACCAAAGGCTAATGAATTTTTATTAGGAAACGGTGTAGAAAACCCTGAATCCTTAAAGAAAAATATAAAAAAGAACATACTAAAGAAGTACCTTTTACAACAACAGGAACTATAGCTTCCATTCACATACTGTAATAGATATTTAAACCATATCCTTGTATATATAAATTAATTAACGATAATAATAATAATATTATTTTATACCTTTTTTCGATACCCAATTTTAAAAATAAAAAATAGTGCATAAGCGATAGTCATAATAGGTGGCAAAGCTCTATCAATAGTACAATATAGGAACAATAATATCTCTCAACAGCTTCATTTACTACTTATGTTGTTTTGGAATACAGTCCGAAAACAACAACCAAGTTATCTATGTTGGATTTGTTTAGGGGAAGAGATACCTGTGGATTCCGATGCAAAATTTGAATGGATTAGACATTCATGTGGCTGTAACTTACAAATTCATAAAAAGTGTTACTTGAGGTACCTCTATAATCTGATAGATAAATCATACATACAAGAGATAGATTATGATTCCTTAAATCAAAATTCAAATACAATTATATATGATTTAAGGAAAATCTATTTGTTCGATTTTATAGATTCAAACAAAAATAATGGTTCGAATCTAATTTGGCAATTCATTCCAACGCCTATTAAATTAGTATTGAATCCATACTTATATTTGATAAATTTACCCATAAATATGTTAAAGAATCATCCTTTGGAAAGTTATTTAGACGAAAATTTACAGAACCTACACAATCTACCAGACATTTCTAATAATAAATGTCCACAATGTAAAAAAGGTTTCATACCATTCAATACCCATTTCATAAAAGACCGTTCCATCATTTTATCGATATACTATAATATCCAAACGTTAATAGATAACATAGTACCAATAGCACTAACGGTTGCAACTATTACAAATCCAACTAAATTATGGTTAAAATTAGGTTTATTTCAACTTAGGTCAATATTTCCAGAGCATATTTTACGATTAATCCTAAATATAAGTACAACAAAAGCATTAGATGTATATGGTGAAACAAATACCGGCTTAAGAAGTATATCATCAATTAATAAGATTTTAATCTTTGGTATTCCAATCTACTTCTTAAGTTTGGTAGCGTCATCAGAGTCACCATTCGATTTGCCATATACTCCACTGGGTGAAATTCAATTAATATACCCACTTTTACTGTCCCTAAGAATCAAAGCTCTTGAAAGCTCGAGTCCAACAATGAGAATTATTTCCAAGTGCTTAGTACTTTCCAAGATTAGTATTTGGGTTTATAAGAAGTTAGTTAGTCCATGGCTACATAGAAAACTTATCGACAGATGGTTGGTTGAGAATGCCTCTGGCTCAAATTTCGCGAAACCTGTGTTTAATAAAGATGATCCGTTCAATTCTAATGCCACTATTATCTCTCAATGGTTTTTTAAATTCTATTATAGTATTAATTCTAATTATGATGAAATATTCCGTTCTACAATTGCATGGCCCTATGTATCACACTGGCTGACTGACAACCTTTTAATAAAATTCTCTCATTGGCTATATGAAAACCAATTTGATAAAGTACGGGATTATTCCCCAGATGAACTTAAGATGTGTTTTAATTTTATTAGTTTTGGCCTTGTGGGAATTACTTACCGTGGCATTAATTTAATGCTATCGAAGCTAAGAATTCAAGAGATTAATAAACTAAATGAAGTTGTTGATAACATTCTTTCAGAGAATGAAGAAGAATTAACATAACTTTCAAATGGATACGATATATAAAGATATATAGAGGCATAATATTTAATATTCTTCAGATTTGATTAAAAAAAGACTATATTTCTAAATTTTTACTATTTTATTAATTTGTACAACCCTAATTGCTTATTTAATTAAACACTGTATATACATAATTTGTTTATCAGAGAGAAAATTAGCAAATAAAATTAATGAGATTATCTAATCAACTTCTTCCATTTCAGTTTCAGCTGGAACTTCTTCAACTTGTTCTTCAACAGCTGGAGCAGTAGCTTCTTCAGTTTCTTCTTCGTCAATGTTCAAACCTAAGGAGATTAATCTGTTAACTCTAGAAGCAAAAGAAGTTGGTTCTTCTAAAGTGAAACCAGAAGTTAATAATGCAGTTTCGTATAATAAGTTGGTTAAATCCTTAACGGTCTTATCTTGAGCACCACCATCGTCAACTCTCTTCTTTAATTCCTTAATAATAGCGGACTTTGGAGAGATTTCGAAGGTCTTCTTTGAGGACATGTAAGAGGACATGGAAGAATCTCTTAGGGCTTGAGCCTTCATGATTCTTTCCATGTTGGCGGACCAACCGAATTGACCGGTTCTGATAGCAGCTGGAGCATCAGATAATAAGTAAGAAACAACAACCTTTTCAACTTGTTCACCTAAAATATCCTTTAAGGCCTTAGTTAATGGTTCAAATTCCTTAATTTCAGTTTCTCTGGCAGCCTTTTCTTCGTCGGTTTCTTCTAATTCGAAGTCTTTGGTAATATCAACTAAAGTCTTACTTTCGAATTCCTTCATTTGAGTGAAAGCGTATTCATCAATTGGGTCAACTAAGTATAAGACTTCGAAGTTCTTAGACTTTAAGACATCTAAGAATGGAGAGTGCTCAACAGCCTTGGTAGATTCACCAGTGATGTAGTAAATGTTCTTTTGATGTTCTGGCATTCTAGTGATGTAATCAGTTAAAGAAGTTAATTCGTCAGTAGACTTGGTAGAGTTGTAACGTAATAACTTGGCTAAAGCAGTTCTGTTTTGAGTATCTTCGTGGATACCTAACTTAATGTTCTTAGCGAAAGCAGAGTAGAATTTGTCGAATTGTTCGGAGTCTTCAGCAATTTCGTTGAAAGCTTCGATAATCTTCTTGACAATGTTCTTTCTGATAACCTTCATGATCTTGTTTTGTTGTAACATTTCTCTGGATAAGTTTAATGGTAAATCTTCCGAATCGACAACACCTCTGACAAAACTTAACCAGTCTGGGATTAAATCTTCGGCTTCATCAGTAATGAAAACACGACGAACGTATAACTTAATATTTTGCTTCTTCTTCTTGTTTTCGAATAAGTCCATTGGAGCTCTCTTTGGAATAAATAAGATAGCTTTGAATTCTAATTGACCTTCAACAGAGAAGTGCTTAACATATAATGGATCTTCCCAATCGTTAGAGATAGACTTGTAGAAAGCATTGTATTCATCCTTGGTAATATCAGATGGGTTTCTAGTCCATAAAGGCTTGGTCTTGTTTAATTCTTCTAATTCTTGGACTTCTTCCTTAATGGTCTTCTTTTCCTTCTTTTCTTCACCTTCTTCATCAACTTCTTCTAACTTTGGCTTCTTGTCATCTTCATCCTTAGATTCTTCTTCAGTTTCTGGGACTTCCTTTTCAACTTCCTTAGTGACTAATAATTGAATTGGGTAAGAAACGAATTCAGAGTGTCTCTTGACAACTTCCTTAATTTTCTTTTCTTCTAAGTATTCTAATTGATCATCCTTTAAGAATAATCTTAAGACGGTACCTCTACCGATCTTTGGGTTAACTTCATCTAAAGTAACACTGAAAGAACCACCAGCATTAGATTCCCAAATGTATTGTTCATCTTCGTTGTTCTTGGAGATAACTTGGACCTTGTCAGCGACTAAGAATAAGGAGTAGAAACCAACACCGAATTGACCAATCATAGAAACATCGGCACCAGCAGATAAAGCTTCCATGAAAGCCTTAGTACCAGACTTAGCGATAGTACCTAAATTGTTGATTAAATCAGCCTTGGTCATACCAATACCAGAATCTCTGATTTCTAAAACCTTTTCTTCTGGTTGTGGAGTTAGTCTGATGAATAGTTCTGGTTCAGATTCTAATTCCTTTGGGTCAGCTAAAGCTTGGTATCTAATCTTATCGATAGCATCGGAAGCGTTAGAAATCAATTCTCTTAGGAAAATTTCCTTATTAGAATAGACAGTGTTGATGATTAAACTCATCAATTGAGTAATCTCAGCTTGAAATTCAAAAGTTTCAGTGGACATTTTTGCTTCTATATATAGTTACTTCTTTGTAAGGTTGCAGCCTATAGTAAATTTCAACTAAATGTTTACGGTAGTCTTCAAATAAAGTAAGTTCGAGAAAGAAGAAGGGGAGGTGTGTTATAAGCGGTTCTTAATTTCAGTGTTTAAATATGCTTTCCATTTTTTAACACCAAGGACAGCAAAAAATGGAAATTGGCGATATTTTTTTCATTCTATGAGGTTCTAGAAAAATTTTATTGCCAGGCGCAGAAAAAGTCGGAGAACCGTAGAATACCATTCTGTTTCGAAACATTAGAGCTAAATAACGTAATTAAGTATTACATGATCCGAATAAGGGAATATGCCATTAATAAGGTCTGGGGGATTAAACCACTCAATAATCTAGATGTTTCTATTGTATTCGATATCTTATGATAGATTAATAAATAAATATGCAAGATCTATAAAATTATCTAAACTAAGGCTTAGTCAAGGGGGGCAATTGATTTCAATCCATTGCTTCCATGTCTGTTAATGGAGGCATTTCCATAAATTGTGCCAGAACTGCTAATACTTGATTGATCTGTTCACATACTAGATAATCATTATCATTTGATCTTGAATATTTTAAAATATTTAGTAATTTATCGGGAGTATATTTTTCTGGAAGTAAAGCTAAACCTGAGTTATAGATTAAATCATGAATCAAATGAACTGCACTTCTTCTCATAATGAATGAATCATCCTTCTTGGATTTATTTGTGTCAGTTTCAAGTTGTAAAATACCAAACACACAATCTAGCATTTCACCAATTCTTGATTCAATACCCTTGGCATTAACCTGTAGACATATACCAAGAATGGACATGGCCGACATACGGATTCTATTGTCTAAATATTCATGTTGATTAATCTTTTCAAGACAAATGTCGATTATCATATTAGCGTATTTACCTTGGAACAATTCATTTTCATGCTGAATGTAGTTAATCAACACCTCACCAATCTTTAAAATATCATCTAATTTATTTTTATTTTGTTTATTTTGATAAAATCCGACCACTAATTGTATTGTTTCCTCAGCATTGGTTTCACATAAAGATGATAAACCTTTTATGACATTTAAATAAATGAAAGGATCTGAGCTTCTTAAATATTGGAAATGTAATTTTAAAACTCTATCAAGGGAAATTACCGTAGATTTTTTCTCTATTAATTCACGTAACAACATTAACCCATTTGCTTTAATAGGTACCAATGGATCACTCAAGTTTTTTAAAGCTTTATCTAAAGTATGGTTGTCGTTCTTAACGGATTCATTCTGTTTCATATCTTGTAGTACCTTTGTGTCTACTTTACCGTCGATAATCTTTGATAGACGGGCATGAAGTTCTTTACATTTGTCGTTCCTAAAAGTTTCTGTTTGTAATTTCTCATTAATTGTAATCAGCATAGTTTTATATTTTAGTAGATTTGTTGCTGAGTTCTGATCTAAAGTAGCTTCAAGTAATTCTAACAAGATATTCATAGTAGAAGTGTTTGTCTCATCCTTTGTTTCATCATCTTCATCATCACTGTCATCATCACTATAGTTTGTGATGTTGGTAGTAGTATCGTACCCAAGTAAGTCGATAACAACTCGTAAGACATCGTTAGTGTTACTAATGATATCTGTTTTAAATTCTTCGTTTAATTTTTCTAATAATTTTAGATCCATCAATATTAGTAAATTTTCATTTTGTTTATCGTTATCATCTATTAATGAAGTGGAATTTGTATGTTTTGATTCTGAAGTATTTTGAACCCATCTTCTTAGGATCACTAGGAAAATATCTTTGATCGAGTCCTCGTTATCTAATAACCTTAAGAATTGAACAAACATTTCTATGGATGTGTCCATATCTTGGAATAACCTTGATATTTCATTCATCTTCTCACCAGCGTTATCTTCATGTGAGTTGATATCAATAGTTTCAGATTTCTTAATAATGTACGGTAATTGAGTCTCCAAATTGATCTTATATTCCCATTCCGGATGATCAAAATTTAACAAATTCAAACTTATACAATTTAATGAGTCGTCATACTTGTTTAAAAGGACAATGAATGATTTCAGCAGAGATAGGACAACCTCATAGTATGGACCGATGTTGCCTTTCTTCAAATTGTTTGCTACTAGTGGATCTAATTTTTGATTTTTCTTCAAGAACAGTGAGTAAATCCAGATGTTCAAATAGAATTGTTGTGAATCTAAGCCGTATACCAGATCATATATGACGTCAATAGATGGATTCTTTGAAAGTGAGATTAGAACGTTAATCATATCGTTCAATTCCTTTGGTGAGTGATCGTGAGTTGGGATATTGAATAGTACTTGGTAAATTTTCTTAAAGAGGAAATCCTTAACGATTCTTTGATTTCTGAAATAGAAATCCTTGACTATGCTGTTGATGCAGTTTACCAGTACCGGTCTGTTGATATAACCCAATGCATCGTATATTTGGTTGAACAATTTTTCCAGGTATGTAGCGTTGGGGATTCCCTTTGGTGGTTTAGCCAATACAATTTGATTAATTCTATTCATCTTTTCGGCGGTAATATCTTCATTTTCTCTTACCCCCAGAATGAAATCAACCAAACTAATCAACCCATCGTCCTCTCTTCTTATAATCAGAGTGGATAATGATTGTAATATCTTTACCTTTGTTTTGCTGTTCACAATGATTTCTGTTAGTAGGGTGTACATTGCAAACAACGAGTATGTTTCTTGTATGGATTCCAGTTGTAATAGGATAGTTTCGTATTGTTCTGCATTCCGGTGGTTTAGTGAGAGTGCTAGGGTACCAATGAATATGTTAGTGAATGTTGGGCCCTTCAGTATGATTGATCTGAGGTAGTCTTCTGTGTTTGATTTATCAGTCAGTAAGTTGTTGAAATAGTCGACTACGGTGGCGAGTGTATCGTAATCGATTTTGTGCGATGCAGGGATATGGAAAGCGACATGGTCCTTTTTGAAATTAGTGAGTCTCTTGCCATCCATTGGTATTTTAAGATCTGCAGGTAGATTAGCATCTATACCGTGAATAATCACCAGATTCAGTAAGAAATCCACGTATTTCATATCATGTAATGAGATTGGTAATAAATTATCATCCTTTTGTTTAATGGTACGTACAATGTCATGTAGTGATTGGATTAGATGCAGTATATGTGCAATAAATTGTTTGTTTGTAGTGAACTGTAAACATGCGTATATATCCGTTTGAATACCGTTGCATGATTGCAGTGGTTCGAATACGTCTCTGTGTAGATCCTGAAAGAATCTATCCAGTGGCGTGTCATTAGTAAACTCTGGTTGCTTACCCAGGAGGTTTCTCACTGAAACGTCAGTATGTTCCATAATCCAGCGTTCTGTTGTTGCTCCGTGTGTGCCTTCAAGAGAGAGAGAGAGTTAGTATGTATTTATATAATTTTGTTTTCGATATAAGTAAATAAGAGAGCATCGCGAAGTTGAAAAATTATTACATATATAATAAATATTAGTTGAATAAGTTTGAGTTGTCTATGATCTTCAGAAACGCCGGACACCAGTTACTGATTGTAGTATCTGATATCATCCAGTCCAGCAGTATTTTCTTAGCCGTTGGTTTGGAGTTCCCGTCCAGCTCCTTAAAGAACTGCGAAAGCACCAGCGTCGTGGAAGTCTTATCCAGACTTCCACTTAAATTAGTATCAATCTTTTTCTTATAGAAATCAAACTCCTTATCTGTCAACTTTGACCCTGCATCATAGACATCTTGTAACTTCCCCAGTATCTCATCCTTCGTGAGCATAACAACCTCATCTTGAACACACGATGATTGTAACATACCAGCCCTTGTGGATCTACCAGACATAGAAGGCGATGAAAGTAAAGAAACAGACAACGGCGGTGGAGTATCTGCTACCTTAGTGGATCCAAACGTATCCTGGACCTCAGTGGAGATTGTCGTCCTTCCTTTCCGTTGTGATACACCATACAGAAACGTGGGACAGTCGTTGTAACTCGGGACCTCTGCCTCCGAACAATTCTGGAAACTCTTTGACGACTTCATTACCTGTGTGTTGCGTTTTGCCGCCCAAGCTGAGTGTATATATGTTTTAGTTCCCTCAAAACATCAAAACACCAAACAAACAAAAAACCCTTCCATTCTCTTAAACACCAAACCGAAAAAAAACAAGATTTCCTCAGCGGAATGAGAAAAATTCCACGGAGAATAGTGACCCACGGGAATGGAATACCAATTACTATGGTAGACAAGAAAAACACATCAGATCTTGTCGATACCAGACAGCCGCGTGTTGATGTCGGAGTTTCTCATGAAGAACTGGACATTCTGCTGACATTCCCCTGGTTTTGTAGGAGGATAGTTAGTCACGCGGCGGTCCCCTGGGGTTATTAGGTGGAAAATTAAAATACATGTGCCCATCGAGTGTTATATAATCGGTGATTTGTTCAGAAATTGAATTATTGTTTCCAATGTGGTCGAGAGGAAACCTATGGAAACAATACTAGGTTATAGTAATTTTTTTCATATAATATATAAACGATATAGATTAGATGGGTTCTCAGAAGCAATTCAAACGCAATGATTCAGATGTCAAGAAGGTATTCAAATGTGAAGGTTTTGAAGGTTGTACAATGGCGTTCAATAGGGCTGAACATCTCTCTAGGCATGTTAGGAAGCATACTGGTGAGAAGCCATTTCAGTGCTATATTTGTCTCAGATATTTCAGTAGGGTTGATAATTTGAAACAGCATAGGGACTCAGTACATGCGAATGTCTGCTATCCATCGTCGTACTTCCAGAAACCATTGACGAACATGGAACAACAGATGGTTTATAACTCGTTCGATCCAGGTTTCATTAAATTCATGCATACAGACACCAAGGATACTGCTACAACCACATTCAATACAATTCAATTGAGTTCCATACAGCAGTACAATGGTATTCACAACCATGGAGACATATTGATACCGACAATATCAAACTATCCAAACTATAACAACAACAACAACTACAACTACAACCACACAGTACCACCATTTGCAAACAGATACATCATGAACAACCCGACTACTACCATCTCTGCATACCCTATTAAGCATGAAACTACTACGAACGAATCCGAGAATTCCTCTATTGTGAGCTCAAAGAGGACCCCCTCTAATGACGCACACAAGAAACAAAACAATAGCGACAAATCCAAAAATAGACTTAGTCTCGACTATATCATCTTATAACCACACACTCTATGATATATATATATTTATAATATACAAGTATATTATAAAAGTATCTTATTACGCTACGAAAACCCAAACATTATAGCCCTATATTTACATTTCGACAAACCCTAAGCACCCATTCACCACTCCACATTTTAATCTATCCGTCGGAGTCCGCTGGCTAATCTTTGAAAATTACTCATTATTGTTAAATAGTTATAAATAAGGTTTAAACGGAAGGGAAACTGAGAGATTGGAACAATCTTTATCTTTTATTTAGCAAGAGTATCATTTAAACTTCGTCAATACAAAACTATTTTATATCAATAGTTTACAGATATATATATACATATCTACAAACTAATATCATAAATACATTTACAAAATTCCTTACTTCCATTTTCATATTCTAAATTAATATAAAGCCCCCCTTTTGATACTATGCCTTTGCAAAATTTAAATATTCCAATACAAACAATGTTTAATAATAATGACATCCACTCCTTCATGAATAATGAAAGTTTCATACATGACTTCAATAACCCAATAAATACACCGCCTTTACTACAACAGAATATTATGTTGAATAATATTCCTCAACAACGCATGCCAATACAGTTCACAGAGGAAAACATCAATACATTAAAACGATTTAATGTGAACGCAACAAGAAGTAACTCAAGCTCAAGCTCTAATTCCAGCGGTACTAACAACAGCAGGATGAGCAACGGTACTAACGTAGGTAGCTTGCTAAGTAACTCGATGAGCCCATCGATAAATATCTTAGACTTTGATTATAACTACGATCTATCTTCAAGCGTAAAAAATAGAAATAAACTGTTTGAAGACGACGTAATCTTCTGTCCAAGGTCTCTATTATCACAAAGTGAGTTAAAGACCAGAGAGGAACTAGATAAGTTTTTGATAAATAGGTATAATGACTATATGCTACATCAACAACAACCACATCTCATTCAAAACATAGATGACAACAGGTTTCAAAATATGCCAAAATTTAATCCTTATGCTTCAAAGAGTTTTACTCCATCTAATTAAAAAAAGATTTTATTTCATTCATTTTTGTCATACATCTTTATACGAACTAATAGTAGTTTTTACTTTCATTCATCATATCCAACTCACATTATGAAAAAGATCTACAAAATTAAAAAAACTACTCATTAGACGAATAAATACATATACACATTCATTCACACATATTTATATAAATATAGAAAATACAGCTCTGTAATAGTTATATCATATTCATACATTAAAGGTCGAGTTCAATTATTTATTTTTGTTGATTAGCTACACTACTACTACTACTGAATTCAGTAGTAGCAGGTGTATCCACACCTTCATCGTTACCATTGCTATTGTTAACAAATGAAGAGAAAATATCATCTTGTTCTTCTTCATCACCAACAGATCTATAATTAAACATCATACCCGGAGAAGATGGAATAATTCTACTATTTCTCTTTTTTTGCTCCAACTCGTCATCGTCATAACTGTATCCATCTTCTTCACTACCTTTACTTGGTGTCGAATAGTTTACTAATAATGTAGCATCACTATTGATATTATCGGTGGATTGAACAGTATGCACAGTATGTGTTAAATCAAGTGATCCGTTACGCTGTGGCACTTGTGGTTGAGTTTGTGCTTGTGCTTGAACTTGGGACAAAATAGGTAATCTACGTAATTGATCTTGACATGTGGTTACTTTAGTACTAGTACCCTTATTACTACCATCTTTACTGCTACTACCATGCATTTTCTTACTAGCGTGTCCATCATTACCTTTACCAGCTTGTTCTAATTCCATTAATGGCATGGACAAAGTATCTATTGGGGACGTTCTATCCATATCTTCCACGGTTGGAACATCTCTTGGAGTTAGCTTAGAATTAATAATACTACTACTATTCATGATGCCAACTAAATCAAGACTTCTCGTAGTAGTATTGAAATTTTCTAACCAATCCATATCCTCATCATTGAAATTTAATAAATTAATATCAATAGCACTTCCTAGGTTCATTGGTTTATCTTGTGGAGGAATATTCTCTTTATCAGCCTCTAGATCATCGTCTATTGGTGTTGGATTACTCTGGATTGGGTCATTGATATTTAAGTTTGTATTACTGGTAATACTAGCAATAGTTATAGCTGGCGTATTCGGTATCACTGGAATTGTAGCCATTGTTGGTAGTATCTTGTTTTTAGAATGCATAGTTGTTTTCTTACTGGGTTTTTTAACGGAATGCGATTTGTTACTCTTGGCTGTATATGAATTGACTGATTTCTTTCTGTTAATAAAATCAAATCTTTTACTTATAGAATCATCAACTTTAACTTTTGAAACAGTGTTATCTGATTGTAAGTAATTCATTTCATACGATAATGCATCTGGATTAAATTGTTGTTGTTGCTGTTGCTGTTGCTGCTGTTGTTTTTCCAATGTTTCAGTTTGTCTATCAGCTAAGTATATCTTATGTGCTATCGAAGTTTTCAATAAACCTGGTGTATTAATATTAGCTCTAACGTCCCATATTGGTAAAGATTGTGTTCTTTTTGCCTTTGGAGCTGGCATTGGGTTAGTTTGTCTTTTATTTGTACCACTGGAATGCTTTGTAGTGGCTCTAATTGATTTGCTAACATTATTTATAGTAGGAACAATATATTGTTGTTGTTGTTGTTGTTGTTGTGGCTGCGATTGAGGTTGTCTCATGGACTGATGCATATTTTGGTTGTCGTTTTTATTTAGCGAACTTTTCTTTGTAATGACTCTTTTCAACCTTAGTTTGATCTCTAAAGTTTCTGGTGATATTGGTTCTTCTTTCTTTACAGCAGATCCAATAGATGAACTGCTTTTCTTCTTTTTCGAAGAATTACTGTATGATCTTCTTAGTAATGCGGAAAAATTAGAACAAACTCTACCAGTAACGATAAAAGCATCATCTTCGTCTTTATCCTCATCATCATCCTCATCATTTTCATCTTCTTCCTCAATTATAGTATCATTAAATTCTGTATTAGTTTCCTTCATGCTTGATCGTATCTTCGATAAAAGTCCGAGACTTACTAATGGTTCATCAACTTCACAGATATCTCTGTAGTATATATTGTAATCTAGTCCACTAATATTGTTATTATAAATTTCTAAAAATTCAGGAGAGTTCAATTGAATCTCTTTTAATACTAATGACAAATTAACTGCACCAATTCTTAATGTTGTATTACTCGAGTCACCAGGACCAGATGGGTTTGGAATATTTGCCACACTAACCTGTTGTGGTCTTTTGGAACGTGCTAAATAGCTACCATTGGACCCATCATCTAATGTATATAACACCTTCAGTGTCATCTTTGATACATCTGTCATTTTTGGTATATGTATATTATCACTATTGCTTATATTTTTATTTTATTCTTTCTCTTGACAGAAGTGTAAGATGTTTGACGTGTTTATTTATTTGAAATAGAATTTTCAAAACACAGCAAGTTCGTTTTATTAAAAACTATCTAATGTTTCTAAAATTTGATATACCTAATTTTTATTAATTACTATATGTGCAATTTGTAAAAATAAACAACCTCACCAAGACGCGTGTTACAATTGAGATCACTTTTCCACAATGAGTTCTTTTCTCATTGCTACCGTAAACTGATATATTGGCAATTACTAGTCAAGTTCAACCCTGTAAAGAAAATTCATCTACAGTATTTACCATTTGACATTCATTACTGCATAATCGTGACGCGATTCTTTTTCCCTTGTTGACGCGTTCGCGTTTTATCAATGGTGAAAGTGTAAATCACATGACCTGGTGTTACATGATCAAATACTGATACTCTCCAAACCAGGTTTGGTATACTCCATTGCAACCCTATCGATGACAATAGTGAATTTAGTATGATTAGTTATTCCCAATATGAATTTCAAGAGTTATGCTAAAAGTCACGTGCACAATATTCCAAACAAGACCTATATTTTATACTATCGCAAACCACGAAACCTACATTACAGAATAAGAACCGAGCGGCATTTCACATAAGCCCTGTAAATCGAGTGATATACTTTAGAATTCAAACAAAAACCTGGTATATTACAGCTTCAGCATTCAAGGAATTATTGTGATGACTTAAGGTATCACAATGTCTAATGCCAGTGGCTTTCAAATCACTGAAAACGTGGGTGTCTTTTTGTATAGATAGTACATCTATCATTGTTTAGACTACTTCCTTTTTCTTTTTTTTTTTTTTTTTTATTTTTTTTTTCTTTTCTTAGTTAATATTTCTTTACAGATACGGTAAAGTACGTAGAGACAGGCCCATCGGAAAATTTTTCACTCATCTCAGTTTCTGGAGTTGCTGCAAATCAATTTGCAACAATAGTATAATACCTTTATATAGACAACTTATATTTTCAGAACATCTGTTATTACTTCTTACATAAATAGAACTCCCTAAGAGACAATAATAGAATATATACGATGCCTCCAAAGAAGTTCCAAAACTTGGATGACTTCCTAGATGTCCAACCAAAGGACCCAAATGCGGTTCCTTCCCAATTCGGTGGTTACTTCAAGAAGCAAAACAGTTACCAACAACAACGTAACTTAAACACCAATAACCAAACTTCTAACAAGCCACAACGTAATTTCAACCAAGGTAATAGCTACCAACAGCAACAACAAAATAACTACATCCAAGCTGCTACCACCCCAAACACTAGTGCTACTCCAACTCCATCTGCTTCTAGTGCCTCATTATCTTCTTTAAACAATAGTTTATCTAACCTAAATCTAGATATAACTCCAATTGCTATGCAATTAATGAGAATCCCAGAATGTGCTAACATCACTGAGTGTAAGAATGAGATCAAATCTATAATAGACGAATTCAACACTGATAACACTACTATGAAACAAATCGAAGATTGGAAAATCCATGAAGTTTTAGGCAAGTTTGCTAAATCTAAGAACCCACCTTTAGTTAAAGAATCTGCTATGTTATTAATTTCTAGTTTAGCTCAAGATTGTATCAACAAATCTCCACAAGAAGCTTATTTATTACCATTATTCGAACTAGCTTTGGATGCTATTGCTGAAAAGGATAACACTGTTAAGCGTGCTGCTCAACATGCCGTTGATGCCTTAATTGTTGCTTTCCCAATTGAATCTTTAACTACCAATGTCTTACCAGTCATTTTATCTTATTTATCTTCTGGTGCTAAGTGGCAATCAAAGATGGCTGCTTTAGCTGTCGTTGATAGAATCAGAGAAGACTCTCCAGCTGATTTATTAGAATTTACTTTCAGACAAACTTTACCAATCTTAACAGATGTCGCTACTGATTTCAAACCAGAATTAGCCAAGCAAGGTCACAAGACTTTATTGGATTACGTTTCTATCTTAGATAACTTGGATTTGTCTCCACGTTTCAAATTAATTGTTGATACTTTACAAGATCCAGCTAAGGTTCCAGAATCCGTTAAGGCTTTATCCAGTGTTACCTTCGTTGCTGAAGTTACTGAATCTTCTTTATCTTTATTAGTCCCAATCTTAAACAGATCCTTAAACTTATCTTCTTCATCCCAAGAACAATTAAGACAAACTGTTATTGTTATTGAAAATTTAACCAGATTAGTTAACAATAGAATTGAAATCGAAAGTTACGTTCCATTATTATTACCAGGTATTGAAAAGGTTGTTAACACTGCCTCTTTACCAGAAGTTCGTGAATTAGCTGAAAAGGCTATGAAGGTTTTAAAGGGTGATACTGGTGAAGTCGAAGCTGCTCACAAGGGTCCAGTTAGATTAACTACCGAAAAGACCAAGGAATTCTTATTAGCTAAGTTTGCTAAGATCTCCTCTGAAGGTGATTTCCAATTAATGCCATTCTTAGATGACATTAAGAAAGATAACGAAACCGTTGTTATCGAATACTTAAGTAACTACGTTACCGCTGTTTCCAATGTTAACGATTGGCCAAGATTAGACGAATACTTCAATAGTATATTAGGTGAACAAAACAAGGAAATAGTTGCTAATGAATTCATCGCTGAATTAAGAGGTATTTTCCATCAAGAAAAGGTTCAATACGATGAAAATGAAGGTATTGAAATTGTCAATACCGATTTCTCCTTAGCTTACGGTTCTCGTATGTTGTTAAATAAAACCAACTTACGTTTACTAAAGGGTCACAGATATGGTCTTTGTGGTAGAAATGGTGCTGGTAAATCTACTTTAATGAGAGCTATTGCCAACGGTCAATTAGATGGTTTCCCAGACAAGAATACTCTACGTACTTGTTTTGTCGAACATAAGCTACAAGGTGAAGAAGGTGACTTAGATTTAGTCTCTTTCATCGCTTTAGATGAAGAATTACAAAACACTTCTCGTGAAGAAATTTCTGATATTTTAGAAACTGTTGGTTTCAACGAAGAAAGAAGAAGCCAAACCGTTGGTTCTCTATCAGGTGGTTGGAAGATGAAATTAGAATTAGCCAGAGCTATGTTGCAAAGAGCTGATATCTTATTATTAGATGAACCTACCAATCATTTGGATGTTTCGAACGTTAAATGGTTACAAGATTACTTATTAGAACACACTGATATCACTTCCTTAATCGTTTCCCATGACTCCGGTTTCTTAGATACTGTCTGTACTGATATTATTCATTACGAAAACAGAAAATTAGCCTACTACAAGGGTAACTTAGCTGATTTCGTTGACCAAAAACCAGAAGCAAAGGCTTACTACACTTTAACTGATTCTAACGCTCAAATGCATTTCCCACCACCAGGTATTTTAACCGGTGTTAAATCCAGATCCAGAGCTGTTGCCAAGATTACTGATGTTACATTTGGTTACCCAGGTTCCGATAAACCATCTTTAAGTAACGTTTCTTGTGCATTATCTTTATCATCTCGTGTTGCCGTCTTAGGTCCAAATGGTGCTGGTAAGTCCACTTTAATCAAGTTATTAACTGGTGAATTAGTTCCACAATCTGGTAAGGTGGAAAAACATCCAAATTTACGTATTGGTTACATTGCTCAACATGCCTTACAACATGTTAACGAACATAAAGAAAAAACTGCCAATCAATACTTACAATGGCGTTACCAATTTGGTGATGATCGTGAAGTCTTACTAAAGGAATCCAGAAAGATTTCTCTTGAAGAAAAGGAAATGATGGCCAAGGAAATTGATGTCGATGATGGTAGAGGTGCTAGAGCTATTGAAGCCATTGTTGGTAGACAAAAATTAAAGAAATCCTTCCAATACGAAGTTAAATGGAAGTGGTGGAAACCAAAGTACAATTCTTGGGTTCCAAGAGACTTATTAATCGAACATGGTTTCGATAAATTAGTTCAAAATTTCGATGATCACGAAGCTTCAAGAGAAGGTTTAGGTTATCGTGAGTTGACTCCGTCAGTCATTACCAAACACTTCGAAGATGTTGGTTTAGATTCTGAAATTGCTAATCACACTCCATTAGGTTCTTTATCTGGTGGTCAATTAGTTAAGGTTGTTATTGCCGGTGCCATGTGGAATAACCCTCATTTATTAGTCTTAGATGAACCTACCAATTATTTGGATAGAGATTCTTTAGGTGCTTTAGCCGTTGCTATCCGTGACTGGACTGGTGGTGTTGTTATGATTTCACATAACAATGAATTCGTTGGTGCTTTATGCCCAGAACAATGGATTGTCGAAAATGGTGCTATGGTACAAAAGGGTATGAGTCAAATCGATCAAAGTAGATTCGAAGATGGTGGTAATGCTGACGCTCTTGGCGCTAAAGCTGAAATGATCTCTCCATCTGTCGATAACGATGACTCTCCAGCTAACATTAAGATTAGACAAAGAAAGAAGAAGTTGACCAGAAATGAAAAGAAGGTTCAAACCGAACGTCGTCGTTTACGTTACATTGACTGGTTATCTTCTCCAAAGGGTACTCCAAAGCCAGTTGACACTGATGATGAAGATGAAGATTAGATGCGCATCATATCATAAATATACTTCTTTTCTAAGTGTTAAATTTGACAGAAACTTTGATTTATAGAAACCTAACTTGTATACTAAAATAACTAATAAAATAGATTATCATTTAAATTAATTCAATATATAATTATTAATTATGACTAAACATTCATAATTTGAAAATTTATCTACATTAAATTTGAGATTCGGTCCTCTTCTTCAATTGATACTTCTTTACCTTCAAATTCCTTCTCAGCACGGCGCATTAATTCGATTAGGTACTTTTCGTGCTTTTTTTCACCTAATATGCTAATTGTATTAAAACCAGTACCATAATGTGGATATGATCCTATTTTAATCTCACTAGAAACTTTTGTAACGTCTTCTTGCATAATCTTTAATCCATGCGATATATGAGATTCTGATAAAGATGTTTTAACAAAATACCTTGTATACTCAATTTCTTCGTCAGCTAAGTTGAAAACAGACTTTACAATTGGAGTTAAACCAGTCAACAATCTCTCAAATAATTGCGGTATTCCTGGAAATATGAAAACTTGATTTTCTATACTGCAGACTGGAACCCATAGATCATCATGTAGATAGTAGTTTTTCACCATTGGACCAGCTGGCAATGTTGCCATCTTATAATAGTCCTTTAGTGCCTGCCCACTTAATTTACCTTCAGGATTAGACTTTACTTGCATCCTGTGCTTACATATTTCATCAATTTTGCACTTAAGATCATAACTCTTTGCAATACATTCATATGTGATATCATCATGAGTACTACCAATACCACCAGTTGTAATGATAAATTGATATTTATCACGCAAACTTCTTAATGTAGTGACAATTTGATCTTCATCATCACCAATAGTCACAATTTGTTCCAATTTAATTCCTAATCTGAAACAATATTGTGCGAAATATCTTGAATTTCTATCAATGATTTTACCATTTAGAACTTCATCACCAATAATGACGGCAGCTGCTCTTATCTTATTCATCCTTTATCCTTTATACAATAGTGTTAGAAGGTAGATTTTGATCCTAAGAAAATATCTCTGCTATCAAATCGATCTTAGATAGTTATATATTACCTATCGCAAGTTCTAATATAACATATTTACCTATAGACTTAACAGTTCTGCAATTATTTGAACTATCTCAATAGAAATATTTTAATATTGTTACCCGAATTTTGTACAAATCGGAGTTATATAATATCAGGGTTTATAATACCGATTAATTAGGGCTTTATTTTCGGCTATTATTTTTAATCTATCATATTTCACGATTTTTTATTTTTGAAAAATTTATTCCATTTTTTTGATGTTACGGTGCCATGGACTGGATGAGCTTGCAAAGAGTAATTAGTTTCTAGCACTTTCTAGCGCAAATAGGAACAATTTGATTAACAAAATTTAATTATATTGCTATAGTTATATACATTTCTTATTCATTTGTTTAAGATATATAAACCTTTTGTTTTCCTTCTATTCTACTTAGATAATTTTACTAATCGTTTAAAGTGTCTGTAAGTGAATATAATAATCACAAACAACCAATACTATAAATACAATAAATCATGGCTACTAATTTAAACACTTTTGATGCTAATAACGCTGATAACTTAGACGATATTGAAAGACAATTTGCTGTCGTCGCTGTTGAACAAGCTGAAACCTACTACAGCTTATTAACCAAGGTAAAGGGTTCAAAGTTACATTTAACTAAATTCGATGATGATATTTATGATACATTCATTGAGTCATTCCCAGAATATAAAGATATTGAAAAGGTAAGGAAATTCCAGGAGGAAGACCTAAAGGGTAAGGAACAAAAGGTCAAATGGAGAAAGTTCTGTGAAGAATTCGAAAAGAAGGTTGCTGATTACAACTTTGGTACATTATTAAGAACCGATGCTGGTGAAGAATATGGTCAAGAATCCACCATTTTTGTTGTTAGAATTCAATTTTATGCATTTGAAATCGCTAGAAACAGACACGGTCTAAATGACTGGATCTGTGAAAACCAATCTTAGTAATATTAGTGGTATATACTAGTTTATATCATATATTTCAAACTTACAAATATATATCAGAGCAATATACATATGCTTGGAATTGTTTAAAGTTTAATAAATTCTTTCATTTCTAAATAAATTTACTTGAAGTTAGTAGGTAATATATTTTATATATATAACACAACAACTCCTCTAGAATTACTCAATGCAGAAATGTCGCTAAACCTAGTTCAGATGGTTATGTGTATGGTCTTGAATATGGGTATCGTTATGTATATGGTGAAGTTTGTGTGCTTTTAATTGATTTTTGTCTGCTTCCACTTGTTTAATACAATTTTCTTGAACATATTCGATCTCTAGGTTTTTCAGATTTGCAATTTCTTTGCTTAAAGTTAGACGTAATCTACTAGATATGGTTTCCAATTGTTTAATGGTAAATGGATTTCCACCCGAGTCTAATCTCGGTAAAATAACCTTAGCATGCGCTTTTAAGTTTGGGCCTGATAATAGCACAATCAACTCACTTAATTTTAATTTTGGGGAATCTAGTTCAATTTCAATGTCGTGCAACACATCTTTAATGATATCCTTGATTCCCACATGACGATCATCATCATGCTCCAGTGAGTGATCGATTAATTCTCTAATCGAGACACTCATACCTTCAGCACCTGCCTTAACGATTAACCCAGAAACTATAAGACCACCAATTGTATCTAAAGATTGTATATTGAATAGATAGCCAGATGAAATAGTCACCAAAGCAACTAATGATGTCAACGAATCAACACGATGATGCCATGCATTTGCCATTAGTACATTCGAGTTTGTTTCAATAGCAACTTTTTTAGTAGCTCTAAAGATCCACTCTTTTGCTGCAATAGATAATGCAGCAATCCATGCTGCATTTATATCTGTTACCTCTTGAGTTGCCGGATCAGATGCGGCATGAATATGAGAATGCCCTCCAAAAGATGCCAATACTTCAACTATAGAATGCGGAAGAACAGGACCCAAAAGAGCACACAATGAAGACCAACCAATGGAAATACCTGCCGTTAGTAAAATTGTCGAGACGGCCAATGAACCCAGTGTTTCAATCTTACCATAACCAAATGGATAATCTGGGGTTGGCTTGTTCGATGCAAGACGTACTGAAAATAATGTCAAAAAATCAGAAACCATATCACTTAATGCATGAATAGAATCTGCAAATAACGCTTGAGAATGAAATACAATACCACCAACAAGTTTACCAATTGCAATCCCCACATTTACACCTAAACCGATCCAGGTTATCCTTACACCTGCATTCTTTCTGATAGATTCCGTACTCAGGATTAAGAACGGATCTGCGCCAGTATGCGAGTGGGTATGACTATGATTGTGATTATGTGAATGGGTATGTTGATAGGAACCTGGATTTGTTGGCTGATAACTATGGGTGTGGGAATAAAAACCTTGCACCAATGACTTTACAAAAGAAACATCTTCTGAGCTTGATTTGTCTATGACTGAAGATTTGATGCTATCATTTGATTTTAATTTAGATTTATTCCTACTTGTTCTGATAGTATCGGATGACAATTTCGTTTTTTCTTTATTAATATTTTGTATTATACTAGCCCTATGAAATTGGGACTTTAGTACGAGTAAATTTCCATACTTGGAATGAAGCGTTTTAATGAGTATTAAATTTGGTTGATTTAGACCTATCTTAATCATCATGTCCGCGAAATGCTATATAATTTGGTGCTGCTGTTCTATCGGTGAATATACAAGGTGAATATACCCCTTTCGTGAGAACCTAAAATGTTTAGTTATTAACTTTATTAGAGGACCTAAGGTAAGCTTTGTGTATGTACACTTCAAATTTTGGTAGAATTTTACTTACTATGTATTTACATATTCAACTTTTGCAATTTTTTCGAGATGCTTTAAATTTGAAAAATCATATTTTCTTATTTTCTTTGTTGTACATAATTTTAACAGCTACATTTCAGATATCTGTGCGTGATTTCTTAGACGCCATCTCGTTGCTTAGTAACGGACACTTTTAACTAATCTATAAAACAAGTGCTACAAAAGATTTAGTAATTTTCAAAATGATGCTCTCTCAAATTAACAAGAGTCTACGATTTCAATGAAATTAACTTTCATATATTTTGACCCTTTAGCTGAATATATTCTACATTTTAAACATTGAAAACAGTTTTGATAAGGTAATCTCCACAAATGTAATCGCGCTGATATGCGAATCTGACATCATAGCAGTATAATAACAATGCCGCATTACTTAATAATGATTTATTCAAATATTTATAGATATTTATTCCTGTCCAGTAATTATTTTTAAGCCCTTCTGCCTAAATGTTGCAAAATTTTCTTTGTCCATTTGATGACAGTATCTTTTCAAAGGTCCAAGTAAGTCAATATACTCACATTTTGAACCTTCTGCCTTTCTTAAGTAGAATTTTATCTTGTATAATGAATTATCTTCTTTGATTTCACCGTTTTCAAATAGTTCTTTTTGTAAAACATTTCTAAACTCCAAAAGTTTCTCACAAAATTCAAATAATTTCCCAAGAATCTTCCTATCAGGTATAACCTCTAGACTTAATGAATTAATAATACTTCTTTTCAAATCACCAAAGTTGAAAGTATCTTTTCTAGAAACAACCGTATCAGTGTCAATATTACACACTGAGCATACGAACACAACATTTGGATCATCAGGTAGCTTCCAAGTACCTTTTTTAACACATGAAGTGTGATACCACTCATTGCATATTTCACACTCGATCATCTTACCAACATCCCCATTACGGCAGAAACAATATGCTTTTAGTGTTTTGACCTTTTCAGCTCTTGCAACATAGGGATCATTCACTAAATCTAAACACTTTGTGGCTAAAGGAACAAATTTGGTTAAGTTACGTTTCTTAATAATTCTATTCATTTCTAATGTCCACACCTTACATGTCTTAACCTGGTGCTTTAAAAGACCATTACCAACCACATCAACAGTACATACTCTCTTATCATCGATTGAACCATCAAATCTATTCGTCAGTTTAAATGCATTCAAGTCATTCTTTCTTAACAATTCATCAACATCATCAATATATGGCTTATTTACAGAAAGATTATTCCATAATGGATCAAAATTGACCTTCTTGTCGGCAACTGCATCTAGAATATCTGAAAATGTTCTAATTAATCTTTTATCAATCACTAATTTGTCAGCTTTCACAATCTTCAGAACTTCTTTTATTTCAGAAATTTGAATTTTTGAATTTGTTTTAATCTGTTTCATTATTTTTTTTATTCTCTTTAAAACTTCTTGAGACTTTACAATCTTTTCTTTCACATTGCTCAACTTTAGCATCTCTTTTTCACTACAGAATTTAACCCCGTAGTCAAAGAACAAATACAACGATCTTAATGAATATTCATTTCCTTTTTTGGAGTTATACACTTCTCTGTATGCTTTTAACCATCGAAGTTTATGAATGGCTATTATCAATAAAGTAGTTACATCTTTTCTTACAGGTAACTCAAACGTACCAAAATAAAGTGACATTAAATTTTCTAAATGAAAAGCATTATCATAGTCATCCGTCTCCTTTAGTAAAGCTAAAGCGCTTGTGATTTTGTTTTGTAAATTCGTTACAGCTTTTGCTAAACTTAAGACAATTTCAAATACGTCACACGTTACATTGTACTTTAATATCTGGCTCCGTAGTTCAAAAAACCTAGAGTTAAACAAAGCAGTAGTAGAAGTTGGAACAGATTCAATATTTAAGTCTAATAAAGGTCTTATTCGTGGGTTTTCCATTATCTGCAGACTTTCCTGATATTCTGTTAAAAAGTTTTCACTGACCTTTCTTAATGATCTCACATTTTCGACGGTATCTCTCAGTTGCTGAGCATAGCGATCTTCTGATAAAGTATTTTCCGTTAAATTTTCTATAATATGGAGTGGTATTCTTGAATCTTTATAATCAGTAGTTAACAAAAGGTTCAAATTTTCTGATACATCACTTTTAATGTTATTATTACAATTTTCAACTGTTGATAAAACGTATTCATCATCTAACATTACTTTACTTAGAAATTGGTCATTATAATAAGTTTGGAGAGAAATGTTAAAATCATCTATAGGCTTATCCAAAAAGTTCCATGCATCATGATCATTTTCAGAAGAGGTAATATATCCTAAGAATTCCTCTAATGATAAAGTAATAACATCAGAGTGCGCCCCACGTGAAACAATTATTTTCGAGAATCCTGTTGATTCTAATGAAATATCTGATACAAAATCAAACTGATTATTTGATATTTTGATATCACCCTTTAGATTCATGATTCTGGATCTATTATCAAGCTCTTTCTTTATTCTTGGTCGCAGAAGTTCTTTTACTTGATTAGTTATGTTATCATCATTATCGGAGAATAAAATTAAATTTATTAGTAGTTGATCAACATGTATGCTTGGCAAATAAGAATGATTTGATAACCATTTAGAACCTTCTAACGAATATTTTAACCAAGATTTTGGAAGAAACTTCGAACTTTGAGAGATGAAAAAACCTGAGCCAATAGTGGTGGTATATGTCTTTGGATATTTGAAAATATAAGATCCTGGAGTTTGAACAACTTTGTGTAACTTTATACCTTTTGCCTGCAATAAATCTGGCTTTAATTGTAAATCTGATGCAGAAAATAGTGTTTGTGCTTGTGTTTTTGAATTACTTTCACGGTGCATCAAAGTTCCTTTTGCATTTTCAGATTCAATGTCATCATTTATTTCTTTCATATGATTATTTTCCATGTAGCATCTGTAAAATTCTGACTTTTTAAAATTACTAGATTTTTCATCCAAATAGTCATTGTCTTCATGGGATGGATTGTATGCTTTTTGCTCCATTTGTTTTTTTAGTTCCTTCTTACTATTATCCATAATAGATTCAAAAATTTCCAAGTCATCTTCTGAGATAACGTACCATAATTTGGACGAACCCATATGCTGGAAGTCTACTGAAGGAATAAAATTATCATTGACTGACCACCCTTGAATTGAAAAAGTCATCCCAACATCATATGAACTACGTGTATTATTACCAATATCAATATCTATATATTTTGATAATGAGCTTTCATTAAAAGGTATATTATCTAAATTCCATGGATCATTATAACCAGCTAGATCGGCTTTTGTATTTGATGGTAATTGCAGCCCTTCATTGTATACCATGGATGATAATTGATAACCGGAATTAATCTCCAAATCTGACTTTCCTTCTTCCAATATTTTGAATAAAAGTCTTTCAAAGTTGCTTATAGACATATCTTTATCCTTAATGCTTTTCAGAAGGGCAGGAGAGCTTCTATAAAATCCAACCCTATCAGAGTCTAAAAATAATTCAGGATATTCCTTTTCAATTTTTTTTTGTATAAAAGTACACTTTTCGTAAAATTGTTTTATATTATACAATGGAGATCCTCTGTACTCAAAGACGCTTTTATCATATATTTCTAAACCTTTAGACCAGGAGTCAAAATCATATGATGGTAAAGTCATTCTATTAGAGGTTGTTAGTCCAGTTCTCTCTTCTGTACTATCTTTAAAGTAAGATTTCATTCCCTTTATTTCCTTCATATCTCTCATTCTTGTAAAAATAGTTCTTGAACCACCTACTTCTATCGTTAACTTAGAACTTTTCAGTTTCTTGTTGGACAGGGATTCAGCAACACCATTTGTTTCTTCATCCGATATTTTTCTTTTAGAAATATGCGTTTGTGAGTTACAATTACTCGAGTCACTATCTATTAATGTAGTGCTGTCATTCGAAGTTTCATTAGCGGTATTATCCTTAATAGGATTATTTGTAGAAGTTGGCTGATTCTGGAGATAAATATCAAACTCGAGTAGTACTTTGACGTAGGCGGCTCTTAAAGAGGTAGATAATGAACTCATAATTCTCCCAGAATAGCCTAGTTCTCTACCTATTTGTGCCCATAGTTTCTTTTGACAAACTGTATCAAAACCACCTCTTAACTTTACACATTTTCTCAAACGATATAAATCAATGGTTCTCTTATCTATACTTGGGATCTTTGTAAAATTAGCACGCTTCCTTGCATTACCAAAGAAGCTATGAAGATCTTCATAAAACTTTAAAATCTCATTATTTTCTTCTTCCAACGATTTCAGGTATTGCTTTCTGGCTTTGAACCAGAATTGTTCTAAGTCAATATCAAGCTGTGATACATTTGTAGACTTATTTGTCTTTGGGTCAATAATCTGCAACTTAACACAACCATATTTCTTACCCAAGTCTTTAACGGATTCATAAAAACCTATAGGATCTGGTACTTCGTTTTTAGTAACCATAAATGTGGGTACTGAATCTTCAACGATGTGATAAAAAAGTCCCGAATTTTCGTGGTATATACGAACTGAAGTTTCTTTAGGAGATGCAGTTAAGTTAATTGTGCTAATCTGGGAAATATCTAACGGCGCACTTGATCTCGACCTTGTTTGTGAATATAAAAATGGGTTAAAGTATTGGGAAGAACCAAAACCGTTAGATTCCGCCGTCTTTTGAAATCTACTTGTATCTGGGAAGGAGCTCTTTTCATTTTTTGTCGAATATAATACTTCAGCTTCACTATTTAAATCGGCTTGAATTAATGCTGCTTCACCATTCTTTTTGTCTTTTGCTAAAGGTTCATCACTAGGTTGTGGTAGAGTACCCATTCTGTCAGCCCTATCCTTGACAATATATAAGTTTTTAGTTATCTGATCACTCTCAATCTTAATATAAATATACTACAAAAGAAATATTTCATGTAGTTTGTCTACAGATTTAAACGTTTTTTAAGCTTTCTCTATATCTTACATTAAAATTTCCATACAGATTTTCAAATATTTAAAAAAGTGACAGCTTTAGTTAATATATTTAATAGTTGATCGATATTAAAGATTACATAGAAGTACAGCGAGCTAGAATATAAGATACAAAAGTAGCAGTATTACAAGTATTAATGAATTTATTTGGATTAAAGAAAAAATCTAAGAAAACTATATTTCTATCAAGTTTCCATTTTATTGAAACATTAGAATTAAATAAGAATCATTAAAACCATTATATACACACACTCTCACAAACAAACCATCATACATACACACATACACACCTAAGTTTACTTTAATTAAAAAAGAAAATATATACTGCTTCAAGTACCGAATGAATGATCTTTAGGAAATTAAACGCAACACATATATTTAAACTGTAATGTAGGGAGGCACACATAAAGTATTAAATGCCACTTTTGATACAAAAGAAAGTCATTATTATAATGATGACACTCATAGTATCTATATTTTGTGCTTATCAGATGTTTCTTGATGTAATTGTTTAGTTACTTCCCAATTGCAAACATAAACCCTACCAGTTTTTTTGAAAATGTTGATGTGTTGAGCTGAGCTCATAGAAAATTTACCCATACCTTCGAGACTAATACAAGAATTGGCATTGAAATATTAAGATCATATATTAAAAGTCTTTTCTTATAATCTCTTACCTTCTTGTTGAAAATGGTAATGGTGATGACCTCTCTTTTGAGACTGTTCATTTTTATTTTAAATTATAATTAAAAAGATTTAAAGGATATTCCTAATTTCAGTTTTATTTAACAACTATTGATCACCAGTCAATGGTATATGAATTTATTCTAAATACAGGTTGTTTACTAGCAACCAACTTTTGACAAATATTATCTAATCTAATCGAAACAGGACTCAAGAAGCTCTCAGTTTTAACTAATTAAGGTGAACTTTGAATTATGCTCTACGCATTAATTGTGGTTGACTTTCAATTAGAAACATTTTCGTAGACACTGATTACAACAAAACACACACGGAAACCTACGAATAAAGGGTTTAAAATCATGGACCCTGTAGTGGTTCAACTAAAAATTACGTCAGTTGAGTATTGATCCATTTGGTATAGTTAGAAAACTATGAGTTATGATGTGGGGATGTATATATATTTGATACCAAATGTCTAAAAGAAATACTGAATCAATCTAGAGTATCAAGTATGTGATAATTAAGGGCATGAACCCCTTGGCCATCTACGACTAAGCAACATACACGGCTTAGTTAAAGATCACAACACCAAGGGTTATATCATGATGAAATGATACTTCCCTGTCAAAAGAAGCATGTTGCGTCGCTGTACCATTGTCTGAAAAATTATTTATCCGTTAGATTGACAGACATTCTTTATACATATATTTTGTTACTTTGTATGTCTGTAATTCATCACATTTAGGGTCCCATTATTTTCAATGTGATCCGACAAAATGCTTTGGTTGTTGAAAACAAGAGAATATCACTCTCTTTAGGGGATAGTATCTAAAGTCTGTCAATTATTTCTACTGGGGTATCTTACTATTACTAATCAACAATAATAAGGAATATAACCGTAGAGGTGACGTTATCGCCTTCGTTACTAATTGATGATACTTTGTACAAATACTGTTGGAAGTATAAATTATAGCATATATTTTTGTATAATCCATTACTAAGGTAAGTTATTGTTTTTTTGTAATACCAACTAAAGTATACAATTAAATAATATATTAAATATTTTAACTTACAAATGTCAGAAAAAGATGGATTTTCAAAGATGCTAGGAGATGCTAAGAGTAAAATCACAGAGGAAGCTCAAGTTATTGGCGATAAAATAAAGAAACTAGGTGGTCACCATGGGGAAGAAAAGGCACAGGAGCAGGGTACAACCCAAAATAAAGATGGGGAACCAAATCAAGACGCTTAGAGCAATTTTTTACTAGAAATATTATGTTACTTTATCCCTGTTTTGTTCAATAAAAATATAATATGGTTTATTTAATATTGTGATTATATTCTAGATATTATAAATTAACTGAGGTAATATTTAAATTTTAATTAATTTCAATTAATAATTTTGTTTATTTATTTATACTAATTTGAATGATTAAATGGTTACATAGTATAGATTTTGTAAGATACACATTGTACTAGTAGTTATCATTACCATTGGAGCTTCTACCATTCTCATTTCTAGAAGAATATTCGTCATTGTTGCTGTTATATGAACCATCGTTATTATTGGCGTATGAATTATTGTTTCTATCATTTGAACCATACGAATTGTCATTGCCGTAGGAGGATTGTTTCTTAGAACCGTAAGCATCATCGTTATCATTGCCGTAGGAGGATTGCTTCTTAGAACCGTAAGCATCATCGTTGTCATTGCCGTAGGAGGATTGTTTCTTAGAACCGTAAGCATCATCGTTATCATTACTATAAGAAGAAGTTTTCTTGTCAGATGAACCGTATGAATCTTCATTGTTATTACCGTAAGATGATTGCTTCTTAGAACCGTAAGCATCATCGTTATCATTGCCGTAGGAGGATTGTTTCTTAGAACCGTAAGCATCATCGTTATCATTACCGTAGGAGGATTGTTTCTTAGAACCGTAAGCATCATCGTTATCATTACCGTAAGATGATTGCTTCTTAGAACCGTAAGCATCATCGTTGTCATTGCCGTAGGAGGATTGTTTCTTAGAACCGTAAGCATCATCGTTATCATTACTATAAGAAGAAGTTTTCTTGTCAGATGAACCGTATGAATCTTCATTGTTATTACCGTAAGATGATTGTTTCTTGGAATCGTAGGAATCGTCCTTACTTGATCCATAGTCATTGGTATTATCATTATCGTTAGAACCATATGAATTTATGTTAGCGTTTGAAGAATTGTAATTACCACCATCATTTGATCCGTATGAGTTTTGACTGTCATTTATAGAGGTCTTGGAAAATTTATCACGAATCTTTTCTTCAAAATTGTTAAAGTTATCTTCACCTATCTTATTCTTGATATTGCTAATATTTTCTTGACCAATTGCATGTTCAGTCTTTGAGATAAAATCATTTTTATTGCTGGAATTAGTGTTACAGTCATCTTTACTATTGCTGTTGTTATTATCGTTATTGCCGTCATTATTGTAATCATTATTGTTAGTATTACTGTCATAATCACCGTTATTACCGTTGCTATTGTTGTTAACTTCACTTGCAAACTTTTTAACTTTATCGAAGAAACCCATTTTAACCGATATATTAGTGTAGTATAATTAGATGATTATGTAAAAATCATTATTTTCTAATAATACTCAAGAAAATATATATTACTTCTCTCTCTATTTCATTGAAAATATTGACATTTTATACAATTTCGAGCTGCACAATTTACTCAATCAGTTCGTTCCCGATCGGTTATAAAATCGCTCTTGATCATTACCATTCTTGGGGAGAGGAGAGTTATTCGTTAAAATTATGCATGAATCTACTATTTGGACCCCGATAGATCGAATAATACGAGTCGTGCGCCAATATACAAAGTTAAAGAATACTAGGCTTAGGAAAAAGGAGAGGCCTAGGTATGTGCATCAAGGGTTAATATACTATATCTTTATTGTTCGAACACAATCCAGACTATAACCACACCTTACATCATATATGCAAGGACACACGTATGAAACATCCATAACAAAGGACATACCAAATCGTTTAATTACGTATGCTATCCCATATATCGTTATTGTCCTGAGTCACTTACTTAATCAATTGTAGTAAGCTCATGAATGTTCCTCCCGCGTCATGTTAGAAATACCCGTAGAGAAGAAAAATACGTTTCAACACGAAATTGTTTCCTTGGTATAAAATGTATGGTTTAGGTAGAAATATCGAGTACTAAATATATATATATAGATATGTTGAGTTAAATACCGGTAAGACTCTGTTGCAGCCATCCAATTGTTCTTCTCTTAACCTCTCCATTCTCATCTTTATACAATCTCCTCTCTTCTAAAGTCTTGATCATTTCATCGGCTGTTTTGCCTTTATCAATACCGTTTAGGATAAACTTGTACAATCTCTTTCTTCTCGAGAACGTCTTTCTATTCTTGGTTAGTCTCCACTTATTACCGTATTTTTCTTCAAGACCTCTAATAGATGGGTTGCTATTAATACCATAGACATATTCCTCCCAAATGGTTCTTACATTGTTTGGAGCTTTGATTAATGTATAATTTATTTCATCATTCATATCCCTTTCTTTGTTACCGTCTATAATTGTTGTAGAACTTTTCTCAGTCTCATTCTCTCCCATTGGGCGTAAATTTGTTTTCTTAATAATCTTCTTCTTCATACCTGGCTTTTTCACTATTTTCTTCTTTGAAACGCTGTTTTTACTATGTTTACCATTCGAATTAGCAATATCTTCATCAACTTCATCTTCTTCGAAATTTATATCATCTATATCATCTTCTTCGTCATCCGCATTATCATCACTTCCAGTTTGACCAATGCTCATACCAGTCTCTCCATGTGATGCTGTAGGAATTTCATCCTCTTCTTCTTCCTCGTATTCTTCATTATCATCATAGTCATCGTCGTCATCTTCTTCAATACCTTCACCAGACCTTCTTCTTCTAACACCACCTGGTTTACCGTTCTTTGCAGTTACATTGGTACCACTATTGAGTCTATGATCATCATCTTCTTCATCATCTTCTTGATAACCGTCTTCAACATCATCTTCATCAGCACCATGCTTATGCTTAGAGCTATTTGTAGTACTCTTAGTCGGTTCATTATGTGTAGTATGACCTGCAGAAACTGGAACCTGGATTGGAATAGGTAATGAAATAGCAGTCAATGGTGGTTGAGTAGAAGCATTTTTCACAATTGGAATTCCTTGAGTTGGTTGCGTTTGTGAAATAGTTAATGGGACATTGATTGAATTCGTGCCTGCGGCGTTGCTATTATTCGCATTGGCATTGCCAGTACAATTGTTATTAGTTAATCCAGTGTTATTAGTAGTTACATTATTTGTACTGTTATTATTTGTACTGGTACTATTGTTATTGACATTATTACTGTTGTTCATTGAACCAAATGATGTAAATGGATCGCTAGGTAACGTTATAGGCATATCGATCAAATCTGGAGTGTTTCTATTGTGCTGACTTGGGTGTGTCCGGCTTGACTTATGTGATGAATGATCATGACTATTGTTTCTCTTACGTTTCTTCATACCATTTGGATTTAATGTAAATGTATTATTTCCGTTTGTAAATGATGGTATTTGATAAGTAGCTGGGTTATTGGATATTGTTGGTACTGTAGTTGATAATTTAGGTTTTGTATTACTGTAGTGTTGGGTTCCAGGGGAATGGGGAATACCATTGTTGTAATTATTATTGCTATTATTGGACAGTGTGTTATTATTACGATTTGAATTTTGATTATTCAAATAGGTTGCACTTATATTTGCAATAGAATTTAGTAACTGAGTAGCTAAATTATTCTCTTGTGAACTATTATTGATACTATGTTGTTGAAACTGTGATTTTAAGAATATTTCATTTTGTTTTTGGAATTCCTTGAATTGTTCATTAATTGAGTTTTGTACAATATTCGGTATATTATTCTTTATTGAATGTAATGTTACAGATTGTTGTTCTACCTTTGCAGTCAAATTTTGGAATTCTTCTTCCATCTTAATCATTCTAGCAGACAGTTCTTCCAGTCTTTGGAATAAACGTAATTGATTTGAAGGAGATTCTGTGGTAGATGATGAGATAGATAAAGCGGGCGTTATATTATTCCTCTTTCTATTAATTGAATGTAAGTTTAGATTATTCGACAGATTCATCTTACTTAGATCCATTTTATTTAAATTAATGTTATTATTCATTGCGAAAGTCGCAGCATCCACTAAGTTAGGCATACTATTAATACTAATGATATCGTGCTGTAGTTTTTGGTTATTATTTACTACATTGTTGTTGTTATTCATATTAAACGTTAAAGGTGAGTTTGGAATAGAACGACTTATTCCATTTAGATCATCAGATGACTTTAATCCAGTTTGTAACATGCTTATAAATTTTTGAGTTTTACCTGAATGTTCATTCTTACCTTTCTCAGTGCTTTGTGATTGTAAATTATTTACGTGTGGCAGTAACAATGTTTTGTTATTTGTCAATGAAACATTGGTATCTAACGATTGCTCAACACCAATCATATCATTCAGTGGATTAACATTTGAAATTGCTACTGGGGCAATTACAGCATTATTGTGACCTATATTGACGTCATCTTTTAATGTTGCACTATTGGTACCATTGTTGCGTAAAGCCAAACTATTGTTATTCTCATCATTAGCGTAATTAGTCATGGATAAATCGAGCTCTAAAGCATTATTATTATCACGGAGGTTGTTACGTTGATCGCTGTTGTTGTCCTTTCTTGTGTTTTCTGACACATTTCCACTTAATAGACCATCCTTAGTGTCCAATCGATTTAAGTTTGCCATTATATGACGATATTATTCATTGACTGTTTGTATCTTCAAAATGTACGATACTATATGTATTTATAAGAAGTTTTACAGTTGTTTAATAAGCTTATATCAGGAGTTGACACCACAGATTATGATACTATAACTAATGACTTTTTGTTTAATATGTGGTATGGACCTTGCATTCCATCGAAAATGAGTTAACTCAGCTTTTTTCATTTGCACAGATAGTGCTTATTTCTAAAAACACTGCACGAGTTTATAGAGCCATCTGATGGAATTTTACTAAATTACGTACAATAATACAGGCCCGTTCAGCGTTACTTAATACTTTTGACGGCAAAAAAACTAAAACTGAAACCCTAGTGACAAAACACCGCAAAGTTAGGGCATGTATGATTTTCCACCATACCCTACATTTACTATAGGGCTGAAAATAAATTCTGAAAATATTTACCGTTGACAATGATACTCTATTTATAGATCCAAATATCACGCATCAAGTGAATCTATGCGATGGTTTATTGATCGATTCAGAAGGAGACGCAGGGAGTAACCGCTACGTGTTTTTCCGACTCGTTTGATACCCGTTGCTTTTATTTGTTTTTCATCAACAAGATCATTTCAATGAGCAAGTGGATTCGTTGGATAATTGATTTGTATGGGAAAGTTGTTCAAGTTAAAGGTTACGTGTCTAAGGTAATAGTTTAATGTATATTTTATTGTTAGTTTTCAATAATATAATAGTATTGCATTACATTTGTTATATCAATTTAAATAGTAAGCTGGATTAAGATAGATCATCTCATCTTTTGTTTTTTCTTCATTCTTCTTTCTTTTCTGAGATTTTTCACCTCAACGACTCTATTCAAAAACATTCAGTATTTTCAATAATACTAATTTCTTTATAATCAAAAGTTTAATTAGAATACTGCATATCGTGTTTTATTGTATATCATACATACCCATACCAATACCAATACCAATAGCTCGAAAGTTATAACAAAAAATTTTCACTTAATAAAATTTGATCTCCAATATTACCACAAATTAATTGCATAAGAATGAATGATATATTTAGTCAATTTATAATACTCCTGCTGCTGATATCTCATTTCGCACATGCAAAGAGAAATCTAGTAGCTACTTCCTTAGTCACTTGTATGGAAGGCTCTCAAATCTCATCAAACAGTTTCGATGTTATTTTCATACCAGATGATCGTTCATTACATTACACATTAGATTTAACAACACAGATTGATTCATACATTAATGCAGATATCGATGTCTATGCCTATGGGTTCAAAATTATTTCCAAAAAATTTGATGTCTGTTCTGAGAACTGGAAACAATTCTGTCCTGTTCACCCAGGTAATATCGAAATCGATTCTATTGAATATATATCCAAGGATTTAATAGATGATATCCCAGGTATCGCATACTACGTTCCAGATATTGACACTTACGCAAAAGTCAAGATCTATTCCAGAAACACATCCGAATATTTAGCTTGTATCCAAGTCTATTTCTCCAACGGTAAGACCGTCTCCCAAACAGGTGTCAAATGGGCTACCGCTGTTGTCGCAGGTATTGGTTTATTATTATCAGCTGTCTTATCTACCTTTGGTAACTCCACTGCAGCATCCCACATCTCTGCCAACACAATGTCTCTATTCTTGTACTTCCAATCCGTCGTTATCGTCTCTATGCAACATGTGCATAGTGTTCCACCAATTGCTGCAGCTTGGTCTGAAAATTTGGGTTGGTCAATGGGTCTTATTCGAGTCAGTTTCATGCAAAAGATCTTCAGATGGTACGTTCAATCCACTGGTGGTACCCCAACTTTATACTTAACTGCTACTACTATGTCTGTCTTAACACAAAGAGCTTTAGATTTCACTGCATCGGTTTTAAAACGTGCGGAAAATGTCTTATATGGTAATCAAAATACTTTAATCTTTAGAGGTATCAGACGTGTAGGTTACAAAATGAATATTGAAATTACTTCCATCGTTTGTACCGGTTTCACCTTCTTTGTATTATGTGGTTACGTTTTAGCTGGTTTCATTATCGCTTGTAAGTATTCATTCGAATTAGGTATCAGATTAGGCTGGATTAACCCAAGTAAATTCCATGAGTTCAGAATCAGTTGGAGAATTATCCTAAAGGGTGCCCTATTGAGATATATTTACATTGGTTTTGCTCAACTAACGCTATTAAGTTTCTGGGAATTTACTGAAAGAGACTCGGCTGCTGTTATTGTCATTGCATGTCTGTTTTTGATCTTATCAATCGGTCTAATGTGTTGGGCTGGTTGGAGAACTTACCATTTCGCCCAACTTTCTATCAAGACCTACAATAATCCAGCTGCTTTACTATACGGTGACGAACGTATTTTACATAAGTATGGTTTCTTCTATACCATGTTCAATGCAGACCATTACTGGTGGAACGGTGTTTTATTAAGTTACATGCTAGTTAGATCATTATTCATTGGTTTCGCTCAAGCATCCGGTAAGACACAAGCATTAACCATGTTCATCTTAGATTTAGCTTATTTTGTTGCAATCATTCGTTACAAGCCATACTTGGATAGACCAACTAATATCATAAACATATTAATTTCAACTGTTACGTTAGTTAACTCTTTCCTTTTCCTTTTCTTCTCTGATTTATTCCATCAACCATATTCAGTTTCTGCCATTATGGGTTGGATTTTCTTCATTCTGAATGCTGCTTTCTCTTTCATTTTATTAATGATGATCTTAGCATTCACATTGATGATTATCTGTTCCAAGAACCCAGAGTTAAGATTTAAGCCAGCTAAGGATGATAGAACTTCTTTCCAAAGACACAATGAAAAACATAGTGATGATATGATGAAGAACTCCTTAGCTGCTAAGGAATTGATGGAATTAGGTAACGTTGCTAATGAGCATAATGCTAATTGGGAAGAAACATTGTTTAGTAGTGATGAAAAGTTAAACGATACCAATAATAATGGCATATACAAAAATAAGTCTGCAACTTTATCTGCTAGAATCTTAAGAAAATTATCCTTGAAGAAAAATAAAAATGGAAGTCGTCAAAGCCTACATTCTGATCCATTCCAAGCAACTCTAGCAACTACTACAAACACAACATCAAACATACATTTAAACACAAATTCAAACTTAAATTCAAATGCAATGTTAAATTCTGAATCTTCTACTCCAAGTGATCCATTCAAAGACGCCAATATGCAACACCCATTATAGTCGAATTGCATTTGAAAAATTTCGCCAACGCATTTCTTATAGTAGTAATAAGAAATAAAACTTCTATTCTTTCAAAAAATAATAGCATCATGTTTATTAACATTTTAATTTACTTACCTTTTTAAAGATATTATATTTCTGTAACAATATATAGGTTCTACTTAATCTATAATCATTTAATTGAATTATTCAAAGGCTTACTCTTCAATTGTATAAACCAAAGATTGATCTCTATGATTACGTTTTGGTCGCTGTGTATTAGAACTACTATCCACACTCTGAGATATTCTTGTATCCGGTATTCTCTTCCTTGCTGCATTATGTATATCATTTCCTTTCTCTGCTAACCTTTGGATTGAATTTTTAATAAAATTATATCTCTCAGAGTTGGCATCAAATGATACGACACTATTTTCGTCAATACCTATGTCTTCAAACCAGTTATCTAAGTTAATATCACTTGGATCCACATTGTAAAAACTGTCACTTCTAAACAATTTAAAAAGAATATCCTTACTCTGTTGGGTATTTCTTATATCTTGTCCATACAAAATAGATTTCAATGTTACCAGTGATTGCTCGGCGTCATTAGGAGTCGATAATAATGGAATATATTTTTCAAATGTCCAATTAGAAAAATAAGTTCCCTTTCTAATATTAATCCATCTCTTTTTAAAACTTTCTGAGTATAATGGTAGAACTGGTTGAGTGTTGTTTGTATGGCAATTATTATTTGAACAATAAAATATACCACCTACAAGTGAGCTTGGTAACAAAAATGAAGTATCTTTATTAACAAATTTTTGTTTTCTGGCCATCTTGAATTTATATGTGTCGTCATTTATGTCAACGGTAAGCGGAGTTCCCCAAATCATATCTGTTGTTTCACTTTCTTTTAAGTATTCTTCCTGACTCCATATTAATTTTCCCTCTTCGCAGTATACTACTTTAACTATTTCGTTGAATGCAAAGGGTGAAGATTCTAATTTGTATATTTTAAATACACGGAAACCAGTATATTTGTGAAAATCTAATTTTAGATATCTATTCTTCCAACTGTAATTAACATTATCACACAACTTGTTAGATATTTCTAACATTTTTTGTATTTCTCCTGGAATTATCCCAGCTTCTACAGAGCAAAATAGAAGTAATAAAACATAAATCAAAATCATCTCCCTTGTTTTTCCTGTCTATTTAATATATATATCATGGTTGTAAGTAGTCAATAATTTATTTAATATTGATAGAGGTATATGATTTACCGACACAATCACATATTGTTACCCGAATACGTTCTGTTCTGTCGTTGGGTCGGGTAAACTCCCTATAAAAAAATTTCCAACCGAAATTTCGAGAGAACAGGTAAGCGAGACGATCAATCATTTGGATAAATAAATAAGAGTTAAGTTAATTAACGTGTGTGAGAGACAATAAGGGGACAGAAAACAAACCTTAATTCATAATTAAGATATTCAATTGATTTAAGACTAACTCATAATGCAGTTAGATATTACGGTATGTTATATTTGCATTTAAGCACCACACGTTTAGTGGTATTTATTATTTGAATCCCGTTACTAACATTCACATTAATTATTTTTAGAAAACATTCAGTAATCGTTCTGACAGAGTAAAGGGGATTGATTTCCATCCGACTGAACCATGGATCTTGACTACTTTATATTCAGGTAGAATTGAGATTTGGAATTACGAAACAAAACAAGAAGTTAGATCAATCCAAGTTACCGAAACCCCAGTTAGAGCTGGTAAGTTTATTGCAAGAAAAAATTGGATTATTGTGGGTTGCGATGATTTCAGAATCAGAGTCTTCAACTATAACACTGGTGAAAAGGTGGCTGACTTCGAAGCCCACCCAGATTATATTCGTTCCATTGCCGTGCATCCAACTAAGCCTTACGTTTTATCTGGTTCTGATGATTTAACCATTAAATTATGGAACTGGGAAAAGAACTGGAATCTAGAACAAACCTTCGAAGGCCATGAACATTTCATTATGTGTGTTGCTTTCAATCCAAAGGATCCAAATACCTTCGCCTCCGGTTGTTTAGACCGTACCGTTAAGGTTTGGTCTTTAGGACAAGCTACTCCAAACTTTACTTTAAGTACCGGTCAAGAAAAGGGTGTTAATTATGTTGATTACTATCCACTTCCAGATAAGCCATATATGATTACTTCCTCCGATGATTTGACTATTAAGGTTTGGGATTACCAAACTAAATCATGTGTTGCAACCTTAGAAGGTCATATGTCCAATGTTTCTTACGCTGTCTTCCATCCAACATTACCAATTATTATATCTGGTTCTGAAGATGGTACTATTAAGGTATGGAACTCATCCACATACAAGGTTGAAAAGACTATTAACTTAGGTTTAGAAAGAAGTTGGTGTGTTGCTGTTCATCCAGCTGGTAAGAAAAACTACATTGCGTCCGGTTTTGACAATGGTTTCACAATCTTATCCTTAGGTAACGATACCCCAGCTTTATCGTTAGATCCAGTAGGTAAATTAGTATGGTCCGGTGGTAAGAATGCCGCAGCATCTGATATTTTTACTGCAGTTATTAGAGGTAATGAAGAGACCAAAGAAGGTGAACCATTATCCTTACAAACTAAGGAATTAGGTACAGTAGATGTTTTCCCACAAAACTTAAACCACTCTCCAAACGGTAGATTCGTTACTGTTGTCGGTGATGGTGAATATGTCATTTATACAGCCCTAGCGTGGAGAAATAAAGCCTTTGGTAAATGTACTGATTTCGTTTGGGGCCCAGATTCCAATAGTTATGCTGTTATTGATGAAGTCGGTAGTGTAAAACTTTTCAAGAACTTCAAACAAGTTAATTCTTGGAGCATTCCGTTAGTTACACATCTAGATGAACTATTCACAGGTACTTTACTTGGTGTTAAATCTCAAGGTTTTGTTTATTTCTTCGACTGGGAAACATGTGCACTAGTTAGAAGAATTGATGTCGATGCCCGTGATGTCATTTGGTCTGATAGTGGTGAATTAGTTATGATGATCAATTCTTCAGAAAAGCGTAGTAACGAAGAAGCAAACGCATACGCTTTATTATATAACAAAGAAAAATACTTAGAAGGTATTAATTTAGAGAGAGAATATGAAGATGACCTAATTGTTAGACAAGAAGGTATCGAAGATGCATTTGATGTTTTATACGAATTAAACGATCCAATCACTACTGGTATGTGGGTTGGTGATGTTTTCATCTTCACTACAGAAACAAATAGATTGAACTACTTTGTTGGTGGTAAAACATACAATTTGGCACATTACACAAAAGAAATCTATCTATTAGGTTACTTAGCTCGTGACAATAAAGTATATGTTGCCGACAGGGAAATCCATGTATATTCTCAAGAAATTTCATTAGAAGTTTTAGAATTCCAAACATTAACTTTAAGAGGTGAATTAGATGAAGCTATGGAATCTGTGTTACCAAACATTGAAGGTAAAGATTCATTATTAAAGGTTTCTAGATTCTTAGAAGGTCAAGAATATTTCGAAGAAGCCTTACAAGTCTCTCCAGACAACGATCAAAAGTTTGATTTAGCTTTAAAGACAGGTCAATTACCATTAGCCCGTGATTTACTATCAGTTGATGATACTGAAAGTAAGTGGAGATCCTTAGGTGATATTGCATTAAAGAATTTCAACTTCAAATTGGCTATTGAAGCATACACTAAATCTCGTGATTTAGACTCTCTATTTTTACTACATTCCTCCTTAAATAACAAGGAAGGTGTATTACAAGTAGGTAGGGATGCAGAAGAAATGGGTAAATTTAATTTGGCTTTCAACTGTTACTGGGTTGCTGGTAGCGTTGAAAATGCAAAGGATTTACTAATAAAAGCCGGTAGAATATCCGAAGCCGCTATATTAGGTTTAACATATGGTCTAGAGAATGGTGCTGTTAATGAAATTGTTCAAAAATGGAAAGACCAATTAGTCATTGATGGTAAAGATTTTATTGCTGATAGAATTTTAGTTCCAGGTGAATCAAATAATTTAACTGGTGCCTCAAGCTCTGACGGTAAGCCTTTAATTGACATTGAATCCACCACACAAGAAGATATCATAAAAGAAGAACCATCTGTAGTAGAAAAAATTGAAATAGAAGAAAAGAAGAACACAAAATCTAAGAAGAATAAGGGTAAAGGTAAGAACAAGCAACAAAAAGAAGAAAACCCTTTAAATGATGAATCAGTGGAAGAAGCTGCAATTGAAGAAGCTGAAGAAACCGAAGCTAAGGATTAAATTTATTAACGAACTATTGTATATGTAAGTCTCGATCTCTTTAAATTTGATGTATTAAATATCGTTATACATCATTAAAATATTATATAACAAATGCAAATAATTATAAAATAGAATATGAACATTATATAATTGCATTTATATCTACATCACTAATTAGTGAATACATCGATCTTATCGATTTCGCTTTTCTTGTCTTGGCCAATGTAATATGCTTCTTTGGATTCTGTCCTTGAGGATATTGGTTTGAATTTAGATACTTTCCTGAATACCTTCTGTAATCTATTCTTGAATAACGTCTCCTCTTCGCCGGTGTACAATTTACAAACAAAGGTACCACCAGGTTTTAACAAATCGATTGCTGTTATAAGTGCAGCGTCACATAAATCTATGGATCTTAGGTGATCTCTAATGGCCACACCGGATGTATTCATTAACCTATAATAAGGCATATTAGTAAGATTGCTCGTTTGCCATAAAATTTCCGTATCTCTAGGGAAAGGTACATACATGTCACTTAAAATAATATCACAAGGATATTTTTTGTAAATTCTTTTCTCAGTATTTTCTTTCTGATGTTCGTAATCCTTAATGAAGTAGCCTTTCTCTTCGTCTAATTTATCTTTCACGTTTAACTTGAATTTTTCATTGAAGAATATTCTAATTAGTTCATGAGTTTTCTTTGACAAGATGTTTGCCTGTATCGAATGTACACCATCTATTGGTTTGCATGCAAGAAGATCCACCCCCAATATTATAGAATTCGGACTAGCTCTTCTCTTGGCAATTTGAGACCATGAGCCTGGTGCAAATCCAAGATCTAAGATATGCTGAGATTCTGGAGAATCTTTGTTGAAAATCTTGAATTTTTCATCAATTTCTATTAATTTAAAGGCAGCTCTAGATCTTAGGTTCTGAAGCTTTGCCTCACGAGTATATACATCACCATTTTGTCTTTGTAGCCATCTACTTTGTGAATTTGAATTATATCGAAGAGATATTTTAATCGTTACAGGTCTTATATTTACATGACATTTCAACGTATTGGACAGAGAAAAAAGGGTCGTTCGAGGTAACAACATAGGAAAGGTACTTGGTATCAGAATGTAGGAGAAAGCTTAACTTATTTTGTGTACAATTTTAAATCACAAGTCACTGTATAATACTATTAACAAATTTCAATAAGATAATTATAACATACATATATTTACTAGTTTCGGCCGAGAGCGGTACTATACTAAGGCACATAGCACCGAAGATGGTATAGTAGTAACTTCCTTGTTCAAGGACTCCTAGACATTATACATCGATGATCTGCAGTACTATAGCGGGGAAAGAACCGCTGACCAAGGTATTTCAGGCTTTCCCCACAGACTATTACCCATACCATTCGCGGGACACATTGCTATACTATAGTGCCCTGAAGTAGCATACGTGGGATCGAATATTTTGTTGTTCGGATGTTATTGAACCTGTGATTGGAAAATAATTTTTGAAAAACAAAAACAGAGTAATTGAACGGAGATGATGTAATGCCGTTGATCATCGAGAGAGAATAGCGTTATTGTACTTCCGAGAGATAAAGAGCACCACCATATTGTATATATAGGCTTGCGCTAGTAGGGATTGTATAAAACTGGTATATCTTCAACGTTGAAGACCTTTAAATTCTATTATTGGTAGAGTCGATTATTCAATATTTTGAAAGTTAAGAATAGTATACTTAAAAGAGAAAATTATTCAGTAACTTATATAACAAGATGGAAGAATTCAAAATGAACACACCAGAAGATAGGGATCGCGAACTATTAACAGAAGTATTCCAGAACTGTGATTCACGTAGTATGTCATTTGATTTACCGCTAAAGATAAATGTTCTTCTACAGTCAAATTTTGCAGAATTATCAGAAGATTGGGACTCTATTCCAACTACACCAAGTGCATTAACATCGGTATCACCTTCACTAGCGGCTTCAAATTCTAATCTTAATCTAAGTATGAACAAGAAAGTGCGTTTTGATGATAAAAGTAATGCCAATCTAAGAAATATTATACAGCCAGCTCCGGTCAGAGCCAAAGTTGGTATTGAACAATTGATACAGTCAGCTACAGATATGAACGATATCATAATCAATAATATGGACAATATAAATAGTTTTAGGTCTGATCTTCTCAGTAGGTCTAGTGGTGTATCATCCACAGATAATCCAAAAAGATCACAGACATATAGTTCGATGTCAAACTTTGAACTAAGTGAAGATCAAAGTTCGACAAATGATGATGAGGAATGTGAGATCGGGGTAGATTTTAACCCAAATTTCTCATTTGGTGATCCAATAAACAAGACCTTAAGCAATGAATTAGAAGAAAATATTCAGAAATTTTCACAATTGAGGATAGTACCTCAAAACACCGATAGCGATACTATTCACGTTATTGACCTAGAGCATGATAATACAGTCAACGATAACGAAACAGAATACCTTCTGGAAGAGATAAATAGTATTCCAGTTGAGAACACAATAAGTTACTTCATTCAAACATTTGAAAACTTGTTAGAATTGACTAGAAGGAACCGTATTGAAAATGTAGAAGAAGATCATCTATTTAACTTTAGAATGAAGAGTACAGCAACTGTGTCATTCCAAGCTTTATTAGATAGAATCCAAAAGAAATGTGAATTCAAATCCGTGATTTATTTACTGAGTACATTTATTCTACAAACGCTTTTCTTAGATGACGGACTCGATTTAAAACACAATTTAGATGATGATGCGCTACATAGATTAGTAATTGCAATGATTAGAATATCTTGTAAATTGATTCAAGATAAGCAGTTTTCACATGAGTATTTCGGTAAAGTTTGTGGTGTTTCAAAGAAACTTCTAACCAAATTGGAAGTTTCTTTGCTGGTTAACTTAAAGGACGACGAACTTATGGTACGTAACAAGAAATTACTCAATACGATCAGTATCTTAGAAACTTTGAAGAACAAAGTAGATAATTATGGTCAATAATATATATATATACACTTTTATAGATCTGCATAATAATTCGTTACATTTATTTTATTTCTGTTGTACTTCTGGAATATATGTTGTTATAATTGTTTGTTAAGTAACCAAACATAAAAACTTGAAGAGAACGATAAAATCAAAAGTTCAACTTTTTTTAATACCTGTAAAACACCGCATCTCTTACAATAAAACAACAGGTATACTAACCATACAATATACAAACCTCTTTAAACTACATACACAGCATTCACGTAAAATTCTGGAGTTATTTCCAATCACGTGTGAAAATGACGTGGTAAAGTCCGTAAGACTCATCATTTTCAGTAAACAAACGTTACAGTACCAATAATTACAAACAGCTACAACTCCATACTAGAAATCTAAACTCTCAAACAACCCAAGTTCATCAGTCACCACCCTCCCTCGTCCTCCTTTCTACTTACACTTGCATAATATACTGCCAAAAGTTTGAATTCAGTTCCCGCTTATTCTTCTCGCGCGCGTTCAATTTACTCTTCATGTGTTTCTGGGCCGAAATTTTTCAGTTTACTGTTGGTAAATCCATTATTCATTTTCTGTAAGCACATTTAAATAATATAACTGGTAAACAACAGATATAACAATTTTGTAAAAGAAAAATTTACAACAACGATAATATTTTTAGTTAACAAAAAAATAACAAACTTTATTTTTAGTTGAATATTATATCTCTAATAATACAAACAAGATTAATATTATCTATGGAATTGTCATCTATTACATTATTTACCATAGAGATCAGGAATTATACATATAGAAATACATTATTACATCAAATAAATGGTTCTTTATAAAAGAAAACCAATTGTACTACCGGACCCGCTACCATTGCCACAGGACTTAAGTGTTTATGTCTGGCATATTGATGAGACTGGGGAATGGTTTGCTAGTTACGGCAATTATCTAGAGAGATTAGATTTCTATACAAGACATCACTTTACTTGTGAGATTACAGGTACATCGTGTTTGACATTCTTTGAAGCATTAGATAGTGAAGAGACACAATTCAAATACGTCGAGGATAAGTTCCCATTGAAACTAAGAGAACCTGTAGCAAGATTTTTGCATTTCAATAGCATTAGAAGACTCGATGCATTAGTGGAGAAAGTTTACGCTAAATTTAAATGTGACTTCTTCCCCGGCGAAGTAGTATACTTACGAAGAGGTAAAGAAAATGGTACTACATCGACACCAGCATCCACTGTCTCTTCTCAGAAATCAACTCCACAACCACAACTAGATAGTAATGGACGAAGTACAATTTACAACACACCAAGTTTATCCGCAGGAACGGTTCTAGAGTCGTTAAATCAACCACAATACCAGAAACCATATATTATTAAGGAAAAAGCTCAATTTAACGCAACATATGATCCAAATACAAAAGAAGTTTTAATTCCAGGTCATTGTAAGTACGTCCTTCTAGAGGACGACTCTCCAACAAGTGGATATTATCAACAAAATCCTCAACACGAACCAAGTAACAATAATAAATCATTCATCGCTGATCAATCACAAATATACAGAGACCGTTCAAGTTTCACAAAACATCTAATTAAATGCTTCTTCAAGATCACGTTACAAAGAGCCTCATCCAAGATGGGTGCTCCATGGTGTGTTAAATTTGAATATTTGCAAATGTACGGCTTAACAATGGACTGGCCAAAGGACTTACTAAAATACAAAGAAGACGAACCTGTATTAGATCGTAATGGTGCTAAAATAATTGAAGATGAAAATGCAGAAGGTGGTAAACAATCAACCATGGACAATTGTCAAGATATAGGAGGAGACGGATCGAAAAAGCAGAAGGGTAAGAAACGTAATACAGAGAGTGAAGACGATTTAGAAGATATAGAAGATGATGAAAAAGATATAGCAAATAAATCAACAAAAAGGAGAAAGACAAATTCAAAGTCATCGACCAATGCCTCTCAAGAAAACGAAGACAGGGATATTAAAATAGACTCAATTGCTCCATCGGAAGCTCCAACAAATGCCATAACAAGTATTATGGAAGATTTAGAATTACCATTCCAAAATCGTCCTGAATCATACTTGAATAAAATGTACTACTACAACGAATATCTGGAATATTTACCTACTTCGTCATTATCATCAGCATCAGAACAGAATATTTTTCAAGTTGAAAAATTACTACAAGTATATCAATTCTTAAACACATTCAATGAAAAACTTTTAATCTCAACTTTCAACTTAGACCAGCTTGTCACTTCAATCAAATGTACCGATCCTGAAGAACTTAGAGGTGAAGTAGTAGAAATAACAGTCGAAAAAGACCTAAAGAAGCAAGATACCGAGGAAACAAGTGATTGGAAAAGAAACATTGAAACTCGTACATTAATCGAAGCACGCAATCAACAATTTAATGGCCTTCTAAATTATAAAATTGTTAAGGATAGTCCTGCATCTGATGATATTTTAGACAGCATTAACAACAATGGTAGTGGTTTATTGATCGAATCTTTCACTTGTTTACTTTCTTTATTCATTAATGAAAATGGTGAATGGACTACAATTGTCATTGAAGATTGGCTTGATGTAGATAACAAAAATGCCAACGAGCAAGATGAAGCAGATATAAAAGAAGATGAACCGAATGAAAATGTTTCAATTAAAGAAGAAAAAAATGAAGAAAAAATTAAAAAAGAATCAATAGAAGCAGAAATTACAAAAGAAAAAGAAGAATCTTATGATACAAAGAAAGAAGATTACAATGTTGATACTGATGAAGCAGATGAAAAATCTGAAGATGGCAATAACGGCGATGATGAAAAATCTGAAGATGGCAATAACGGCGATGATGAAGATCTCGAAGCTCGTTTAGAAAAATGTTTAAACTATCGTAACGTTCATTGGAGTGAAAGGTTGACCAAAAGACAATTTAATAACAGTTCCTGGCTAATCATACTACTTGGTATCTTTCAGGATAGTTTGACTATACCAAAATATAAAGATTTTGTTAAGGATTTTACATCACGTATTCTGCCAGAACAAATTTCTTCAACTCAATTACCAAAACAATTATGGAGAAATTTCTGTCGTAATTTAACAATGCATGAAAAAGTTATGTCATTATGGGTTCTAGTAGATATTGTATCGAACTTTTCACCTGATATCAAGTCTGCAATTGATGAGTCAATGGAATTATCATCTCAAATCCGTTCTGAAAGATTCAGAATTTCAAAGGATTTGAAATCTGCATCTAATACCCTATCCAGTATCAGTCAAACTGAGAAGGAGTCAGAATATAAAGAACAAGAGTTGAAGGTTAAATCCTTACAAAGTGACAAAAACTATTTAGATAAGAAGCTATTAGAGAACGAATTTCAAAGGCTAAAACCTTTAGGCCTGGATAGATTCGGTAATAAATATTACTGGGGTAGTTTAAGTGGTGTATCACTGTGGAATTACACAGAAGAACAACTGGCCTCACCAGATTTTGTCCCACAATACCACAGCGGTAGAATTTTTGTCCAAGGACCAAGTTTAGATTCTGCTAAATTTTTCTTAAAGATAACGGATAAAGAAATTAACGAATGGAGTAAACTAGCATTAGAGAAGGGAAGAATATTTGCTACAAAAGAAGTATTTCACATATACCGTGCTGAAGATGGTATTTTCCGTTACATAGAGAGTAGCGATAACACACAATCTAACGAAATAGACCTGACTTCCGCAGATGGCTCCATTAATTCTTTCATCGAACTTACTCCTATTCAAAGAAAGATCATTGACGAGACACCAGAATGTTTGTTACTAGATAGTCAATGTTGGTATGCTGTCGACGATGTAGAAAGTTTAAAGTCCATCATTGACTGGTTCAATACTTGGGGTAGAAGAGAACACGACCTTTTAAGACAATTTAAATCGACATTACCAGATATTGAGAATGATATAGCAGCAAGATGTAAAATTATGAACAAGTCTAAGTTCACTCAAGATAAAACCAAGATATTTGAAGAGTTAAAGGAAAACGAATTAACTGAAAACGAATTAAACCTAGATCATATCGAAACCCCAAGAGAACAAGTTGAAGATGGTGCTTCTGACGATGAAACTAAAGTGGAGCAAATTGATGAACAACTGGATAAAATTGCCGAAGATATCATGAATCTAGAAGATTTTTCCAAGACAAGAAAAATACTGGATCAAATTGATGAATTAGAGAAGGAAAGAGACACACTAATACAGGAAAAGGGGAACATCCTAAATTCTCAAAGACCAGGTACCAGAATAATGGCAAGAAGCGAGAGAAAGAGAAATAAGATGTCCAGGGATAATAAGATTTCAAAACAGACAGAACTGTTAACTGAGTTAATCAACTTCGAACACTTCAAGAGCATGGAGGATGTTATTTCCTGGAAGAATGATCTAGCCGTGAGGGTTCTAGGTTCTGGATCAAGAAAGAATGCCTCAAATTCCAAAAAATCAACACCAGCAGTATCTGCCAGTAGCATCGAAGAGAAATTACAAGACATAATGAGCCAAACATGCAAGACTAAAATTGAGCATTAAATTTTTACTTAAAGACACCTATTTATTTATGTAAACACAGACATTTCGAATAATTTTAACATTAACTTACATTAATTAAAAAAATAATTAATATACAGAATTACGATCAACTCCCTCCATCAGTCTTGACATTGAAACATCAGATAACCTGTCATCCAGACAGTTCAATGCATCACAGTTTGTAGTATTTTCAATGGGAGCAGCATGAGTATCATTGTTTTGAGTATTTATATTGATTAAATGACAGGAATGGCATAGATCAGAACTGGACCAGAACAGGGTGTCTTGCGTTTTACATAGAGTGCATTGTTTCTTTTTCGATAAAATAAATCTATTGTTATTGGTATGCATTTCCTGTTGTTCATCATTCAGCAGAAGTTTATCTTGAACATTTACACCAATTGTCTTTAACCTCTTCTGTTCTATATATCTCGCTAATACTATATCTGAAGTATTATTATGTTTGAAGCAGTTTGAATATATATGAACATATGATCTTCCGTATACCGTGTGATTCAAAGGTAAATACTGCACATCATCTTCATCAGTGACTTCATGACTTTTGCAAATCAAGACAGGAGCCAATATATATTTGGTTGATGTCTCTACATCTTCTACTAGAGGTCCTTCGTAGTTGTCATCATCAGCTATAAGGATGCGCTTGAATAATAATTGATAACCTTCAGCATCTTGTGCACATGTAACATGCATTTCCTTGGTGCATTTGTCACACTTAACTACGGAACCACCATTATATTTACAAATAGCGCAAATACTATTCATATTATTAACAACAACATAATCGGAATTAATTGCAGGCTGAAGGTGGCTACAATCTCCATATTTTATATCATTTGTAAGTAAGGAGCATATAACATGACACCACTTACCATCAACAGTTGCCTTTAGAGCATCTGGACAAGATGATGAATGTCCTTTCTTACAACCACCGTAGTCTTGCTCTTTTGCATAACACAACGAACATTGATATTTTGTAGATGCTATTGGATTTAGATCGTTGGAACATGGATCACAGAGCCATTTGTATTGATTCCAAGCATATATAGTATCTTTTCTGTAGTTGTCTAGTGAGACACCATAACAGGAACAGTGAACATTCAATCCACAATTAGAACAGATTATTTCTGATTCTCCTTTGTCGTTAAACTTTCCTTTGCAAACACAGCAAAAATCTCTAGTCTTCTCCACATTTATAACAGAAAAATCAGAATCTTTATTAAACCCAACGTATGTTTTTGTCTTGATATTATTTTGATCAACATGATGCTTGATTTGTCTCGAATACTTATAATATTCTTCAAGAGCGGCACTACTATTTCTGACATTCAACAATGTTGGTATCTTAGAATCTTTCTTAATAGCGTTGTTCAAAGAAGCAAATTTTTCATTTTCCTGCGATAATCTCGACTTCTTAGAAGTTCCATTAGCATGAGATAATACATCTTCTTCAGCTCTGTTGTGTTTCTTATGCATTGGAAACTCATCATATATCCTTTTATCTATCTGGATAATCTCCAGATTCTTATCTAAGATAATTTTTACGTTCTTTAAACCTTCGAAGTTTAACAAGACCTCTAGACTATTGGTGGCCTTAGAAGAAGCAGCAGCAGCAGATGAAGTTTCCAATACTGTTGATATTTTCTCAACTTTGTTCTTTTTTGTGATAGTAGTCTCTGGTTGTTTCTTCGTCGTTGGTAGATGTGCCCCCTTGGTCAGTATGATATCTGTTTTCTTATCAGTTGTCCGTTCAGTATGCACAACAGTTTCTTTTGTAATTTTCACTTTCTTCTTTGACTTTTCGACAAATAAATAGCTACTATCGTCATTTTCTTTAAGATCATCCTTAGTCGAATCACTTATTTGGCTAATATACTTCGTTAAATCATGCTCCATTATGGATGGTTCTAAAGAATTAGAGTCAACTATCCTAGTAACCATCTTACTTAACTGACCACTGAAAGAAATAAAATGCTTCTGCATGTTGATCAGTGTGGCTGGTTTATTGTATATCTGTAATCTTTGCCTAGCTATTAGTTCTGTATCTTGTACTAATTCCCACTCTAAGTGTTTAACAGAAGCTTGCTGAGGAGATAGAGAAAGTGTATTAAGATTACGCTCTTCCACAATTTCTTCAACCGTAGATTGAAAATTGGAGACACTTGTACCAATTAACTTCTTAATAACATCTATAGGCGGTTGCCATTTGACTGCATATCTACGCCATAAACGTGCGCAACGAATACATAATGCACCCACCTTAGAGTTGGTTTTAGGTTTGTTAACTGACTTTTCAGAACCCTCTGTTTTCTCAAGTACACCAGTTTGCATTCTTGTTTTGATAAATTCTTCATCCGAGCCACCGGTAACTTTATACCACATAGGTGAGTAATTAATTTTGCAGAACATGCATTGGAACCTTGTATCTGATTGAGCCAATGCATTTGTATCAAATGAAGAATCATCCACATATTTCATTTCTGGCTCCTTCCATACTATAGATTTACTTAGTGTTTGAATACCAGTTTCAATTTCTTTTTGTTTGGCTTCAGCTATTTGCTTTGCCTTTAGTTTCTTGGCCATCTTGCCTCTAACGGTCAATCCTCTTTTAGTCTTCTTCCAATTATAAAAATATCTTACTATCATTGACATAGGTTGTGTTTTGATATGCCCCCAAATAGGTTTCAATTCATTTCCATAAATTTTTACACCTTCTTCGAATCTTTTAATTTCATCTTCATTAAAAATTGGCTCATTTAGGATTTCCTTTGATAACGTGTCTAAGGAATACTTAAATGAAACTTCCGTGTTATAATCATGATCTATCAAACTTTTAACAATGTAATCTAGGAAATTGCAATTCTCTGGAGCCATCTGGATAAGTTTAGGAATTTCTGACTTACATCTATCAATATAGGAATCTAACTTCTCCGAAGATATTTTTGTACTATCCATATTCCACAATAATTGTGTTGTTGTACTCTCACCTCTTTCAACATCAGAGGTTTTTTTACCATAAGGAAACAATGCATTAGGTTCAGAATTTGAATATCCTGACCATTGATATTTATAACCAAATCTGGAATATTTAGGAGGGCAAAAATATACTGAACTTTCATTTAAGACATCATCGAAATGACAAATTGAATATTGACCTGCATACTTAAACCAGCAATTTTCTTTATTATAACCAATATGTCCACGAATTGCTGCAGTTGCAACATTATTTAGTCGTATCTTTTCATCTTCTATATATTTTTTATCGGCTTCGATTTCTTCTTTCAGACTTATTATAGCTTCTTCTGTACCTTCTTGTTTCTTGAAGCAGTTAAAACAAACCCAAATAATTCCTTTACTCGGTTTCTTTTCTAGTGGAGGATCCATGCAATACAGATGAATATAAACACCGCATTCATCGCATCGAATAGCATCTGTTGATTTTGACCATTCTTTACATTTTTGACATGTCTGATCCCATTCCTGTTCATCAGAAGTATTTTTATTTTCAGAGGTAAGAAACACATATTTTTCAAATACCTTTTCAAAAGGGAATTTGTCTTCTGCAAAAACATAACGAAATCTCTTATTCAATGCATATAGATACGACGATCTACTATTTAAATAATGTAATAGCTTATCTGTACTAAACACGTTGTAATACTTTAATGTATATCTATCAAACAACTGATCAAAATAGAATAAGTTAGATCTAGTGAGTTTTTCCCTTTCATTTGGAAGCTTATCATCCAGTTCAGTTTTATGTAAAACAGTACATTTTCCCCTAAAAGATGACATTGGACATAAATCTTGATGCAGAGAGGCATAAACTAATCTTGGTTCAAAATTATTAACATGATCTTGGATATCCCTTTTTCTATAGTACCAATTCATTCTCACCTGGAAATATTTTGCTGGGTATTGTTGCGTTTTCTTCAATGCTGAATTGATTATAACTTTAAATTCTGGCTTAACGACAAACTCCACAATTCGACCAATATAATATGGTTCACCCGGTGGTTCAGATACCATATATATTGTTTCATTGACCCGTAATAATATGTTTCCCGAATTATACAATGTTTGAGTTTTTAAATTAACAAATGCTTCATCTAAATCTAAAACATTAGAAAATCTACTGGTCTTTCTGAAAGATGGTGGTAATTTGGGAATGAAATTCCAACAAGTAGATTTGTCAGAAATAAATTTTTGATATTTGAATTTTACATTCGAGTTATTGGTATCATTTCTACTTTTCGTTGAAGAATCAGCTAATGTTTTACTATTTACAGCAGCATATTTTTCATGTTGTTGAATTCTTTTAGCCATTTTAACATCTGCTTCCTTTTCATTATAATTGATATTCCTGGTAGCTGCCCTTCGTCTAGAGCTTGAATTATTATTAGAGTCTGCCATTTTTTAAGAATGGCAATTCTTAATTAATAATTTAGTTACGTTCTTGCAAAAATAAATAAATTATTATTCAAGTTTTTGAGTAGATGTTATGTCTTCTCTAAATATTTAATTAAACTTCACATTTCCAATATTACTTCTATATATATATTTTCAGTTATTTGATTCGCTTCAAATTATATTCAATTTTCTCTTTGGAAAATATGAAATGGGATTTTGAAGATTATAACAAGGTTAAAAACACAACTAGTTAAACCCAATTTAAATTACATAAAAACAGGAATTAAATAATCAGCCCAACTAATTGTTTCACTACTTAAAATAAAGATGGAAAGTAGAATGTCCCCTGAAATACCGGGTATTGTACAACCAGGTAATGTCACCTCAGATTTAAAAGGTATAGTATGTAAACTTTTAAACTCTCCTAAGCCGGTAAGGACATTTCCAGGTTCTCAACCTATATCTTTCCAACATTCTGATGTTCAAGAGAAATTATTGACTCAAGACTACTATGTATGTGAAAAAACTGATGGTTTGCGTGTATTGATGCTTATTATTGTTAACAATGTCACTGGTGAACAGGGCTGTTTTATGATAGATAGAGAGAATAACTACTATTTAGTAAATGGTTTCCGTTTTCCAAAATTACCTCGTAAAAAGAAGGAAGAACTTTTAGAGACTTTACAGGATGGTACATTGATTGATGGTGAATTGGTTATTCAAACTAATCCTCAAACTAAACTACAAGAGTTAAGATACCTAATGTTCGATTGTTTAGCTATAAATGGTAGATGTTTGGCTCCATCTCCAACTAGTTCTAGATTAGCCCATTTAGGTAAGGAATTCTTCAAGCCATATTATGATTTAAGATCTTTTTATGCTGATCGTTGTTCTACTTTCCCATTTAAGATTTCAATGAAACATATGGATTTCAGTTATGAATTAACTAAAGTTGCCAATAGTTTAGAGAAATTACCTCATTTATCTGATGGTTTGATTTTTACACCTGTTAAAACTCCATATTATATAGGTGGTAAAGATTCTCTACTGCTAAAATGGAAACCAGAACAAGAAAATTCTGTTGATTTTAAATTAATATTGGATATTCCAATGGTTGAAGATACTTCTCTACCTAAAAAAGATTTGAACAGATGGTATTATAATTATGATCAGAAACCGAGATTTAACTTATATGTATGGTTAGGTGGTGCTGATGTCAATACAAGACTAAAGCATTTCGACCGTCCTTTTGATGGCAAAGAGCATGAAATATTAGAGAGAACATACAAGAAATTTGCAGAATTAGATATAACTGATGAAAAATGGCAAGAATTGAAGAATTTAGAACAACCATTAAATGGTAGAATCGTTGAATGCACGAAAGACCATGAAAGTGGTGCTTGGTCTATGTTAAGATTTAGAGATGATAAGTTGAACGGTAATCATTCTACTGTTGTGCAAAAGGTTTTAGAGAGTATTAATGATTCGGTAACGTTAGAAGATTTGGATCAAGTTATTCCAGATATTAAACAAGCTTGGAACGATAGAAAGAATAATGTAAACCACAACAACTCTTTATCAGCTCCTCGAAATACGTCTAACCAACCACCTGTAGCGAGTGCTCAAACGCAAGTTGATGAACCGAAGTACGTTGATGAAGAAGATGACTGGTTCGATTAAATAGTGTATGTATCATATAAATAAATAAACGTTGTACTATAAAATCATTAAGCATATTTTCTTTACTATTATTTTCTTTTGTTTGTACATAGGTATTTACAAGGCTATAATTATATACAACATTCATATAGAATTGACTTATTTATGTGTTAGAACTATGCTTTTCAATAATTCTCTTGGGTTACCATTACCACTTAGGAAATATTTTTCATCAGTTAATTCTTCGATTGTTTTATTTTCAGCTTCTCTCTTTTGTACCACATTAGAATCTAAATAGAATTGAATCAATTTTTGAACCTCATCCTTGTGTAATTTTGGAACTTCAAATTCTTGAACATTACCTTTCTTTAAAATTTCGACAAATCTTGGTTCATATATGTATTGGTTCAAATAAGGATCTTCTGGTAGCTTACCTAGAGCTACAGGTAAAGTTCTGTTGGTTCTATCGCTACCACAAATGGCCAATACAACAGCACTCTTACTGTTATTCAAAGCAGTTTCACCAGCTACAATATCCATTACAGTTTTACCAATTTGTAAATCTAATACATGAATATGTTTATTATCAGCATCCTTATATGCAGAGGAAGCGCCAGTTAACATACTTGAGAAGTTATCAACTGTGAAGTATACAGGAACTTCACTTTGAGCGTATAATTCTGAAATGATAGCATTGAATTGATCACCACGAAGGTTGGCATTAGTAGATACACTTAGCAATTCTTTTATGGTATTGACACCACTAGCTAACTCAATATTCTGGGTACCCTTTAAAGTAGTCTTGATAAATTTATAATCCTTGGATAATTTAATCGAGGACAGTAAAGTTTCATCGTTAGCTTTTAAGATCTTTCGTATTAGACTCTTTAGATACATTGGTTGCACGTATAGCTTTAGATTGTTATCGTAGAAGTAATCATTTCTACCGTTTAGAAATAAATCTGGGTAAGAGATATTGATTACAATGTTATTTGATTCGATAGCAGCGGCGTGTACTTGAGCTAATAAACTTGTTTTACCAACACCCGATTCACCAGTTAATATATATCTTCTGTCGTTAGAAGTTTCTAATAAAGATAAAATCTTTTCAGTACTGTCTTTTCTGATTAGAGTGATTGGTTTAAAGAATAACTCATTAAATTGTCCCTTCTTGAAAGAACCTAAGTGACGTAACGATTTCATTTGCTTGTCTGAGTATACGGATACATATTCGAGACTTGTCTCTAATTTATTTGGAGTGAAAGTAGGAACAGTTACAGTTTGGGCATTCAAATTTAAATTAGTAGTATGGATGGTATCCGGCCAGTTCCTGTACAGTGTTGTAGACGAAATTCTCTTTGGTGCAGGTCTATTACCAGTTGTTTTCTTCGAGAAACCTTGAGATTTACCCTTGGCAGCTACGGCAGCAGCGTTTCTAACAGCACTGGAGTATAAATTTCTTGTTTGAATTCTTAACATATTGTTCTCAAAGAATTCTTAGCTAACCACAAAGACTTTGAGTGGATTATGGTTAAGTATGTTTTTATTATCCTGTAGGATTAATGCGAAGTCCTTACTTTGTAATTTACATATGTTTTTCCTTAAATTTCATACGTTTTTCATCGGGCCAACAAAAAAAAATGCAGAACTTAAATAATATAATGAGATGATTTGATTTGAGATAACGTATCTCTATTGATAGAAGGGTCATTATATTCATTGTAAAAACATTATCTATAGAGAAATTATATGTTATTATTTTAATCCTTTTGTAGTGGGTCCTTAACTTGTAACTTAATTGAGCCGTCTAAGCTGTTTTCAATGACAGTGACACTAGATAAATCAGTGACAACATAGTCGGCACCAGCAGCAAATAGGATTTCTTTGCTGTAAGAAGTTGTTATACCAATAGTTATGGCATCCATTGCCTTACCGGCTTTGATACCAACTGGGGCATCTTCAAAGACGACAGATCTACAAGGAATTTTGTAATTCCAAGCGACAGATAGCTCATCTCTGGCTCTGGCATAACCTTCTGGATGTGGCTTGCCATTAGTAACATCTTTACTGGTAATGAAGATATATGGTTTACCGACGTCCTTTAAGATGGTACTGAACCAAGAGGAAGCTAAGTATGGAGCACCAGAGGTGACAACGGCCCACTTTCTCTTGTGATCTTGTTCCTTAAAATTAACTGAAGCATCAGACGGATTACCGTCTAAAGCTAATAACAATTCCTTAGCACCTCGAACTAGTACAACAATACCTGTGTAATTGTCAGCCATTTCTCTTTCCAAATACAAGACACCTTTATTGTTAGTATTGTCGAAATCCGGGAAGAATCTCTGTAACATATCTTGAGTTCTAGAACCATGAGACACCTTAAATAATTCGGCTGGATCGACATTGTATCTGATACATAACTTTGTCCACACAGCTTCAGAGGCTTCTGTGGTGTTAATGATGGTACCGTCTAAATCAAATAGACAAACATCTGTATCAATTGTATAAGAAGGCATTGTTACTCAATTAGTTTTGTAGATACTTTGTATGGTTTATAAGTTCTAATTAAAGAAATCTCAAAAGGATTAAACAAGTAGCATAATCAACAGGAAGTAACCACATGTAATTCATAACCTGCTACTATTTCGAGAATACTTTTCCTGTTGCCATTTCCTATAATACTGTCAGAAATCACGCGGGGTATTGAAGTCCGCCTGGGGATCTGCTAACTTGGATTTGGTAAGAGGTGGTGGGGTATATGTGATGTGGGGAAGCCGGTACTACGATGAGAAGATTATGGCTGGGTCGGTGAGTTAGTTACTAGGAATGATAGCTTTTAGTTTAAGCTTTAAACAGTATCGGTGCCTAGTATGTGGAATGGAGAATGGGGTTGGTGCCTGTCGTCATTGACGAAGATTTTATTTAATACTTCAAAGAATAATGATTGAGATTAATTAGAAGGAACTATATTTGGGGAATGGGAGATATAAAAAGGAGCAAACAAAGTGATTCGATTTTAAATGAAGGCTATATGGAGTGTGAATACGCTTGGAGTTAGATTTTATGCCCGTGGGTCTGCAAGAAGAGCGATCCCTCAGAGTCAGTTGAGTCTGGCGAAAACTGTAGCTAGGAATGGTAAAAAACCTTTCAAGGACTCGAATGAAACTAAACAGTACACGAGATCAAACGATACTAAGAAGTTTAAGAATACCAGAAATAATAAGAACAAGTTTGTGAAAGTTCAAAAAGAACAGACTTCGTTCCATTATGGTGAATTTGGTGGTTTGAAGTCAAACCCAAATAAAAATATGGAAATGACTTCAAAGCTGATAGAAAAGTTAACTAGCTTCGAGGACCTGAAGTTATTACCAAATATCAGAGATGCAGCAAAACAGATTATAAGAGATGAAACATTATCTACTGATAAAGAAATTGCACCATCTCCGATTCAAACATTGGCTGTAAAGAGAATATCAAAAAATCTAATGGATCCTAAATTACAGGTTCATGCAATTGCAGCCGATACAGGTTCTGGTAAGACAATGGCATATCTATTACCGTTAATTGACTATTTAAAGAGACAAGAATTAGAAGATCCTATCTTCTGGGACTCCATTAAAGACAAAGCTGCAATCAGATCTATTATCCTGGTTCCAACACATGAATTAGTCGAACAAGTTTACAATACTATTCAAAGGACAGAGGAGTTGTTAGACCTACACACCTTTAAATGGAATATTTTTACTAAATATCCAGATCTAATTAACAGTATAAAGAATCGTGTTGATATCCTAGTGACAACACCTTCAAAATTATTAACCTTGTTTAATATTAACATGATTAGTAGACCAGAGAGGTTATTATCTTACATTAATTTTGTTGTCATTGATGAAGCGGATACGCTAATGGATCCATCCTGGATAACAGAAACTCATAAGATAATAAGAAAATTGCGTAATACAAACCATTTAGTTTTCTGTTCAGCTACTATTCCTAATGAATTCAATAAGACATTGACAAAGTTATTTCCTACCTGTGAACCTATTACTACTCCAAGACTACATAAGCTTCCAAGAAAGCTAGATTTTAAAATACTTGATTCATCTCTAAATCCATTTAAAGGATCTAGAATGAAGGTTTTAGCACAAACACTTTATGCAATTAAAATGGATTCCACAGAAAGTGGGTTTGAGAAACGTTGTATTGTATTCGTGAATGAGAAAGAAGAAGTACCAAAGATCGTAGAAAAATTAAGAGGTGTATACACTCAAGATGTTGTAGGATTAACTAGTAACAATACAGTTGAAGAACGTTTGGAAACTATCACAAAATTCACATGTCCACCAAAGAAATTGGCTGATATAAAACATGAAACAAAATTAGAAGCCGTTGAAAAGCAGCTTACAATCCCAGGTTCTAATATTAAGATTGGTTCCACAGCAGAGCAAAATGAGAAAATTTCTAATAATTCTTCAAAGCATGCATTAAGAGTCCTGGTAACTACAGATTTAATGGCCAGAGGCCTAAATTTCCAAGGTTTGCGTAATGTTATATTGTATGATGTTCCAAAGACTTCTATTGACTTGGTACATCGTTCGGGCAGAACCGCTAGAATGAAGAGTGGTGGTAGAATCTTCATGATTATTGACAAAAAGACAAAGGCATGGGCTAAGGCTCTACCTAAAATTATTAAGAAAAACTTAGCATTATCATAAAAGCATATAAACATATATAAAAAATTTTCGAATCTTGTAAATATAAGATAGTTATAATCTATTACGCGTTGCCAATATTTGTTACATAATTCTCTATGGTCTAAAGTGAAAAATATCTAAAGCGCCTCGCTGTGCCTCAGAGTGGAAAATATAAAAGACAATGTGTTTAATATTATAAGGCATTCATATTAAATAACAAGGTTTCAAGCAATATAACACTCCAAATAATTCATTCTTGAATGTCTGAATATAATGAAAAACCAATTAGAGTAGCTTTTATTCATCCTGACTTAGGTATCGGTGGCGCTGAGAGATTAGTTGTCGATGCTGCCTTAGGTTTTCAAGAAAAAGGTTACCAAGTCGATATGATTACCTCTCATTGTGACAAGAAGCATTGTTTTGAAGAAATTAAAGATGGTACTTTGAAGGTTCAAGTCTTTGGTGATCAATTCCCTACTAATTTCATGAATAAATTTTTCATCGTTTTTGCTAATATAAGACAATTGTATCTAATTTCACAATTAATTAAAACCAAGCAAATAGATGATTATGATTTATTTGTTGTTGATCAATTATCAACTTGCGTCCCATTTCTTCATGTCTTTGCAAGAGGTAAGATTTTATTCTACTGTCATTTCCCAGATCAAGCTCTATCCCAAAGAACCAACTTTTTAAAGAAGTTGTACAGAATTCCTTTCGATTTATTTGAACAATTTAGTATTAGTGCTGCTGATAAGATTGTTGTTAATTCTGAATTTACAAAATCTATATATAAAAAAACTTTTACATTCTTAACGAATGAACCAGATGTTATATATCCATGCGTAAGCACAGAAACAACACTAATTGAAGCAATTGACAGAAAATTATTGGATAAATTTGTGAAACCTCATGACAAATTTTATTTAAGTATCAATAGATACGAAAGAAAGAAACATATTAAACTAGCATTAATGGGATTTGCGGTTTCTAAAGAGGCTCAAAATGATAATGCTAAATTAATTATTTGTGGTGGTTATGACGAAAGAGTCAAAGAAAATGTAGACTATCTAAAGGAACTAGAAAAGGAAACTGAAAAGTTAAAGTTATCTTACACCACTATTTCATACTCTGAATTTGAAAAGACTAAAGATCTTTCTGCAATTAACGCTCAAGATAGTAAAGTTATATACCTTACGTCCATTTCTACTTCTTTAAAGGAATTACTATTAAGTAGAATGGAAATGCTACTGTACACTCCGTCATTTGAGCATTTCGGTATCGTACCATTAGAAGCTATGAAACATGGTAAACCTGTCCTTGCTGTCAATAATGGTGGTCCAATAGAAACCGTCGTATCATACATACCAGGGAAGAATGAAGATACTACAACCGGTTGGTTAAGAGAACCTACACCAGAAGTATGGGCTACTGTTATAAATCAATATTTAACTTGTGGTGACATTGATTTCAAATCAAATGGTGAACAAAGAGTTGAAAAATACTATACCAGAGATGTAATGGCATGGACTTTTGAAGATAAAATTGATAAAATTATTTGGCACAAGAAGAAGAATCTATATTGGGAAAACATTGTATTTGCCTTGATACGTTTCTTTGTCCATATGGTTGTTCAATTCATATTTCCAGGTGAATCTTGGCCATATCTATTATTACTTGGTTTCTCATTTGTATACCTTAAGGACATAATGGGTGGTATTTACTGGACCTTTATTTTCATTTTAACATCAGATCTGCTAAGTTTGTAAGTTATGTATTTCCATATTTTAAATAATGAAATAGTATGTATGAATAATTTTAAAGAATAATAAATTGTTCTAAAATTGATGAATGTAACTAGATTATATAATGAAACATTAATTTACACTGCCCCCGTAATTATTAATTTGATTCCCCAGTGCAAGATTGACTCTCTCTCCCATAGGAATATCCATCTGTTGGTTTAGTCTGTTGTTGTTGCCATTATTTATCATGTTGACATTGACATTATTTGGTGTGCCTGGTGATGTCATATTATTGGAACTTTGCATCAATTTACTTGCATTTGCTAAATGGAAAGCAGCAGCTTCAAACTTTTGTTGTTGTAACTGCTGTTGACGTAGCTTCTGCTGTTGTGATTGAATCTCTTGTGGGGTTAAGCCTCGCTCTTGTTGTCCACCAGGAGAGCCATGTTTCCTCATTGTATTACTTGGAGTCGATGGATTTATTTTATCACCTTGGTTTTGGTGAAGTTGCATCTGTGCTTGGGTTAATAGTTGCGTTTGTGATGGGTTTGAATTTTGAGTTTGATTTGGGTTTGGTACATGATTTTGTGTCTGCGTCTGTGTCTGTTGCTTAGCAAGCATTTGAGCTTGTAACATTCTGTGTTGCTGAAGTTTTTGTAACTGTTGTGGAGTTAAATTTGGAGGAATATTAATTTGATTAACTGGCTGAGGGACACGAATACGAAATTTATAATCCGTGGTTCTATCCAAATCTAAGCAACCCACGCGTGAATGTATGGCACCATAGCCAGGTGATGAGTAACCTTGTTTTATAGAAAATGCAGAAGCAAACATTTCTCTCATTCTAAAGTATTTAGTTCTAATTCTTGTAGATGATAGGACAGTGGATTCCAATGGAAGTGGGAAAGATCTTGAAACACCATTTAAAACTTGTGTAGTTTCTTCTTCCGGTGTTAAGGTTGGCATATTAGAATAAGCATTATCATAACTCTGGTTATTGATGCTATTCTTGTGTGCGCTGCTTGATGTATTCTTCGATCTACTGCTACCTCCCTTATCCTTTGATTTACTGTTCTTTTGAAGTTGCCTTTGTTTTTGTTGCAGTATTTTCTTCTGTTCCTTTTGCTCTTTAATTTGTTTCTTCTGTAACTTCTGTAGCTCTTGCTGCTTGGCACGTTTCTCAGCTGCAGCACCGATTTTAGTTTGATGCTCTCTATGATAGTCGGCCAATAATTCATCAAAAGTTCTAGACCTACCAATAACCGACCTCTTAGCACCCATTGAATGAGATTTACAAGTTAATGATCTTGCACAGAAACCACCTTCTGGTAAGTCAACACCGCATTGTTTGTTAAAATCGATGAGGTGTTTATCAGTTGGGTTTCTCTGTTTGACTTTTCGTTCTCTTCTTTTATTATTTGCTCTTTTCGATGATGATTCGGTACCTGGTGGTGAAGATTGATTAGAAGAATCAAAACTATGGGGTGGAGGTCTCTTCTTACCGGACATCGAATTTCTCATTGGATTCATATCGTCGTCGTTATCGTAATCGTCATCCTCCTCTTCTTCATCATCGTCATCATCATCGTCGTCGTCATCGTCGTCATCGTCGTCATCATCATCGTCTAGTCTTCTCCTGTTATTATTATTATTATCATCATCGTCGTCTTCGTCACTATCATCATTCATGTTGCCATCTCTCATACTATCAGATTTACTATTTCCATTTGAATTTTTATTAATCTTATTTGACGATCCCTTCTGGTCGGCCATATTTTCGGTATTGCTATTGACATTTGTAGTGTCATTATTGCTGATATCACTACAGTGATTCTGCAGATGATCAATCACTACATTCAATAAGATTGGCTTACTACATTTCTTACAGATTCTATAATTAGCAAAATTTTTGTCTGATTGTAGAATTGTTGTGTTTGGATTCAAGTATTTCTTAATCGTCTCATCATTTATACCTTGGTATTGGATTGGGTTTGTCTTTGCTATTTTTAATAGATTTTTCCAATTACTTATTGTCTTATCACTTTGGTCATCCAATATAAGATCTGTTTTGAAACCTGTTACTATTGACATATTGTGGGTTCTCTTTATTTGTTTCTTCTCACTTGAAAACGGTAATAATCAATTCAGATAATTTAAATACTAAACGTCAGTTTATTTGTCGAATAAATAGAGAACTTATCTGTTAACTTGTCTTATTTTCATTTGAACTATTCGGTTCATTTGTTTAGTTTCGTTCTTTTTTATTTTTCAATGAAGTTTCATTTTCGGTAGAAAAGTAAATTCTGAAGACTGATATGATATATATAAATATATATATAGAGTGCAAATAAGTATTACAAATACAGAAGGTTATAAAATTTATAAACGTTGAGAATATTTCAGTGTGTTTTTATATTCTCCAACAACATATTCTAATAATTGGAAAGCAATTGCAGTTCTACCTGGTAGGTAAAGGTTATTGGCAAAAGGCACAAAGAAGCCTGTTTCGTATTCGTCTAAAGCTTTTACGACATCAGTAGTGTTGAACCATTGTGCATCTAATAGTTCTGGATCATGGTTGAGGTTGAATACTTCATTCGAACCGTTGAATTCTACAATTGCTAGGCATCCAATCATTAAGTTGACCGGGTATGGCCAAGGTTGACTTTGAATTAATCTAATATTTTCTGATTTACAATCGATGCCAGTCTCTTCCCATATCTCTCTAACACATGCATTCTCTATAGTTTCACCTGGTTCCATAAACCCAGCAACGTTAGAATAGAATACATGGGTATCATCGATCTTTCTCCTCGATCTTACTAAACAAACTTTATCAAATGTTTCATTGGTAATTATTACGATAGCTGTTGGATCAGTTCTTGGGAAACAGACATTATTGACACGAGCATCTCGCGTTAGACAATGAATCGACTTATCAGGGTTACTACATTGAATTTTTGTTCCTGCTTCAACTGGGTAAACAAAACTACCACAGCCAGGACAAAATTGATATTTAATAAGCCAATCGATGTACATCTTTGCATGAGAGAAAAGTGAGGCGATTTTGTTATCTAATAGGAATACATCCATAAATGCTAATTTTTCTAAATCTTGATAATCATTGTCTTTGTTGTAAAAATTGATGGCGTAGTATGGAGTACCACTGTATGATAAATCACCTTTAGCGTAGATGAAGTCCTTAGAATGATCATCCATAAGACCTAAAAATGACACAGATACACCTGTAATACTTGATCTTGAGTCCGGTTTATTTAAAACTGAGACATAATCGGTAATTGTCTTCTTGAATTTGTCAGATGCTGCTTCAATGGTTGTTGTAACAAGTACAATGTCATTTTTAGTATGTTTGCATAAAGCTTCACCTTGAACAAATGGTACGAAAACTGTTTTTTCGTAACTTAAAGACATATTAATGAAGGCATCATCACCTCTCAGAAAAGATACTCTGTTTAGGTCTGCAGCACCAAAATATGAGTCAGCCGACATTTTCTATAATTTGTCAAAGTTCTTACCTCTGTAATTGATAATCTAATGAAAAGAAAATATCCTGAATTGAAATATTTGACTGTAGATCTGCAATATAGCAATATATATATATATATATATATTGCTATATTGCAGATCCCGATGAATTGCGCATTTCTGAAAATTTAGTAATCACATGCGCAAGAATCCATAAATTATAACGGAATTTGCTCTTTTTTCAAAGAAACAGATATTGATATGAAATATATAATCATACCTACCATATCTACCAGTAGTCTACTCACGTTGCAGATGTTGTAATCTTGCTTCTTTTAATTTAAAAAAGTAAAAGAGTTATCACCTTTCAAAAGGTGAAGCAAAAAGAAAATTTGATTTCGCCCAGGATCGAACTGGGGACGTTCTGCGTGTTAAGCAGATGCCATAACCAACTAGACCACGGAACCAATTTAACTTGTAGGTTGACTAAATGGTTGATATACAAGTGAAATAGATGGTTTTACCATTTTTCTTGATGAACGTAGTAATAACGTAAATATATAACTTTCACAGCTATATATGGCTTATTCACAAGTTAAAATCTATATAATTTAGGAAGTATCTCATACACCGTGTAGAAAGTAACTAAATAAATTCTCTAACAAAAAAGACGTATGTCAAAAAATTAATATAGCACTTCAATGTACTACAGATGTCCCCAATACACATCTGAACCTCAAATGACAGTATACAATATACTCTCCAATTGGAAACACTTCCAATGATTTGTGACGCAGTTTACTTGGCCGTCTATAGCGATCCAAACACAAAAAAATTTTATTGTTTTGTTTTCCTTCGGCTGGAAGGAAAATTGAATAACATACAAATATTAGGCGGAGAGTTACATATTGAATTAATACATATTAATAAGTGAAGAATTGATTTGCAGGTGATATTTAATTAGTAGTATCATTCTATTTGGATCCATAAATACTGAGTTGGAAGTCCATAATTTATACAAATTCCAAACATGGATTTAAGAGTCGGTAGAAAGTTTAGAATAGGAAGAAAGATCGGTAGTGGTTCTTTCGGTGATATTTATCATGGTACAAACTTAATTAGTGGCGAAGAAGTCGCTATTAAGCTAGAATCTATCAGATCCAGACATCCACAATTAGATTATGAATCTCGTGTTTATAAATACTTGAGTGGTGGTGTCGGTATCCCATTTATTAGATGGTTCGGTAGAGAAGGTGAATATAACGCTATGGTAATTGATCTATTAGGTCCATCCTTAGAAGATTTATTCAACTATTGTCATAGAAATTTTTCATTTAAGACTGTGATTATGTTAGCTTTACAAATGATCTGTAGAGTTCAATATATACATGGTAGATCCTTTATTCATAGAGATATTAAGCCAGATAATTTCTTAATGGGTACAGGCCGTCGTGGTTCTACTGTTCATGTAATTGATTTTGGTCTTTCTAAGAAGTATAGAGATTTCAATACTCATCGTCATATCCCATATAGAGAAAATAAATCATTGACAGGTACTGCTAGATATGCAAGTTTAAACACACATTTAGGTATTGAACAAAGTAGAAGAGATGATTTAGAATCATTAGGTTATATGTTAATCTACTTCTGTAAAGGTTCCTTACCATGGCAAGGTTTGAAAGCTACCACTAAGAAGCAAAAATATGATAGAATCTTAGAAAAGAAGCTATGTATTAGTGTGGAAGTGTTATGTCAAGGTCTACCTATCGAATTCACTGAATATATGAATTACTGTAGAAACTTAGTCTTTGATGAAAAGCCAGATTACTTATATCTAGCAAGGTTATTCAAGGACTTAAGTATCAAATTAGAATATCATAATGATCACTTATTCGATTGGACTATGTTACGCTATACTAAAGCTATGGTAGAGAAGCAACGCGATTTACTGAATACAGATACTAGCACGAGTACAAACGCTGAATCATCAAAGGATAAGAACGAACAGTTCAACAAGATTAAGTTGTTGGCAATGAAGAAATTTTCTACACATTTCCATTATTACAGTCTTGAAGATACACATAACCCAACACCAACAGAGATCAAACAACAATCCGTTATAAATTCACAAGCGACATTAAACCTATCTAGTGAATTATTAAAAGCTATTGACAGCGGAATGGAACATCTAAAACAAAAGGAATCACAGCAAATTCAACAACCACAGGATCAAGTTACAGATCAGAAATATGCAGAACCTTTGTTAGATCAACAACAAAAGACACAAACAGCATTCCCTCTCACACAGGGACCACCACAGCAATCACAACCACAACAATCAAAGAGGCCAACTTATTATCCACCAACAACAAATATCGCAAATAACACAAGTAACGACAACAACAACAACAACAACAACAACAACAACAATAATAATAATAATAACTCAAAACCATATGGTCAACATATTTGGTTATAAGCCAGAATTAAATTTAAATTATTCATTTTATAATATTTTTTTTCTTATCATATGTATATATATATAAGTATATAGAGAAAACTGATTTAATATAATAAACAATTGCATAATAGTAACATTAAAATGATAATTTATTAATTTTATTCATATGAACAGGTTTTATATGAGAGTGATTTTAGGAATAAATAGATATTTGGCTTTTTATAAAATATTTACAGAAAATTATAACCATCCTTATACTGATAGAAAAAGGATTACAATAAAACTTATTCCAAAGAGATCTTACCACCTAACTTCTCTAAAGTGTCCTTCATAGCATCGGCATCAGCCTTAGAGATATTTTCCTTAATAGTCTTTGGTGCAGCCTCAACAAACTTCTTGGCTTCGACTAATGATAAACCTAATAAGGATTTGACTTCTTTAATAATCTTAGCTTTACTCTTGGCATCAAAACTTTCTAATTTAACAGAGAAAGTACTCTTTTCTTCTTCCTTTGGTGCTTCTTCAGCAGCAGCACTACCGGCACCACCAGCTACATTACCGGCCATTGCAGACATTGGAGCCATTGGAGCAATATCAGGGATATTTAATTTACTTTTTAACTCGGTTATTAATTGAGATGTTTCTAATATAGTTAATTTAGAAATAGAATCAACAATAGAATCAATCTTTGGATTTACCGAAGCAGTTTCTATTGGTGTGGAGGTAGCGGATGAAGTAGCGACAGTACTATTCAAACGGATACATTGCATCAAAGGACGAGCAATTCTTGGAGTGGAACGTCTGGCTACGGATAACATGATTATATGGATTTTTATTACTTTTGGTGTTGTTCTAATAGTAGTTTATTTGCTCATACTTCAGGAGGCTCTATAAGGTTATATCCTTTTTTTATTCGATTTGGATTTTTCTTGTTTGTCAAAAATTTAGTTTATCAAAAAATTCTGAAAATTGTTTCGCTGAACGAATAACAAATAATTTATAAAAATGAATTGAATATAGGTGGTAAAACAGATTAAACAGAACAAGCAAACAAGGGTGAACAGCAAGGGACTGTTGTAACATTAAAGCTTGGTGGTAATATAGCATAACAGAAATATAAAAGATGACTACGTTTAGATTTTGTCGTGATTGTAATAATATGTTATATCCAAGAGAGGATAAAGAAAACATGAGATTGTTATTCGAATGTAGAACATGTTCCTACGTTGAAGAAGCAGGTGCACCATTGGTTTATAGACATGAATTGATTACAAATATTGGTGAAACAGCGGGTGTTGTACAAGATATTGGTTCAGATCCGACGCTACCGAGATCAGATAGAGAGTGTCCTAAGTGCCACGCTCACGAGAATGTCTTTTTCCAATCACAACAGAGAAGAAAGGATACATCTATGGTTCTTTTCTTTGTTTGTCTAAATTGTTCACATATCTTCACCTCTGATCAAAAGAATAGAAGAACCCAATTTGAGTAGTTATTTTCAACCCCTCATCTTTTAAATAATTACATAATACAACATAATATAGTATAATAAAACGAAAAATAAACAATATTTGCTTTATGAGATAGTTAGAGTATGTAAATGTTGTGTACATTTATTAATGCTAGATAAGAATACATATTTAATTATCTAATTATTGTGATTGGGGATGATTTAATGTCATTAACCAAGAAGATAAATGTTCGTTATTTTCTGGTAATTTTTTATCATTGTATTCTGGTTTAACTATTGTTAAATCATTATCCGTTATTTTGAACTTATTTAATTCGTAAAGGTCGCTTGTAATTGATGTACTGTTTGGCGTATGTGTAGTACTAAATGCTGTTAACTCTTTTTGGTCTTCGTCAAGCTTCTTTTCGTATGTATGAACAGTTTCTTCGTTGTAAGTGTCTTTATTCATTGGAACTGATATAGATTTTCTTAAAGTAGAAGCACCACGAGCATATATTGGAGATTCGCCAGAAGGAAAATTTAATAACAGATCTGTTGTTTGGTGTGGATTTGGATAATCAAATGATAATGTGTGATTGGAGTTTAATATACTTGTAGAATCATTTAATATATCATTGTCCTGATTATTGTTATTGTGATTGCCATTATTTAATGTTTGATAGAATAATGGTGATGAAGGATTTAAATCTCTGATAAGATCAAAATCTTTGCTTAACTGATCTATGGCCAATTTATTTGACATTGTTGTCCCAGGCTTTGTATTGATATTGGTTTCGTTATTATGTACAGTACTGTTGAATGATCTAGTGAAAATATTTGTGAAATCAATTTCATTCAAATCCAACATTTCTGGTACTTCGGTTAATGACATTGGTAAGTAACTATGTGTGTTGTTTGAATTTGAGGAAAATATGTTTCCATTGGATATGAGTTGATCATCTATAAAATCTGAGATGTTTTGATTTTCTAAATCGTTAATTTGGTTTGGAATATTATGAACAATGAAATTACTATTAGGCTCAGCATTTGGAGTAGTGTTACTGCTATTTGTTTTAGTATTTAATGAGAGTAAATTTATCTCTGTAGTCTTCTTATATAGACTATCTTTCTTCTTTTTCAGAGATGGTTTCGTAACACTACTGTTTGCACTATTAATTACAGGAGAATGGCGTGAAGGTGCTGTAGTGTTAGGTAAGACTATATTGAAACTTTGAATTTCTGATGTTAAACCACAATCACAAGGAATCATAGAGTTCTGAATGGGCAAATTAGCCCTAATTCTATATTCTAATTCATCAAACTTCTTAACAGCTTCAATATCATTATCTTCTTTTAATTTGGCTTTAAATTTTTTGTATTCATCAGAGTCTGGATTGAGCTGTATATCATGAGAATGTAAATTATTCATTACCACTATACTCCATTTCTTTCTCTTTAAAGAGTAAGTGGCCCTTATTCTAAATGGACAAACATTAAATCTTGATACTGATCTTTTCTTCCTCTTGTTTCTTTCTTTAATATCATTAAGGGACTGTGAATTCTGTTTCTCCTTTTGATCGTCAGTGAGTACTGGTTCCTTTGCATTTCTACCTCTCTTAGATGCTTTACATTTAAACACCACTTTGGTGTTATCTGATCGTTCAATTACAATTTCGATACCCTGTGGATAGAAAATCTTTTGTAACCACGGTTTAATATCTGCTTTGTCTTTAAAATCAGGTACAGGGTCCAAATGGATGAGTTTATTTTCCTCTTGTTTATTTAATGCAATGTGAATATTTTCGGGATTAGTAGTTGATGATATTGTTCCATCATCATTTGTAGTGAGTTTAATTAGATCATAATTATATTCCAAGTATGAATGTGAATGACTATGAGATATGTCATGTGGATGTGAATGTGTATGTGGTTCTGGATATGTATGAGAATGCGAAAACTTAGAATCTATCGTTGGAATATTAGACGTTGATGTATGCCAATCTATTGCATTATTATTTGGAACTTTCACCATCACTTGAATTTTCTTCGAGATATCCTGGACGGGTATATCTTGTCAATAATCTATATTTATTAATAAATTACTAGTATTGGAATTTTAGTTTTTAATTTATTCAATATTTCCATTGACTATGTATAAATGAATACCTACGATTATATGTATGGATTGGAATGAATGTAGCTCTGCCGTTGTGAAATAAGTATATCCATGAACTGGTAGCTTTAGATTATCACTTTAATCCGGTTATTTTTCAAAATTATAGGTTCCCAATAGTAATCAATAGAAAACTAATAAAATTTGTGCAGTATAATCTTGACTAAGATAGCAAAATGTTAATCTTATGGAGTTCATTCAAATATAGGCTAAACGAGAGATACGCACCCTGAATAACATCATTATTTATCTAACTACAGCTACAGATGAGTAGTCAAGAGCAATCCCCACATGGTGAGACATCTCCTCAACGGCCTTTCCACTACCTATCGATATCACCATTCTCTGACAACCTTCCAAGCTTATTCTCTGTCATTGTCATACTAACAATACGGTAACCCGGCTGCAAAATCGCACCAATATAAATAAGAATGGGTGCAGTTTTGAGAGTTCTACGGAGATTTCTGAGGAGATTATCACACTTTTATGGGTGCCGGACAGTATGTTCTTTATTTCTGACAAAAAATACAAATGAAAAATGGGTCAAAGTGTCCGGCGGAATATTCTTAGGGTAACTCTGTATTTTTACCGAAATAAACCTTTATTGTTATAGTCTTATATAAGTGTATTGAGTTATGAATAAATACGGGTAAATCTATGTAGTGGGTGCATGTTCAAAGTCTTGGGCATTTTGTGTTTAGGTATACGTCTGGAGATAGTTCTTCCACCTGTACTGGATTTTGAGAGCTGTGTTGGTTTGTTTTCTCTTTGAGTTCTGATACAGGGGAGCCCTTTTCCGACAATTCTTCAATGTGTCTCTTGTTTCCTTGTGGCGTTACATATTGTTCGTCATTTACTATGGTATTTGGGTTTGGATTTGTGGTATTTCCTTGGTTAAACAAGGTATGGTCGTCGTAGACTAATGGTGTTAGGCCACTCAGTCCACCGTGCTGAATACCATCGCCTGTAGGTAACATAGCATCGCTGGAGAAGTAATCTTGTAGACTGAATGAGTTTGGTGTAGCGGCAGCATTTTCTGTATCTGGAATGATCTTGTTTGGAAACTTCTCCTTCGTTGGAGATAGGTCCTTTACCATATCCTCCAGATGTTGGATTCTGATATCCTGGTCGTCTATACTAGATTGTAAATTATTAAAGAATTTTGGTGTTGTACCTGTAGCTTCCTTTGGACTATTCTCATACTCTTCGATGACTGGGTGCAGTTCGGATCTATTTATTGAATCATCTTCATCAAATGGTATTTCAGATATCTTACTATTTTTACCACCAGTGCGACCATCTAAGGTGATTGGCGAAATGGTTGGAATGTCAGTTGACGAACTTGAGTTGGATCTATTCTTTAACAGAAATCTTGGATTGGTCATTCTTCTTTGTAAATAGTCGTGATTCTTAGTAATATCATTTCTCCTTTCATTGATACCGATTTCAGGTGTATTAGATACGTTAACAGGCTCAGGGTTTGTTAAATCGTTAAACATGTTACTATTGTTATTTTGGGCTTCGTAATTAGTATTGCGAGGATAGTCGTTTGAATTTCTATCATGATTTATCATTTCATCAAAAAACTCATTGTATTTTCCATTACCGACATTGTCATTGGCTTCATTGTTATTAAGATTTGTGTTTCTCTTTGTAGTTTGATTGGATTTCTGACTAGATGAAATACAATTATCGTTGTTGTCACCCTCATTGTAATTTAATATACCATCCATAATCATCTTTTGGTCCATATGAGGAACCATAGAGGTTAAGAATCTAAAGATCTTTTCAAGGGTTTGTTGTTGAGTTCTATGCCTCTCTCTCGCTATTAGATTTTCTTTCCATAATAGTTCATTATCTTTGTTTATTCTTAATAGATCCTTGGAGATGGCTAATTGGTTATATTTTATCTTTTCTAATTCGTTCAATACAGTAGAAACATCCTTAGTCATTGAGACATCATTATATATACTAGGCTCATTCATTAAATGTAGCATAGGTCTTGAGTTATTCCCTGCCGTATTGCTATTGCTACCCATAGAGCCGTTATTGTTAATATTGTTACCAGTTTGGACTTGAGTAGTACCACCTTTTTGTCTTACAATGTGTATTAATAAATCTTCTCTATCCTTTAAGAAGTACTGATTGTCAAATTGCCATCTATCATCAGAACTGTTCTGTATGGAACCAGACTTGACATCTTGAACTTTATGCCAGCCGTACATGTTTAATTGTCTAACAAAGGATGCAAAATTTGAATGCTTAAAATATTTTGGTAATATTTTATGAACAAATTCTTCTCTATTAGTAACAATAAAAGATTTACCGTCCTCACTCCATTGGATTAAATTTAGATTTGATTCATCCATTAACATACTCCATAGTTTGTTAACAAACGCAGGTCTAGATTTGTGTGAGTGATATTTTCTTGCAGCTGTTGCACCGCTTACAGTAGATGTCGTGGTATCAGACTGAACATCATTTCCATAGGGTACTGTATTCTGTTGTGTTGTATGTAGATTATCTGCAGGATGAGATTCTCTAACAATCTGCGATGAGTATAAGTCGTTATTCTGTGTTGGGTATTGTGTTTGAATTGGTACAGTTCGACGCACTAAGTCTGTTATAGGTTCCTTTGAAGTATACGTTATAGATTTGTTGAATTCGTCATTGTCAAGATCTAAAGCGTTTGTGTCAATTACACCATCTACACTAACTGGAGAGTTTGGCTCTTTCGTACTAGGAGTGATAATTTCATCTGGAAATATAGCCTCGTTGGGATGTAGCATTTTCTCTATATCTTCGTCATTCAATATTTGCAAATCGGGGGACATATTATGTCTACCAGTGTTGTTATTTACGTTATTATTTGGATCCATTTCGTTAGCATTCAATTACTTGTCTACCTCTACTTGTAATGAAGGAAATTATTTATTGAAATTAAACTGTTTTGTATAAAATAAACAGCGATATCTACAACAATTGTGTATGTTTATTCTTTGTAGCGAAACTTATCCAATAGAAAATATTAATAAAATGACTTTCAATTCCAAAGATATCTTGTATCGATGTTTCCGATGGTTTATCAATAAACATTACAAGCATTACTTAACACTCACTTTAAAAAAACGGAAGAAGCCAGTTCAGTTTTCGCCGGAATAACAAGATCGGCATTACCCGGAAGGCGGTAATCAATAACTAATGTACTATAAAGCACTACCTATAACTGATAATATGTGTAGTATGTGTTTGTTATTCAGTGTTGTGTATACCAGAATGCTTACCGTGGGTTAATTATGTTGTGCGTCTTTGTTTATATGTAGTGATAAATTACAATGTATTTGCATTTGAAACAAATGATACAGTTACAACTAGTTAAAAATACGAATTATTAAATAAGTATAAATATTTGAATTAACCTCTATAAAAGCAAAAAGCAGGTATATTATGTAGTAAAAATGTTTATATAGATATACTTATTTAATATTGCAATCATAATTAATTGAAGACAACAATTTAACGTATCTTATCAGATGTTACTAAATATTTCTTGATATGCACGATTTTAAGTGTAAAAATCTAAGAATAATCAATGTTATGTATTCACTCAATACACAATCTTAAATTAGATGTTATCAATATCCTATACTGCTACAATGTTTCTTGTTTCTATATAGTCATCTCAAGGCTATTTAATGTAAATCGCGAAAGGCTTAAACGCGGTTAATTTTCATCTAAATTTGATATAATTAATAACAAGTAAATAAACACATAAATCAGATGCTGCTATCGAAACAAGAAAGCAATAGAGCAACATGGATTCTAATACGAGAGAAAATTTGTTAAACACAATCTGGGGTGTGATTGATATCACCAAAAAGGGATTTATCTACGGTAGAGATCTACCAAAATTTATAGACACACTTTTGAATTGCATAGATGACACTGGTAGTAGAAAGATAGATGATGGAAAATTAAAACTAGTTAACACATTTGCTAAGGATCAAACATTCACTAAAATATATAAAGTTGTCTTGGATGAAATCCTGAACAAACTAATAGGGTTAACCTTTGAAGATATTACACACGATGCAGTTATTATCAAAACACTGGAAATGCCTCCAAGTCGTGACATAAAGACTAATGAGGTGAAGACTAATAACATAACAGATTTAAGGGATGAATTGAAAAGAAAGGATAATATTATACAGGCTAAACAAGTTGAATTAGAAGATATGCAAAGAAACACGGAGATGTATAAAGAAAAATTCGATCATTTAGTAAAAGAATTCAATTACTATAAACAAAGCATGGAAAATAGAAACGTGCCACAACAGAATGCCACTTCTGCATCAACTAGATTTGATGTTAAGAGTGAATTCTTTATGGATGAATTTAAAAGACAAATATCTGAGCAATCAAAAATAATAAATAAATTAAAAGAACAGATCCAATTTAGACCTGAAATGAGCAAACCTGTCCAGAGTAAATCTACCTCCAAAAATATATTCCATAACATACCAATATTTATTTCAAGACAATTCACAACATTCCTTATCATAATAACGATACTGGGCCTACTATCTTCTCTTTACTTCCGTCTGTCATACATTGAAGATATAGAATTTACTACCGATGAAAGTGGGTCATGGTTAGACGACAACTCACTATTCAGCAAGGTTACATGGTTTATAAGGGAACATGGTTCTGGTAGCGATTACCAAAAAGTAACAAGTCAAAATACTGATCCATTGAATCTACTCTTTGGTGATACTGGCGGAAATAGAAAATAATTATTAAATAACTAGATACTCTGCACTATTTACTGAAACCCTAACAAATAATTTTGTAAACCCAAATTTAGCATGCCAAATTTTTAAATTGGCCGCTCTCTAAAATTTTCTTATATAAAGCGATGGAAATGAAAAACTTATTTCTCCATATCGAATGGAAGAAGGAAGTTAAAGAATGGGCTTGAAAATGAGCTAAGCTAGTAACAGAATAGTACCATTAATGAATGAATATGATTTGTGAGTCCACAGCAAGTTCATTCATAAGTTAGTATTATTCCAACAAGTAAATAATAATAAAATATTATAATTTAGTGATGATATATGTCATTGCGACATACAAATAGTGACTAGCCTTCGGGCGATGTTGTCTACTGTTATACACCATCTTTCGGGACTGATTTATTTTATAATATTGTAATTATTTACTTAATCTTGCCCACAACACATAACACATCTATTTAATAATTGCGACTCTATGACTAGAGCTAAATTTGAAAAAAAACTGATAATTTTCTAATTTATGACGGTTTATCTATATAACACCCACACATATGTGCAACACCCAATGTTTTCACTCTTTAATATTTATTAATTCAAAAAATTTCAAAATAAAATACTTCCAGATTTCGGTTATGCACTGAAAGCGACGCGCGAAGAAGGTTGCAGGAAAATTTCACCATATGTGTAATTTCATTCTATCTGTAAGTGGAATTCTCAATGTTCTTCAACATATTTAAACTGACAGTTTTTCATCATCTCATCTCAATATCTTATTACTCTTCTATTCTTATTGTATTCTAAAATTAAAGATACCAACCAAGCAAATAAGATCACAATGGCTGCCCAGTATGTTATTTTTATTAAACAAAGAAGAACTTACAAGTTGCATTGAACTATGAGATTCGTTTCTAGTTTCAATTCCAATTTTTAAAAAATAAAAGTTATTTAATCATTAGATTAGATAACCGTAGGGGATTACCAATTTTATTGGTCATAGATAGTTTCATGTTGGTTATTATATCGTCAATATCATCTTAATTACTTAAGTTTCACCATTAAAACAGACATTGAATATAATAACTTCCTGGCTATCTCTGTTCACACTCCCTTCCGTCGAATGAAAGTGGTGCTTTTCAGTTCGATGTGACTTTGTATTCTTAAGTTTTTACAGTTGAACTTTTTCCTAACAGTTATTATATAATTTATTTTCTACAGAAAAATCTTAACCCCAGAATCTCAAATCAAGAAGTCTAAGGCTAACCAAAAGACTGTTGAACAAGTCGCTGCCGAAAGAGTTGCCCGTAAGGCTGTATGTTAACCTATTAATATTTTTTGAATATGAGAGAGGGAGAAAAGAAACTTATGATATGCACTTTTAATCTTTATGAGTCCATGAAGTTTAGAAGATTCATATCATAGATAGTTTTCTTATGCTAATACTTTTACCATGGTAATGTTTGTTAAATGAATATTGTTTACTTAATTAAATGATGAAAATCCGTTGTATCCCAATACACTATCGACTAGCCTACGGGCGATGTTGTCGTCAATTACACCATCTTTCGACTGATATTAATTAAAATAATGATATTCATATTTACCAATATTACTGTTATCAAATTGTATTTGCAAGAGAGAATTAGGTTTCTTCATCTGCCGCATTTTATATTTATCATTATTTGAAACAATTATACTAACAATTTACTTTTATCTCTATGATAAATTTCATTTTAATTAGGCTAACAAGGAAAAGAGAGCTATTATCTTACAAAGAAACGCTGCTTACCAAAAGGAATACGTTGAAGCCGAAAGAGCTGTTGTCCAAGCTAAGCGTGATGCTAAGGCTGCTGGTTCTTACTACGTCGAAGCTCAACAAAAGTTAGTCTTCGTTGTTAGAATTAAGGGTATCAACAAGATCTCTCCTAAACCAAGAAAGGTTTTACAATTATTAAGATTAACTCAAATTAACTCTGGTACTTTTGTCAAGGTCACCAAGGCTACTATTGAATTATTAAGATTAATTGAACCATACGTTGCTTACGGTTACCCATCTTACTCTACTGTCAGACAATTAGTCTACAAGAGAGGTCACGGTAAGATTAACAAGCAAAGAATGCCATTATCTGATAACGCTGTTGTTGAAGCTAACTTAGGTAAGTACGGTGTCTTATCTGTTGACGATTTAATCCATGAATTAGTCACTGTTGGTCCACACTTCAAACAAGTTAACAACTTCTTATGGCCATTCAAGTTATCTAACCCATCCGGTGGTTGGGGTGTTGCCAGAAAGTTCCAACATTTCATCCAAGGTGGTTCTTTCGGTAACCGTGAAGAATTCATTAACAAGTTAGTTAAGTCTATGAACTAAGCTCATTAAATTGGAATAATTATTAAAATGTATATCATTTTTTCTTTTCTTACCACTTTATATCTATAGCTTTTAGTTTAATTGATTTTTTCTTCTTTTTTTGGAATGAAAGGGTTTATTCTATAACCAGTTTTATTTGTATCATTAAATATTCTATTAAATATAATCAAAAAACATTATAAAATTATTAATACCTTTCTATTTACTTAACATAGTTCCTATCTTATTTCTTTAATTTACAGCATATAAAATGGTGCGCATTTTGTTAGACATGAAAAAAAGATATTGAAAAATTTTCAAGCTCATCGCAAATTTCGAACTATTAATTTAAATATCTAGTATATTGATCCTTGTATATAAAATAATAATAAGATAACTAACCCATAATACTACATACCCAGTTAACATGAGTAAAGACGAAATTAAAGATAAGAAGAGAAAGGTTGAAGATGGTGAATTAGCCGACTCCAAGAAGAAGCACAAGTCCCATAAGAAGGATAAGTCTCACAAGAAGGATAAGTCTCACAAGAAGGATAAGAAGAGTAAGGATGACACTGAGTCTAAGAAGGAAACAAAGGAAACTCCAAAGGCTACTGACAGTGAAGGTTACATTCAAAGTGATGAATTAACCAATGTCCCACAATCTGACATTGATGAGTTTTTAAAGGAAAATGAAGTCGCTATCGAAGATCCAAGTGATTCTAATTTACGTCCATTATTAGCATTCTCTCATGTCTCCTTAGTGAAACAAATCCAAGATGAAATTTCTAAATTCCCAAAGCCAACTCCAATTCAAGCTGCCGCATGGCCATACCTTTTATCCGGTAAGGATGTTATCGGTGTTGCTGAAACTGGTTCTGGTAAGACTATGGCTTTCGGTGTTCCAGCTGTTAACGCTTTAGTCCGTAATAAAAATGACATGTATAATGGTATTCAAGTTCTTGCTATTTCTCCAACAAGAGAATTAGCTTCTCAAATTTATGATAACTTAGTTACCTTAACCGACAAGGTTGGTTTAGAATGTTGTTGTGTGTACGGTGGTGTTCCAAAGGATGACCAAAGAAGACAATTAAGGAAATCTGACATTGTTGTTGCTACTCCTGGTAGATTATTAGATTTAATCCAAGAAGGTTCTGTTGATTTATCTAATGTTCGTTATTTAATTTTAGATGAAGCAGATAGAATGTTAGAAAAGGGTTTCGAAGAAGATATCAAGAGGATTCTTGGTGAAACTAAAACTGCTAACCGTCAAACATTAATGTTTACTGCTACCTGGCCAAAGGAAGTTCGTGAATTAGCTTCTACTTTTATGAAGAGCCCAGTCAAGGTCTCTATTGGTAACAGAGATGAATTATCTGCTAACAAGAGAATTACTCAAATTGTTGAAGTTATTGACCCACGTGCTAGAGAAAGAAAGCTATTAGACCTATTAAAGAAATACCATTCTGGTCCAAAGAAGGATGACAAGGTCTTAATCTTCGCTCTATATAAGAAGGAAGCTTCCCGTGTTGAAAGAAACCTACAATACAATGGTTACAAGGTTGCTGCTATTCACGGTGATTTATCACAACAGCAAAGAACACAAGCCTTATCTGAATTCAAATCTGGTAAATCTAATTTGTTATTAGCTACCGATGTTGCTGCTAGAGGTTTAGATATTCCAAATGTCAAGGTTGTTATTAACTTAACTTTCCCATTGACCGTTGAAGATTATGTCCATAGAATTGGTAGAACTGGTAGAGCTGGTCAAACTGGTATTGCCCATACCTTATTCACTGAACAAGAAAAACATTTAGCCGGTGGTTTAGTTAATGTCTTAAATGGTGCTAACCAACCTGTCCCAGAAGATTTAATCAAGTTTGGTACTCACACTAAGAAGAAGGAACATGGTGCTTATGGTGCTTTCTACAAGGAAGTTGATATGAGCAAGAAGCCAAAGAAGATCACTTTTGATTAGGGGACTAATTTTTATTCTGTACAATAAAAGGAACGTATTATTATGATGTGTATAAGTTAAATAGAATACATATTTTTCTAAAATAGTTGAAGCTAAATTATATACGTTTGTGTGTTTTTAAATGTCGTTATTATCATCGAAGTGTCTTTCTAAGATCTGATCTCTGGCTTGGTTAAATTCAATTGGATATTCTGTCCGTAGTATATTATTTATTTCCGTGACCTTTTTATTGGAATAGTTTAGGTTATCTCGCAGCTTTTTTGAAGTTACACCACCCTCTTCAAATCTTTTCTTCAAATATTTTAATTTCGTTTGAGTTGTGTCGATAAGTTCTCTTAATTCTAAACTTTTAAAGTTAATTGTAGCTGACATCTTAGTTTGCAACGCCAAAGCTTCTGAAAAATCGGTTGATTCTACGGACTGAACCAATGATTCAAATATATACTTGGAAACATCTATCATTGATACAGGTGTATCATAGTTATCCATCACTGTTGAGGTGTTCGCTACCGGGACAGTATCATCTAAGAAGTTATCCTCTGTACTTTGTTCATTTTCCTCAGAAGTTGATACGATATCAGAAGAATCTGGCTGTGAGACATTATCAATTGATTGCCCTTCTATACAGTTATTTTCATTTTCATTGTTACTACTATTGCTTGTTGTGTCAGATAACTGCGATGCAACGTCATCGGATACTGGAATGGCAAATGCTTGTGAATTTATACTAGGGGTTCGTGATCTTGTTATATCATAATCTTCACTGACACTCGTGGTATCATTCATTTTATATAGTACTTGGTTTTCTTGATGGGTGATACTAATTTTATTAGTATCAATTAGTACTTTTTTGAAAGTTAATCTTGTTTTTTTAGCATATTAAATTATCTATCAACTAATCTCACGAGCAAAGTACAATTCGTAGATTGAGTTGTAAAATGCATATCTATATATCGATGCTGAGTTTGTTAATGAAATTCGAATACTGTTTGATATTTAAATCTTGAATAATATATGTACATATAAAGTAGTAGTATATTTTCTTGTATAGTAATTTGAGTGAAAAGGGACTTTTAGTTAACATAAAAGAATATATCTTTTAAGAGGTATATATGTGTCAAAAGTGAATTAGTCTGTAGTGGCTGCAGCTACCTCATCCTTCTTGCTGTACTTTTCAACAATGGCTTCCTTTTCTTCATCTGTAGTAAAATAGGTATAGTTTGCGTATCTGAACCCTTGACTCATTTGGGCAACCTCATTGGTAAGATGACACCCAAATAGTAAGTAATTCTTTGGCGACACTGCTAATGCATATTTCATAAAGACACCCGAGTATACAATCAGAGCAAAAGTCATAGGACCTGAGATTAGTATTGGGTCTTTCTTTAAATCGTATATAGCAGCAATGGGTATACCGAAATTTGAGACAGGGCCCCAGAAATGTGTAGTAAATACATACTTCAAGGTTTCCTTATTAACATATTTCTGTATTATGGAACGGGCAGCGGCTCTTTGAACTGGTTGTGACATGTTTATAAACAATTTGTCTTTATGCTTGGTTACTTTAGAATGAGTAATAACAATTAAGAATTTCTTATTTAGATATTATCCTTATAATTCAATTATATAATAATAGACGATTGACTAGTTACGAATAGTAGATATTATATGTTATAAGTAATGTCTTATGCCAGAATCTGTTGAGAGTTTTCCTTTCTCCTCAAAGCAGATCGTCTTTCGTTGACGTTACAGCTTTTGGGCCCCTCTGTTCTTTCAATAGCCGTTACGCATCTTTCTCACTCATTAATTTCTCTCCGTTCGGTTACAAGCGGGGCAAGCGAAAAATGATAAGATTAGAAATTTATTCGATAAACAGCATTGGGTAAGGCCATCATTGACAACTGTTTATTGTTATATATATTGGTATGTATCAGTTTGGTTAATTAATTATTTAGTTACTATATCACAAATAATGTTTATTCTATAAGATATGTTTTTTTTTGTAACAAGATATACTACATGACAATACAATTCTTCTTTAATTTGTCTCTCTTTCTTTTACCCTTTTCTTTAGGTTTGTCGTTGGTGTCATTTGAAGAAAAAAAGCTCTTTCTTTTATTAGCCTTTGCTTCACGGTCATCTCTTCTAGCCTGTGCCATAGCAATACCTTGTAAACGACCAGCAGCAGCTCTGTCTTCTTCTTCTTGTAACATTCTTGCCAATTCTTCGTCATCTTCAACTTGGTGTTCTGTATTAGTTGTAACAGTACGGTTGAGATGAGATTTTGAGCCAGCACCGTTTGGATCATTAAACGGGTTAGATGCGACATTACCCATAGTAGCAACGGGTGTAACAATAGAAGCAGTGTTAGCATATGCATTTGAATTTGGATCAAAAGTTATTGGGATGAAGTTACCAGTGGTAAATGTGTCCTGTGCACCGTTAACAGATTTTAAAGATTTCCAAACTACTTCATTGTTGTATTTATGTTTTAAATCGTTAACCAGAACGTATAATTCACCGTTATTCTTATAAAGAGTAAAGAAATGGTCATTTCTATATAATACAGCAAATGATTTTTCAACTAAAATCTCCTTTAAGTGATGTAAACCATACTCAGTAAATTGAGATGCAGATCTAGCTAAGAACGATTTTATATAGTTAGAATCTTCTACGATTTGTCGAGAGTGCGCATCTAGTTGTTCACTCGTGGTTTTCTTCAGGTCATAAGATTGTATTAACACATTTTGGGCTTCTTGGTATGAATACTTCGAGACATGTTCATAGGCAATTGGATCACTCTGACCATCAATCATCCACCCATGGACAATACCTACATTAAACAGTCTAAATATTAAAATTTCGACACTATCTTCAAAGGAACCATTGAATTCAGGATTAACAGCTAGACCATTGTGTAATTGTGGTAATATTTGTAATAATTGATTGATATTTGTGTTTACACTGTTTGGATTTTGAACACCAATATTGGCTAATGTTTCAACTAATTCATTTAGAATAATATGTGTATTGTTTCTTACCAATTGAACTAAATTGGAAGCTATATTAGATAAGCTAGGTGACAATATTAATACGTTAGAAAGAGCAACTAAAGCGCTTGGATTTGTGTCATCTGCTTGTAATAATATATAGTAAGCGTTCCCATTAATCTGGACACTCTTAGTCTCGAAGGTAATCTCCATATTGGTGGTTTTCTTCCAATAGTAGTACTAGTGTCTCAAGTGTTATCTAAGAGCCTCCCTTTTTTATTTGCTGTAGTTTTCGCAAATCAATTTTTCGCCTATAATATACAAAAACACGTGAGACGTCAAATATTTACATAGCATTTCTAAACCAAGGAGTTTAAAACAATATTACTCGAGAAAGATATTGGTGATTCAAGTCTATATATCTTACAGCACCGATCAATCCTGTAGCTATTGTAGCAACATTACAATTACTTTGATAGGTATGACAGATGACCCCTTGTGATGTAAACTTCTACACAATTTACTAGGATTCCGGAAATATTAGTTGTTTTGTTGAGAGAGTAACTTCTAGATGCTAAATATAGGCCGACTCAAAAGGAACATGTTAATACCACCAGAGATGAAACACAACGTTCAGACTAGGCTCCTTCCTTTCTGAGTCTTATATTTCTACATCAGGAGATATCGTTTTGTCTAATTAGGTTAATGAAGTATCTTTTTTGAATACTGCGCATGTTTCTGTGCTTGACCCCAGTTTATATTATTTTTCATCTCTATGTTGAACATTCTCAATGCAGATGACAAAAGCCAGATACATCCAAATTTGAAACAATACAGGAGTTGTCTGATTAGTGCATCAGATATATTGCTAGGTCAATATTTACTAATTAATCCGGAAACACTCTAGTGGTAATAGTTTATCCGTAAGGATTAAGATGAGATGTTTTAGTTACTTCGAAGTTTACATCTCCTTGTAATACTATTATGTAGAGTGTAGGAGGGGGAGTGTAGTATATACTTTTGAAAACTATAAAAGGCAACCTATCCATTAGGTATCTAGAACTTTATGTCATTTGTTTAAGGTTTTATTTATCATTTAGCTAATAGATTGTTTATAAAACATGAGATTATTACCCTCAATTATATCACTGTTAGCAGCTTCAATTTCCTATGCTACTCCAGTTGAAGTTACATACGGTAATGAAACTTTAAATAGACCATTGGTTCATATGACTCCAAACTACGGTTGGATGAACGATCCAAATGGTTTATGGTACGATACTAAAGAAGAATTATGGCACGTTTACTACCAATACAATCCAAATGACACAGTTTGGGGTTTACCTTTATATTGGGGCCATGCTACTTCTAAAAACTTAACTGTATGGGACCAATCTGAAATTTCTATTTCTCCACCATCTAATGATTCAGGTGCATATTCCGGTTCTATGGTGGTCGATTACAATAATACCTCTGGTTTCTTTAATGACTCTGTCGATCCAAGACAAAGAGTCGTTGCTATCTGGACATACAATACTCCAAAAGATGAAACTCAGTACATTAGTTACTCAAAAGATGGTGGTTACACCTTCGAAACCTACAACAAAAACCCTGTCTTAAACATCAGTTCATCAAGTTTCAGAGATCCAAAGGCTTTCTGGCATGAGGAATCTAAAAAATGGATTGTTACTGTTGCTAAGACTCAACAATTTAAGATCGCAATCTATTCTTCTCCAGATTTAAAGAATTGGACTCACGAATCAGACTTTGAAAGAGCTGGTTACTTAGGTTTACAATACGAATGTCCAGGTATTGCAAGATTACCAATTGAAAAGAGTAATAGCTCTGATTCAATTGTTCCATCTAATGCTACCGAAGCTTGGGCCATGTTCATATCTATTAATCCAGGTTCTATTCAAGGCGGTTCTTCTACTCAATACTTTATTGGTGATTTCAACGGTACTCATTTCGTTCCATTCTACCCAAATACCATTGTCATTGATTTAGGTAAAGATTATTACGCCTTACAGAACTTCTATAACAGTCCAGATAATGAAACTTACGGTATTGCCTGGGCCTCAAATTGGCAATATTCAGGTTATGTTCCAACAGACCCATGGAGATCATCAATGTCATTAGTAAGAAAGTTTACTCTAGAAGAATTCCAAGCTAACACTGAAACGAAGATCTTAAATATCAAATCCACTCCAATGATCGATTATGAAACATTAAACGTCGGTCAGACTAAATCATATAATGGTGAAGCATTAAACAAAAATAAATCGATTACTTACGATTTAATCAAAAACTCCAACGGTCTAATTGAATTCAACTTAACATATTCCGTTAACAGTAGTGCTTATGGTAAGCACGATTTTGCTGATTTATCCATATATCTTAGAGGTGCTCAAGATAGCGATGAGTATTTAAGGTTAGGTTATGAAGCTAATGCTGGTGCGTTCTTCATTGATCGTGGTAACACTAAGGTAGATTTTGTTCACAGCAATCCATTCTTTACCGATAAGGTCTCTGTCAACAATCAACCATCCGAAACTATGAATTCTCAAGTTACTAAATACCAAGTTTATGGTATTGCTGATCGTAATATTTTGGAATTATATTTCAATGATGGTTCTCAAGTATCTACTAATACTTATTTCTTTACAGGCGGTAACTTTATCGGATCAGTCGACTTATCTGTTGGTACTGACCACGTGTATGACATCGAAGATTTTAGTATCAGACAAATGTCACTTAAGTTATAAGTTTTATACCTATTAACTCCTAAATATTAATTTTTATCCCATATACTGTTCGATACGAACATGGACAGTATTTCTAATTTTATGATACCAATATAAATCTCTCTTCTTCAATATTTAGCATAACACTATATTTATATAAGTTCATATATGACTTCAAAATCGTTGTCGATTAATTAAGAAATTTGCATTGATGCATGTTAATTCTTTATTAATTACCATTCTACGGATGCCTCTATCAAAATGCTTTGGTATCTTTGTCTGGTTGTATCCAACCTAAATGTGACGGTCCCCACGACGGTGTATAGCATATTTCATCCCACTGACATTTAAGATCACATTAATAATCTAATGCAACCCAATGTAATGAACTAATTATACTAGATATTTTTTCTGATGCCAAATCAATCTTGCTACCAACTTCCTCTACAACTAAATCAATACCATTCACATTATTTGAAACAATTGGAATCAATAAGTCATTAATATCATAAGTGCATCCACTATTTTATTCACAACGTTAACAATTGCCGACCATATCATGTAGTCAGAATCAGTTTGAAGATCCATCAAAGGCCTAGTATACTGATACACTGCAAATCTCCTACCATAACCAAATTCACCGTCCCTAATGTCTTCCAACAAAACACTATCTTGCTTTCCCGAAAATCTTAAAACAAAATTAGTAGTTAATCTGGTCACTTGTAAGGCTATACTTTCAGCAGACAGAAAATATTTCTCAGAATAAGAGGTTATCTATCAGCTACAACATTGGTGCAAATTTATCTACAATTTCATCTATTACTTGTTGCCAGTCTGTAGATGTATGAGAATCAGATCCTTTTTCTATCAGCTTTTCAAGATCATCAACCATAGCAATTTGTTGTTGAAAGGAAAACTTATCGTTTAATAATCTTCTATTATTTGGATCACCATCTATTTGTGTACGGTTCATACCTGCTACCAAATTGCTATAATCGAGTTGAATTCTAGCATCTCGTTTATCGTGGACATAACCTGCTCTCAATTGGTCAAATACTTGCATGTAGTTATATTGATTCATTATACTCTACCAATAGTCCTCCTTATCCATAATTCTTGACTGCTCATCAGTCAATTGATCTTCAATTAATCTACTTTTTTCATCCAAAGGCCATCTATCTTCTTTGTTAACGTTAACTGGGTTAGGTAGTCCTAATATATCAGCTATTGACGGAGTTGTTATGTTTGATATCAACTCAGTGCTTCCATTATTAAAGTCACACAATACAACTTCGAATTCAACTTCAACTCTAATAAAACCATCCAATCCAAAACGCTTGCCCCATATACATATTTTATCAGCATATAGTCTTTCTTCCATTATAAAACGATCCTTACTATTATCACCATCTGATATATTTAACTTATAAATAATTACATCAGATTGTAGTTTTTGTGTATCCATTTCACCTGTATTGGATTTAGCAGCTGATGCACCATCCAAATATAATAATCTTACTAGATCTCTTTTGGCTCTAAAAGTCAAAAAATGCTTTCTATCAAACTCAGAATGCTTTGAAGAATTCCCAGTACTATTTTCATATTTACCAAATGGACCATGTCTTCCTATGGATGTAGCATTTATACCATATGTTGGATTATTCATCCCAAATCTGAAACTAAATTCATGATCCATCGTGAGCCATTCCAAGCCATTCCAAGTCCTCTGGTACACTTACTTTACCAGTGTGGTACAGTAACGTACCCTTTGGGATCATTGTTGGAAAATATGATAGTCCCATCGGAAGAATATCAGAGCTGGCTTGCCTCAGTGCTGCGTAAATTGTGTTAAATAATGTTGTACTGTTGATAAAATCAATTGGTCTGATAAAATCTCTATAATTCTCCCACATTATTTCATTTGTAGTTACAATACTATCATGCACTATACCATTATAATACCTGTTGTTATCCCTGTGCCGCTGTAACTTATGTATGCTGATGATATGATTGTAATAATAACGATACATGAAATCGTAGTCAGCACGGAAATTCCCTTACAATTTACTAGCATTTCAAATATATAGTAGTATATTTGTAATTCATTCGAAATAACTTGAGTCTATATTAGTTACAGCTGTATAATTTAAAGTGCAATGATGCACTTATGTATAAATCCAGCTAGATATATACATTTATTTAAGATAGAATATATATTTTCATTTACATTGGTAATCTCATTGATATTTGATAGTTGCTGCGGAATTTCTTCGAGATTGCATCTGAAAAAGTCTTGGCAAAAAACTCATGAGATTTACCTTTGTGCAGTTACCTATATGTCTTAGATTAAAGAGTCAAATGTTGGTGTACCACTAGAAGCACGCTTTGATGGTGAACCAATATCTTTTCTATTAGGCTGTAACATAGATGTTGAAAAACCTGGTGGGAGTGAGGATTGAGTATTCTTAGATGGAGAAAGGGATGAAATACGAACCGAGTTAGATATAGTAGATTGGGAAATTGATGCCTGTGACTGGGTCGCGGAAACGAAATCATTAAAATCATCGAATTCGTTGTCTTCAGTTACACTTATTGACATCTTATTTCTGGTGATATTAGAAGTAGATGATGGTTTCATATTACTATTGTTACTAAAACCTGGTGCTTTTGTTAATTTCGAGGTTCCATTTTGTGATCTTGGTGTTAAAATTGAAGTATTTTTGATAGTTGTGGAATGTACTTCCGTCGGACCTTGCTTCTTTTTTGGTTGCATTATAGGTACTAAAACATTTCTACTAGCTACAGTATCTGGATCTTCAGCTCTTATGACAGGACTACCTTCTATAACTTTCTTAAATGCATTAATGCCGCCCACATCATTTGTATTCGTAGATTCAGGTAACCTAGATATATGCTGTCTTTGAATATCACCCGATAGCTTATTTATAACTTTGACATACTCTGAATACTCTACTTTTTTTAAAGTTGATGCCACTGAATAGTTCCAAAGTAATGGGAGCAATTGTTCAACCAATGCTACCTCATCAGTGATTAAAAGTGGAATAGATTCAAATAGTCTAAGTGACTTCATCAAAATTCGCGGATCTCTTGTTTTCATAGATTTGAACAAAATTAATATGTCGTCGTTACAAGTATACTTATCAACAGCCTTTTCTTCAACTAAAGTCTGAAAACAGGAAACACAAATTAGTTTGATTGTTAGACTAGTAGTTTTTGTGAATAACTTCGATAGCATTGGTAAAAAGAAGTTCTTTATAGTAGGAAAGTCATAACTTTGTAAAATCAAACTTATATGAGATAATATCTTCTCTTGAGAAGCAACAGCATTTTCTTTGGCATTATCTTGAAGAGTATATGTTAATAGGGGGTTTAATATCTTCTCTAAAAATTCCGAGTTTTTGACCTTATCTTTCAAAGTTGTTAAACTTTCAACTAAACATGCAGTTGCATTTTCCAATAAAATCTGAAAGTTTTTATTATGGTCCAAGATTGGGACAATTTTCTCTGTGAACGTTAGTTGTGATAAATTTGTACCAATCTTTATAATTATTTCTAGATCCCTTGATATACACTTACTATCAACGATCTTCTCATTACATAAAATATCCAAAAGTTCTAATAGAGTTGGTAGGAACTTTCTCTGTAAGATAGTATTCGGAAATTGAGGTAGCAAATCAATTAAGCCTTCAAGGAAAACCAATTTTTCTTCATTAGATTTAGCAGGTAAATCATCCAAGAAATTCAAAGTTTTAATTAATGGATCATTGAAGAAATCAGTGTCCAAGAATTCTGTTATGTTGTCATAACGAGCATAGATATCTCTATTCATCAATTTAGAAATACATTGCTCCAATTTCTTTGGCAATTTATTGAAAACATTTCCCCAAGACATTGTACTAATCTTTCTTTCGAATTTCTTATATTCGTCTTTATATTGACTTAGCGAATTCTCAGTATTAAACAATGTGTTCTTACCACAGTACAGAAAATTTATCAGCACACCTAGTGAGAAGTAATCATTCTTACAAGAAACTGTATTTTCAAAAATCAATTCTGGAGCAGAATAATCTAAATCTAGAGTCATGAACTTAGGAATTCTAGGATCATATTGAGGAAAATAATACTCAGCAGTATTTGTACCTGCCGGAAGTTTAAATATATGTCCAAATCCAGAAACTTTCCAATCTGAGTTTTCAGTAATATATATAGACTTTGGTTGGATATTTAAGTGCACAGTGCTTGCTATGTTATGAATAAAATCTAATACATTGACTAACTGTAGAATACCTCTTTGAATTACAATATCGTCTTTGATATATCCTTTAAGGAAATCTTGCTCAGCATTATCATCAGATGCAAAAATTGACTCTAAAGAGCCTGTAACATATTCAGTGACGAAAATGAAGTTTTTACTATGCTCTTCAATTGGTTCTATTAATGTAAGAATATTAGGATGCTTTAATTTTGCCAGATTGCTAACCTGCGTCTTTAGGATATCGAAACCTTCTTGAATTAATTTCTTATCTTGTGAAGATGATTTTGCTTTAATAATACCGTAATGCAAAAGATAGTTTTCAAACTGTTTCTTGTCAAACATAAAAATGGAGACCTTCTGTGGGCCTGAAGCTGAAGAACTTTTTGGTCTACCAGTGAATACACTCCAGGGCTCCGCAGTAAATGTCGGCGATGATGAGAATGCATACTTAGAGTTAATCCCAGTTTTTGAGGACCAAAATACCATACTACTATATTTCTATAGTTCTTCGTGAACTGGATATGTAGTTGGTTGATGATCAGCACTAACCGTGTCTTAATATTTGATTTTATTTACTTATATTAAATTTTCGTATAAATAGAAGTATATTTTTGTCAATAATCATCGGTGAGAAATATAGACTGAAAAAATAAAGATTCACGATGCAGAAAGTATTGTATAAGTAACAAAGACTATATAAATACAGATAATAACATATTATTGTATTATGATGCGTAGATGCAATATAAACGTCATTTATTGACGTTTTTTAAATTCACCTGGAGTTTCAATGTTTTTTTGAATCCAGAGCCCTTTCTTTTTAGATTTAGCAATGAATTCATTAAAACGGTAAACCTTCTCACGATGATCAAATTGTGCTCCTGTTTTACCCTCGTAAACAACAGCCAGTCCTTCTTTAAGCATTTGCAGACTAATATCCTTCCATCCTCCTAGCCAACTCCAATAAACTGCCCTAGCAACACATCGGTTGTACTGGTCAATAGATAAAGGTTTTATCCATACACGCTTGCCAAGAATGGAATACCGGAGCCAATTCAAAGCTTCATCACTAAATGGTTGTGATTCACTTCCAAAATGGGCCCTCTCTGGAGCATCAATACCGGATAATCTAATTGGTATTGTAGGTAAGTTTCGCTTACCCTTTAGTAGTACCTCTAAATTTAGATAATATTGCGATACTTTCTTGATCTTTTGATTCTTAGTAGGTAATATATTATGCACAAATGATATATTCTTCTTGTTAAGCTTTTTATCACTCGTTTCCTTGTTTTGATTTGGGTTTGTTTTAATATCTACTTTATCTAAGGTTGGGATGGTCCTGAAAGTCCCCCATCCACCTAAGATCCCACCAGGAGTGTGAAAGAATCTAAAATTATCACCATCTCCTACTGCTGTAACCTTCCCATATAACCATCTATGCTTAAATACGTTAATTGGAATATCTGTTACAGTTTTATATTGTTTAATATATCTTGAATACCCTGCCTTGATTCCAAAAATCAACCCCGTAAAGACAGCAGTTCCGAGTAATACTTCTGTTGATATGAATCTCTTTCCTTTGCCCCCAGAGTCCATTAGAAGTTTACTGTTTTCTTTGTGAGATCTTCTTTATTCAGAACGTTGAGCTTATGATTTAAGTATTCGCTTACTATTTTGAAAAATATTTGACATCTATAATTATGTAATAATATCCAGCGCGGAACTTGGAATTTAAATGATTATATGTCAGATTGTTTATATAATAATAATATGCGTATTTACATTTTTGTATTATATTATCTATATAACATTATGCAATTATTTCTTATTTTCCTGAGTGGCGTCCCATAGTTGCAAGGTTATAGTAGCTAAGAAACAAGGTATTTGCCCTCTATCTTCAATCCAGAGTTTTATGAGATTGTCCCAATTTTCTATATTCAAATTGGACTCTAAGGTGTTCCTGAGTAAGTCTACAACCAAATATTTTTCTGGCATATAGCATGGATAAATCTTCACCTTTCCATCCTGTCTAAATTCTAATTTAAAACCCAAAATTGAATTTACCACCTCAATGAATTCTAAAGATTTTTTATTAAAAACTTCCTTCAATCTACTGAACCTTTTGTTAGCTTTAAATATTTCACTCTCTTGTTGCTTGATGTCAAAATTTAATGCATCATAAACGGCAGCTGGAACTGTTTTTAGTTCTGAATTTTCACTTAATTGTTCCAATAGTTGTTGGTTTTCCTGTTGCAGTAGTTGTAGTTGCTTTCTTTTAACAAATTGATCTTTAGTTAAGGGGTTGTCACGTAGTTGTAATATTCTAATTTTCTTCTCTTTCAAACTTAGCAATTTCATCAATTTAGCCTCAAGTAGTTTATTTAGATTTTGATACTTTTGTAAATCTCTTAATAACCTTACATTTTCTAATTGCATTTCATTTAATCTTTGAGAATAATAATTCAATCCATTACCATCGTTCGTCTTTCTTTTCTTCGAGCTTAGCATCTGATCCTTTTGAGATGTCAATATCTGTTCATTTAACTTCTTTAGTTCACTGGTCAACTCATCTGTTCTATTTTTATACTCATCTACTAGGCCATTTAAGCTCTTATTAACATCGTCTTTTTCGACCAGAATATTTTTATCATCGTTATCATAGTTGCTCTTTCTACTGTTTGCAGTAAATTCGTCAAGATCTTCTAATTGTTTCCTCAGTAATTTACATTCTTCAAATGATAAGATCTTTTGTTGCTCTAATTCATAGTTTAGCTTCCTTAAATTTATAATGTTTGATTCGTAGTTCTTATTCAGATCTAATAATTGAGTTCTTTCTAATGCCAATTCTTCATTCAGTATCTTCATGTTATTTATATTTAAATTGAATTTTGAATTTTCATCGATAAGCACTAAATTCTCTTGTTTAGTTAACTCCAAGTCGTTAATTATATCCTCTGGATTTATTTCAGATAATTTACCATTTCCTAGATTCTCACTAAATACATTAAAAGCGGTTAGTTTTGATTTTAATTCCACAATTTCTAACTGAGCAGTTTGGTAATCTTCTTCCAACAACTCTACTTCTTGGAATTTATTCTGCAATTTTTCATTTTCGGCTTTCCAAAAGGTTACCGATTCATTAACATTTCTGAAACGTTTTAGTTCATCTGCCTGTTTGAAATTAGTTTCTTCCAATTCTTTAGTATATTTAACCTGGTCCTGGAACATCTTATTCATTACTGACAACTCTTGGAACTCCTCTGTAGAATAATTTGGATGTGACCTAACAATCTGTGAATTTTTTAATTGCAATATTTCATCATTCTTCTCATTGATCGTTAGTGTCAGTTGTTTAATTTCATTCATTTGCTTTAAAATTTCATCGTTATACTTATCCACCAAGGAAGTAACATTCTGTTTCTCGATTTTAAGATTTTCTAATTCATATCCCATATCAGTGTTATGAGAATTGAAACTTACTTGCAGATCTTCTAACTTTTGATCCTTTTCACGCATTTCTAACTTTAGATCATTAATAGAATCATCTTTTTCAGTTTCAGATTGTTTTGAGCTTTTCTTTAATGAATTTAATTCTTCTTGAAGATTGTCATTTAGATCATGAAGAAACTTAGTATCAGTTAATGAAGATTCTAATTCATCTATAGCACTTCTGTATTTCTTGTCCATTTCATTCACTTGTCTCTGAGTTTGCAATCTCTCTAATTCGTAATCATTTTGTAAAGTGCTTAGCTTATATTCTAAGGATATTAACTTCCGTTCTTTCTCGTCATCACTAATTATATTAGAGTTTGCTGATAGTATTGAGTTTGTCGTCCTAATTTCTGGTATTTCTTCCGGAATGGCATCCATTGGAGAATCTAGAAACGGAGAGGATCCACCACTATTAACATTATCGCTAACCATGCTTGTTAAATAGATTGATCTTTTTAAACAATAAAATTGGAACTAAATAAACTCACAAACCCAAAAGTAATCTGTACTTGTTCTATATTTATGTTTCATCATTATTTATTTTTCGATCTTTAACAAAACGCGAAGACCTATCTAATATAGGCAAATAAAGAACTATCCTCATGAAGTGTCTGTAATCTTGCAGATTCAAAGCTTATCGCAATATAGTTATTAGAGAGCTACACTATTCATGTTGGAAACAAGAAATGGAGTAAATATAAATGGTAGAAATTCAAGACACAATTTACCAGGATAGAACTCTACTTTTACTTTTACTTGGTATGGTATGTATTATACTGTAATCACATTCTTAAATACTATCAATCCTTGAAGGTCAAAGATCAATTGACATTCACTAGGTACATTTATAAATTATTTCTCCAGAGTTAATGATATAGATAAGTTTAATCTACAGAACAAATTCTATATTGACCTTCCATTGTATTGTCAGAAAAGCCGGGTGATGTCAAATTTGTTAGTAACAAAAAATATGATTTCTAAATAAGGAACCCATATAAATAACACTATAGTGTGTCATTATTTTATTGGCAGCAAGTTACTAAGAATACCGAAATACTTCACTTAGTTAAGTTAAAAATATGTCAAAAATGTATGTCCCTTCATAACTCTCATTATTTTTTCGAGAAGGGAGCCTATCTATCAATGTTTAAAAATTGTGCAAATTTACTAACTTCAAGCTTTTGAATTAATCGTGTTTGATTAAAATAAAATAAGCAATGCTATTTTTTACAGACCAAGAAGTTTTAGACTACTAGAGGAACTAGAAAACGGTGAAAAGGGTTTTGGCCCAGAGTCATGTAGTTACGGTTTGGCGGACAGTGAAGACAACACAATGACCAACTGGAACGGGACGATATTGGGTCCACCTCACAGTAACCACGAAAATAGAATATATTCTTTAGCTATTGAATGTGGTCCTACATATCCGGATGTGCCTCCAACTGTCAAGTTTATCTCAAAGATCAACTTACCATGTGTAGATCCAAATACAGGTGAAGTTATCATTAGTGATTTCCACACTATTAGAGATTGGAAAAGATCATACACCATGCAAACTGTTTTACTAGATTTAAGAAAAGAAATGGCCACTGTTACCAACAAGAAACTGCCACAACCAAAAGAAGGTACTACTTTTTAGAGGTGGTAGTGTTTTCTTCCTCTAATCCAACCGCCCTTGTAGATCATACAAGTCTATGAAAAGGAGTTATATGCATATGTATAATATTATGAAACCTTAATGTTTCTATAACTAAGATTTGTAATTTTTAAACTTTCAATACTATATTGAAAGTCTATAATCCTCATTTTTTTATACAAAAAAGTTTATAAAGATTGAATAAGAAACAACAGTTAACAAACTATTACCATATGCGGCTTGAAATATAGTTTTGCAATATTTTGTTCACCCATGAATCTAATCAATTTCAATTATATTACCTTTTTTCATTTTCTATACCACATAAGGTTAAGTAATTGACTAACAATTAGTATCTCATTGATGCACCAAAATGGAAATAATTATATAAATTATGGATGTTTCTTAATTAAACCTAATGGACACCTCAAAACTTTCTTATATGTCGTATATTTGTCGTGCTTACTACAGAAATCTCATCGAATTACTTATCAAAATTTATGTCTAACCTTCCTATTTAGGCTATCAATGAACGTTTTATTAAATAAATTTACTCTTCACTTTAATATGGCAGAAAAAGAATCGAAACATATCATTTGTGGTTATTAAATGTTTGATGTATAATTTAACTCGAAACTACTCACAAGCACTACTTGATCTGTGTATACTATATTTGGGAGATGAGTTGAATGTTGCATATTATATTAGCTTCGACGGGATATATAAAGCACCATAAATGTCTACATTAATGAATTTGTTAACTCTCTTCTTATTTATATCTAATATTAGAGAAGAATATCAACAAACAATACTTCACTCTAATATATCAATATCCTAAAAATGAAGTTATCTAATCTTTTGGGTTGTGCTGCTTTATCCGCAAAGGCTCTAGCCGCCCCAGTTAATATTACTGAATCCAAGGTCGAGCAATCTATGGCCATTCCAGCCGAAGCTGTTATTGGCTATTTAGACTTAGGTGCCAACAGTGATATCGGTATTTTACAATTCGGTAACGCTACTTCTAACGGTCTTTTATTTGTTAACACTACTATTGCTAAATTAGCTATTTCTGAAGTAGGATCCGATTTAGCCAAGAGAGAAGCCGAAGCTGAAGCATGGCACTGGTTGGAGTTAGACAGAACTCAACCAATGTACAAGAGAGAAGCTGATGCCGAAGCTGACGCTTGGCACTGGTTGGAGTTAGACAGAACTCAACCAATGTACAAGAGAGAAGCTGATGCCGAAGCTGACGCTTGGCACTGGTTGGAGTTAGACAGAACTCAACCAATGTACAAGAGAGAAGCTGATGCCGAAGCTGACGCTTGGCACTGGTTGGAGTTAGACAGAACTCAACCAATGTACAAGAGAGAAGCTGATGCCGAAGCTGACGCTTGGCACTGGTTGGAGTTAGACAGAACTCAACCAATGTACAAGAGAGAAGCTGATGCCGAAGCTGACGCTTGGCACTGGTTGGAATTAGACAGAACTCAACCAATGTACTAATAAATTTGTGATAAAAGTATCTCTAATTCCATCCTTCTAACTCGTTGAACTTTTAAGTTCATAGTTTAACTAACCCCTTCAATTTACGTATTTGAAGCCTCAAATATTTCATTTCTTCTTATGTCTGTTAACGGCAGATCACATTTTACTCATTTATGAGGAAATAAATCAGCTTATTATTTAAATTTTATATCCTATTCTCATTTTAATTAAATTATTTTATATGCAATTTTTGATGTGTTTAAGAATATGTATAAATACAAGGATGCACTGTCATTTTCTTTGTGTATAATTATGTGTCGCAAAATCGTATAATATCAGTAGTCGGCATCTACGCTCAAATCTGTTTCTGCATCTGTACTAACCTCCGAATCAGTACTTATATTGGATTCGATTTCATTGTCGTTTTCATTTTCACTTAATTTAACTTCGAATTTTTCTAGTTTAGGTATAGTATCTTTTTCTAATTTAATACCATTTCCAAACTTCTTCATAGCTACCTGATAATTTTCAGCATTTGAATCACTTACTGCCAATATATTATCCGATACCTTATTCCCAATTCCATAAAATTGAAAATCGTCAAAATCACCCTTTGATCTAAGCTTTCCTTCTGAGTTAAAGTCATCAAGCTTATTGACTTTCTCTAAATTCCTTTTAACGTTCCTCAAATTCCCCTTATTTGGGGCTTGCCTTTTTGTTTTTCTCTTACCTGGTGAATTTAATTCAGAAACTACTTTATTGATATTTGTATTAATTACACTGGAGTCTGCAATATTTTCTGGAAGTTCATATTCGAGGTTATGAGACTTTAAAATTCGTTCCAATTCAATTATTTTAAGTTTCTTGTTATTTAATAAACCAACAATAGTATGTTTTATTTTTGTATCTCTCTCTTCCCTAAGTGTATCTGTTTTCTGTAATTGGGTTTCCAAAAGTCCTAATTTGTCACATACTTTAGAAAGTTTTAATGATGTCTCATTTAGTCTATCGTTAGTGTTTCTGAAATCCTTGAATAAACTTTTTGTTAAATCAAATAGATCCAGTTCACCACTTCGTACCGTTTGGAGAGGTATCTCTGCCAACTTTTTAAGTATATTATCATTCTGCAACTCCAACACAAGTTTCCAGTCTGTTTCTGAAACCATAGAACAACTCCACTTAGCATTTTTAGCTTTATCGTTTATTTGGGGAATCAAAATCGCATGCCCTGTCAGATGTCGCAGTAAGTTGTACCATATATGCAATTGAGTAAACTCATTTTCAATGTCCAAAGTGAATGTTTGAAGGTTACCAATAGTTAAGTCATTAACCTCGAAGATAGTCGATCCTTCACTTATTGATATTGTTTCGATATATATATTATTCAATTCGGCATCTGTATTTAAATTTAGAAGTTCATCTCTTAGGACACATTTGCTTATACAAATGTCGTCTTGTTCTTTATCCTGACTATCATACTTGTTAACAATTGGAAAATAACTGACAAACTCTTTTTGTTTTATTCCATTATCAGTCATGCCTCTTAGTATTTATATCAAAACTCAAATGATTAATTAAAGTCAAGACTATCTTATTTGAAACCACTTTAATGTGAATCATAAATAATTAATTAACATTCATACGTTTTTTCGTTTCTCACGATTAATTTATAAATTGGTGCATTAACAACTTATCATGATTACAAAATCACTATTGGAAATATTAAAGATTATGGAATATAACTATATTAACTGTAAAATGATGTACAATGTGTCAATATAATTCTGTTGATATTGTACAGGCCTCTTTATGCAATCAGTTCGACACTTATGACATTATTTTACATATTTGTATTTTCTCTTTTCTTTTTCGCACATAATGACATTCTGAATTCTGATTATTAATTAGGTAAACTAAAGTCATCGATATAGAGATTTAGTTAAATTGATGTAATAATTATAAAAATCTTTTTACATACTATAGATTAAAATATATAAAGAGTTATTAACATATCCATAAAATAATAATGACAACAGAAGTGATACCAAAAGTATCGGAAGAAGAGCGTATTCTGCCACCTGATTACGAATTAAAGGAAGCTGAGCCCGAGCATTGTCCAGGTCCCGAGTCTGAAGAAGCAGGTAAAGCAGATGCATGTGGTGATTGTGCTAACAAGGAAATATGTGAGAGTCTACCTAAGGGCCCTGATCCTGATATTTCTTTAATCACAGAGAATTTAGCAGGTATTAAACATAAAATTCTAGTACTATCAGGTAAAGGTGGTGTTGGTAAATCGACATTCTCTACTATGCTAAGCTGGGCATTGTCTGCAGATGAAGATTTGCAAGTAGGAGCTATGGATTTAGATATTTGTGGACCATCGCTACCTCGCATGTTAGGTTGTACTAATGAAACTATACATGAGTCGAATTCTGGTTGGACACCTGTTTATGTTGCTGATAATTTAGCCACTATGTCTATCCAATTTATGCTACCAGATGATGATTCAGCTGTTATCTGGAGGGGTGCGAAGAAGAATCAGTTAATCAAGAAATTCTTAAAGGATGTTGAATGGGATGAATTAGACTATTTGATTGTAGATACGCCACCTGGAACATCCGATGAGCATATATCTATAAATAAATTCATGAGTGAATCTGGTATCGATGGGGCGCTTATTGTAACTACACCACAAGAGGTTGCATTACTAGATGTGAGAAAAGAAATAGATTTTTGTAATAAAGCTGGTATTAATATTCTGGGTTTAGTTGAAAACATGAGTGGATTTGTGTGCCCAAGTTGTAGAGGTGAATCTCAGATATTCAAAGCAACTACAGGTGGCGGTAAAGCTTTGTGTGAAGAATTAGGAATAAGGTTCTTTGGATCAGTTCCTTTAGATCCAAGAATCGGCAGGTGCTCTGATTTTGGTGAAAGTTTCCTAGATGCATATCCTGACAGCCCTGCTTGCTCAGCGGTTCTAAATGTTGTAGAATCTTTAAGAGATGCAGTTGGTGATTTATAACTTGTGAATTCAACATAAATGATACAATAGACATATCTGTGTTAATATGGAATTCAATCGACCATATTCTTTAATTTTGGAGTATATATTAGTATGGTTTTTGTATAAACCGATGAGTTGGAAATTCTCATCTTGTCATAATGTATCTCTGAATCATGCATAATAAATATAACTTTAAATAGCCCTAAAAACTATAAATAACTAGCATTTAAATATAAATATATATCCATAAATTAATTATACATCCGTTATATATCAGAAGTTTCAATTGTATATATAAATATTACATGACGATACATATAATTTGTATTTCTATAACCAATGCAGTAGCCTTGAACTTTTGAAGATTTGATTTTAAATCAAACTACAACAGTATTAATTTTCTTTTGAATTATATTACAGCAGGCTGGAACTAGTTTGTATTGTCTGTTTTTCATTAGTAATACCTTCAATCCTTCAACTATACTATCAACCGTTTCTTTTCTGTTGTCATCATTTAGGATAACCTGTAAATAATTATCGTATACTCCTAATCCACTGTTCCAGTTTTTCACATATTCTCTTGGAAATTGATTCAAAAAGTTACTCAACGTTTCTAAGGATTGGATGTTTTTATCATAATTATATGATAAAATTAATTTAGGACCGACGATGGTAGTCAGCACGGCTTCTGATTGAATGAAGTCTTTAGCATTTAACAGATGCTGTAATTCTGATGAATAATTAGAGTTATACTTTTCAAATAATGCTAACGCTTCAAACACAAGAACATCTGGAATTTGCAGTTTTTGTAGTAAATTTTGATTAGCACTGAATAGTGAAATATTATGGAAAACTAAATTATCAACTTGTTGTTTAACCACATTATCATTTGTAATGAAACAACATGTAAACAAAGCTTGTTCAGGTAATTGGACTATTCTTAACATCTCAATAAAATCCAATGTTACCAAATCAGAATAATCATTTGAGAACATGTTCAAATTATTGAACCTTGAAATTTGAATAAAATACCATGAAAATTGAACATCTAGTAGCTTATTACTTGCTTTAATCGATTTGAACAATTCTTCTACTGAGTTTTGGGCACCAAACAGTTCTAACATTATACATAACAAATCAGTTGAGTTACTGGAGATTCTAGGAACTAGAGAATTAACTAAACTCTCAAGAGACATTTCATCAATTCTTCCATAATATAATCCTAAACCGAAAAGAGCAAACCAGGAAAACTCACTAGCTAGTTTACTTATAGTAGCCTGTGATTCAAACAAGGACATATCTAATAGTTCATAAATGCGTGTGACCTTAGGATCGATTTGATGTCCAGTAGCATTCCAAGCAGATAGTTGTTGAGAAGCAAATTCAGCAACACGGGGATCATTAGACCCCAATAGCGACAATAATACAGAAAGGTAACCATTATTGGATTCAATAGCAATTTTCGAAGCATTTATGTTATCATTCATCATCAAATATAAGAATATCTTATCGAGCGGGTCTGTGACCTTTCTCATCTTAGTTAAAAGTTCATCTCTAACCTGTGCAACAACCCATTCACATAATAAGTTATATTTTCTAGTTTTTAGTAAAGTATTTCTAACTATTTCGTTTGAAATATTATCTGGTAAATTAACTGAATCAAAAAGAATTGAGCATAACTTCCAAACTTGGTATTCGCTACAGCTTTTATCTAAAAATGGCAACATTGTATTAAATTTTAAGACATTTTCTTTTATAATAGGATATGAATTGGTTGTTCTTTTTTGAACTTCCATAGAACTCAGATGCTTTTGTAAAATTTCCTTGTTCTTGATGAGAATATTTTCATTATAATTAGATTTCAAATATATTGACTCAAGACCAGAGGCTCTGTAGATATTTTTTCTTAGTATATTAGAGTTCGAGTCAAACTTAGCGAAAGTATATGGTGATGTTATTCTTCTTTCTTTATTGATGGTTTTCATTGATTCAAAATCACGGTTAAATTCACTAAATAAAAGATTAACTGGACTATCTTCTGCCTTAATTAAAGTACTACTCTTGGCAAACAGTGAATCTAGAGAAGATCCTGCAATATTTAATTGGTCAATCCAATTATTGGATACTTCTAGTTTAGGTTCAGCTGTTAATGCCTCTAGATCATCTTCATCCACATCAGGCTCATACTGCTTTTCTTCAATCAATTGATCGCCTTCCATTCCAATATCTACATTATCTGCAATGATAAAACTGCCTTCCTGTAATGCTAGTAGATTGTCTTGTGTTGTTTCACCATATAATTTTTGATGTTCTTGTGATTGAGATTGTGCAAGGGTACGAGTCTTTCGAACTGAATCTCTCTGAGCAACAGCAAGCTCCTTTGGAGATTCATTTTTTAATTCATCTTCGTCGATCTCTATATCTTCTTCATCAATCAAACCCCAGATACTGAAATGATTTACTTTAAATGTCCACATACCTGCAAATGGATTGTAAGATATGAATTCCATGTCCTTCATATTTCTTAATTTTCTAACCAAATATTGCATTTCTAACGTTTTAGCGGAATCTCTAATTGGTTTCTTTGTTTTCTTATCTACTGGATAAATATTTTCCAAAGAAATTGTGGCTGGAATATTTAATCCATATCCAACATCTGGTTTATCATCTGGATCTGGGTAAACCTCTACAGTTCTGGAAGGGTGGAATATGACAGCTTTTCCAAAGAGTTCATTTTCCAAATCTTTTGCGAAAGCAGTTAAATCAACATCAAAGTTAAAATTAATAGTACCATAACCCTTTCTTCCAATAATGAAGTTAGGAACTGCACTAAGTTGCTTTATAGAAAGATTTACTAATTGATCTGGAGATGGAGAACACCAATAGTCATTTTCTTTTGATTGACTAGTCAGACTTATATCTTCCTCTTGTTGTTCTTCTAGTTCGTCAGCATGATCCTGTAAACCAGTAGATAGTACTGGAACATCTGGTAGTGGGCATGCAACTTTCACAGAGTTTACGTGGGCATTATTAGATAAATCTAGTTTCTCATTGTTATTACTGACTTCCTTTGTTGAAATAGAGCTGTTTGACAACAATTTTAATTTTTTGGTAGCACTTCTATCAGAATCGATTCTCAAAATACGCAATTTGGCAATATCATCTCCTTGATGATATTGCAAAGACATACCTTTTACTGTTCCTCTTTGCTCAACTAAGCCTTTCGAAAATTTGACACCGGATTTTGCATTTACTGATCCTCTTGAAACACTATTCCAACTATTATTATATGATTGAGAAAAAATGCCTCTAGTAGATGATTCCTTAATATAGGATAATCTTGAATTTAACTTTCCAAAAATGTTTGATGAAGGGATGTTAACGGAACGAGGAATAGAGGAAGAGTTATTAGAAAAGGAGGAACGGGAAATGGAAGATCTTGTATCGTTTTGGCTCTTTGTAGAGTTATCGAAAAGCTTATTTTCAAAGGTGTCTGACTTCTTCTCTGTTGATGGTGTAATAGATTCTGGCATATTTGAGATTGTAGAAGACATATTATTGATATTAATACCGTATGGATTGGAAGCTGTGTTTTGATTTAGGACATTTGAACTGGCGACAGCTGATGCTGTGTTACCAAATAATGTACTAGTCTGTTGTGTATTGTTTCCAAATAATCCTGAACTAGATGTTATTGTCGGAGCAGAATTTCCGAATAATCCCCCAGTAGTTGCTTGTTTATTGCCGAATAGGCTAGATCCTGTACCCACTGCGGTAGTGGCAGTTGTGTTTGAGCCAAATAATCCAGTGCTTGGATTTTCCGGGTTAGAGGCAATCGTATTCGAGTTTCCAAATAATGCATTTGACTGGCTAACATTTGATGTTCCCGTTGTATTGGCTCCGAATAAGGAACCAGCTTGGTTCGTGGGAACAGAGGTCATACCACTGTTCCCAAATAAACCACCATTGGTAGCTGGTTTGTTACTGAATAGACCTCCTGAAGTTGCACCAGTCGTAGCACCAGTCGTAGCACCAGTCGTAGCACTCCCAAATAATCCTCCACTACCATTTGTTTGTGCATTGGTTGTGTTACTGTTACCAAAAAGATTGTTTGTATTTTGTGTGCTTGGTTTAGTCGCATTACCAAATAATCCTTGACTAAATTGACCATTTTGACCATTTTGACCAGTATTAACTCCATATGAACCTGATGGACTCGGAGTAGATGTTCCCATACTACTGTTGACATTACCAAATAATGAGTTTGTCTTTTGATGAAATTGGTTATTCATGGCAGGTGCTGGAGTTGAAGTTGGTGTCGACGTATTTGCAATACCAAATCCTGATTGACCACCTAAATTTCTACCAAACATTATGAATTGGTCTAATTTACTAGATGAAGTTTAAGTTACTAACTATAGACTAATTAGTTTAGTTCGCACCTTCTATTTTCTTTTCGTGATTGAAACTTTGTTGATTCAGAAAAAAATTTGTTTTTGAAGTTAAAAAAATTGGGTAGTATATAAATTGATGAGAATTTTGACTATTTCAAAAAACGTCAAATTAAGTGAAATTAATCTATAAAAATTTATGAAGGTCGATATATAAAGATTTTTGTTATAGTATAGTGATACGAATTCTTCTTTCATCCAACCAAGATAATGCTTTACTCTTATTTTTAATCAGCCTGGTTGCAATCTCTGAAGAATTCTTATTTTCACCTTTTATAACCTTGGCGTTTATTTCAATTTGGGAATCTGTCGTTGTAGTGGCTCGGATAAATTCTTCGATAGATATTTCATATATCAACTCATCATGCATATTAATCCCATGGTCAGAAATCTGTATTGTATTTTTATCCTTGATTTTAGTAATAAAAAGCATACTTAAAATTTCGTATTGTTTTAGAACAGGGATGATTTTTCTGATCTCTATTATTAATGACGATACTATGCTTTTAGTTGTCATATTATTATTCTTTTTAAGCTCTTGAATGATTTTTTGGATAAATATATCAAGAAGGTGGTTATTAGTACTTGTTTCAACCAAATCATCAATATTGTTTGATAAGTTTAACTCTATTTTAATATCATCAAATCCTAGGATTTTAAAGCTGACTCTCGATCCAGTAAACTTAAAGAATTGTATACCAGTTATGTTTTGCAAGAATAAAATATCTCTTGAAATCCTGTTTAACTCGAAATTAACATCTTTTGGAATTTTAGTTTCCTCAGTTAACTTTTCGGCCTTTATTTTTAACCCATGTAATGTTGTCATATTATTGCTTAATTCGACTTTTAGTTTATTTTCTTGCTTCTGTAATTCTAGCATATTATCAATGGCAATGCTATGTTTCTGCAACTCATTTTTCAGCCATTTGATCCTAATTTTTTGTTTTAGATTAAATTGTTCATCAAATATATTATTAGGCGATTTATTTATCAATTTAATCTCTCTCTTTAACAAATCTTTGATACTTCCAACGTTAATATGTACGGATCTAATATCCTCTAAATTTGTAGTAACCTTTTGGCATTCTTCCTCTAATAAAATAGAGTTTTCAATTAGTACATCCTTTAGATTCTTTAATTGAGAAAGGTACCATTCGCTAAACGATTTTCTGGCGTTTAATTTTGAAAATGCTTTGACTACTTGAAGTTGTTCGTTCATCCTTTCCCTTGTTTTGTCATCAGAATTGAAATAGTCTTGCAACAGTAATGGGTGGTTAGATGAGTTATTTATCTGTTTATCCAAATCATCAAAAGATCTTTCCGACTGTGCGTTAATAGACATTAATTCCTTAGTGATAAAAACATTCATTTGTAGTGTTGGAATATCATTGTACAAGGAATTGTATAATTCCTGTATTTTGAATATTGACTCACCAGAAGTCTTTGTAACAGGGAACTTAATCACATCAGGCTTTTGTTTTAGTATGTTTAGATCTGTAAGGAAGCCGACATTTGTCATGTCTATAAAATTTTTTAACGAGTATTTAATATGTGTTTCTCGAGTCTCCTCCATTTCGTCTGATTCTTCTTTATTAAATTCATTAAACTCCTCTATTCTAATAGGTGACATTTTTTCCATTGTTACAATCTCGTTTTCTATTTCTTTGGTATTGGACCTCTCTGGCAGCGGCTGTTCGGTATTTAATTTTGGATTAATTGGTTCGTTTAAACGTCTTCTCTTTCTTACTATTCTAGGGATATTACTTGGTGAAGGGATTTTTGAAATATTTTGAATTTGGATCGATGAGTCATTGGTCTTTGTGATGGATATGGTATCTGGTATATTTGAACTAGAACGTTCCAAACTTTGAGAAGAACTAGCCGATCTCTGTATTAGAGTAATTTCCATTGATTGATTTTGAAGACTATTTATATCTAAATCGTTTTCTTCTAATAGATCTTCCATAACATTTATTTGTTCCTTATCTGTCATTTTGTTATGTACAGCATCTTTGACGATTTGAGTGAATTCCATTTCATTGTCATTTAAATCGCCACTTCTTGTATTCATATGTTGATGAACCTGAGTAAGTTCCATTGGTTGGGATTCATTTTTCTCATTTACTTGTAATTCATTGTCTAGATTTTTAATATCTACAATTTCTGTTAATTCCATCGGTTCTTCATCTGAGTTGATTAAATCTCTTTGTGGTTGACTCTTCGTTACTTCAGAACCCAAAGGCTGTGTTAAATCCATCGATTCGTTGGCCATGTTCTCATTAAAAGAATTTGGAATTAAAATAGGTGACAGTCTTTCTTGATTTGTTGTTATATCTAAAGACTCATCTTCTCCCACGCTGTCGATATCTACCTTATTATGCACTTGTGTCATCTCCATTGATTCATTTTCTGGATTATCATTATGTTCCATAATAATAGGTTGGGTGAAATCCATTGCAGATGTGTCATGCTCATCATGCACACTTACAATATTGCCATGTTTTGATTGTTGAACAAAATCGAAACTATGTAATGTTACATCTGGAGCGAATGATACCCTTCTGTTAGCCTTGTTTTGAGAAGCTATTATATTTATCTTTGACGTGGTGTTATTTGAGTCTATCTGTTCAGGTTGAGAAAAGGTAGTTGATATTATTTCAGTATGACTATTATGTAAAATTGATGTATTAGATTGTTCAATGGATTGACTGAACGATTGTTTTAATATACTCTTGGCAAGACCAGGATTATTAATCTTAGGAGCAGATTCGTCTCTATCGCTTTGATTACTCATACTTTGTTGATATTATTCTAGTAATGGTCAATAGAGTTCAATTTTTATATCTATATGCTTCTTTAATATGTCTCTCTTTGATATTCTTCTTTGTTTATATTAAATTAAATTTCAAATTGTGTTCGCGTCGTTTTTTACTATAGAATAAAATAAATAAGTTGTTCTATAATTCCAATTGAATGGATCTATATTATTGTTAAATAATTATAACTGTATTAAACATGCTAGGTACATAATTAAAAAAATATAAGAACTACTTGAATGCTAACATATGTTTATTTATTTTTAAGATAATTGTTACCGTGTCTAGAGAGTCAATGTTCTTTGTAATACTTAATTTAATGTACGAACAACAAAAGCAAGCATATTTATATTTAACAATAAATATATAAGTCAATTAAATTAAGGTAGTGTTTATTAAAAGAGATATTTTGAGATTAAATTATGTTCCAAATATCCTTTTGTGTTGTTTCTTTCTTGTTTTACCCTTCTTAAAGCTTGAGCTCTATTTTTTTCATATTACGAAAATGAACCGAGAGCTTATTTACATTATGGAAAATTAAGACTTGGTAAAGCAGATACTTAGAGGCTGTTAAAACATATACCAAGTAAGAGCTACAAGGTAAAACGCTATCAGTCGAAGATCTATCGAGCGTTACTATTAGAAGAAAGTTAAGAATTCCATAATTCTCATTGAATGAGAATAATACAATGAATAATTGGAAACATCTATTCAGCAATTCAGCTGATTTAACAGAGCATTTAAATAAACCATATTTCCGCTATGATAACAAAGAGAAAGAAACAACTAAGATTGTATTCGATCAGAGTGCGAATTTACTCTGGGCCGGTGATACATATGGTTGTGTGTCCTCTTATGATCCGAATTTCCAGTTATATAGTAGATGCAAAGCTCATATAGGTGATACTAGGGTAAAAGATATATTGCCATTAAGTAATGGTATATTGTCTTTAAGTGATGGTTCGCTACATATGAGTAATAGAAGAGGTGTTACAGCTTTTAATTTAACAAGTGCTAACGTCTCTACGTTTACTGGTTTGAACAGTATGTGCACTATATCTCCTGAAAATGAATCACAGTTATACATAGCTGGTGAGAGTCTTGCCTCTGGTTTAACCTCTATTGATTTAAATAAAGTCCAAGTCTCAAATTTAATACATTACAACGGTAAGGCTAAGTTTTTAAAATCTAATAATAAGCTGGTGGCTATTGCTCAGCAATCAGGTAAACTTGACCTTTTAGACCATAACACAAATCAAATAATAAAAACGTTTATACCTCACTCAGAGACAATTTCGTCCATGGACCTAAAAGGATATACATTAATAACAACAGGTACTTCTAAAAGATTCTCAACCTCATATGCAGATCCATTTGTCAATGTATACGACCTAAGAACTATGAAACAACTATCACCGATCTCTTTCTCTAAAGGTACTACTATGGGCATAGGTGGGGCAGATTTTGCTCAGTTACATCCAGTTTTACCAACAGTTATGATCGTGGGTTCTTGCACAGGTTCATTCGACTTCATTGATTTATCTAATCCTGTTATCAGAACACAATATGTTCATCCAGGTCAAGATATTAAAGAGTTACAAATATCACCAAATGGTGACTACATAACAGTCTTAGAAGTTGACAGTCATGTATCATTATGGAGTAGAACGATGAACAGGCCAACCGTTTTTACCAATACACAAAAATTACTGGAATACCCAGATTTTCCAGATGATAATGTACCACCAACACCAATTTCCGTTGAAAATTATAATTATCCATTAAGTAGTATAGGTTTACCTTACTATCACGAAAGATTATTATCTGCATGGTCTCCAGTTGTATTCAGTAGCGTGGGTACAGCTGTGCAACCAGTTGATACAAGTATTCCTTTATCTTCAACAAAGCAATTGAATATTAAATCACATTTGACGTTACATGGGTTAAATTTATCTTCCAATGAATATCCATTCCATAAATACGACAAGGCAAAGTATGGGGCAAGAAATGAGGCACCTAAATACGTATGTTTAAAAGATCAAAGATCGTTATCGGCATTGCCTATTAATAAGGATACAATTCTACGAATTACTTCTGAGAATGAAGATGAAGTTCCAAATGCTTATAGTAAATTGCCTTTCACTTCTGGTAAATATGGTTCTGAAAATTTTGATTTTGACGCATTTAATAGGACACAATATACTGGTTTAGATACAGATATCGATAATCTGTATACAAATTCAATCCTACAATTGTACAGATTTGTGCCAGAGATATATAACTTTGTTGTTGGATGTCTGAAAGACGAAAACTTTAAAACCTCTATATTATCAGAGTTAGGTTATTTATATGATATGATGAGTAGGTCTAAGAACAGGATTTGTAGATCGACAAATTTCCAAATAACTTTAAATGAAATCACAGAAGCTGATGCATTGGGATTAGTGGATAGTTCTCCAAAAAGTCTGTTTTATTCCTCTAAATCGGAAGTACAGGGTGTTGATCAACTGAACAAGAGTTTAGCTCAGAGATTCAATGAATTTTTATTGAAGAGGATATTGAAGGAAGAGTCTGAAAGTAATCAACACAATTCTACTCTTCAACATTGCTTCGGTTTTAATCTGCAATCTGAAATAAAGACAAAATGTAAGCATGATGAAAGTTATGAAGACGTTGTTCCAAGTTTAGCAGTATTTTCACCAATAAGAAATGGTACCAAACAAATTCTTAAAAAGATACCTGTGATTCAAACAATATTACCTTATATTGAGTCATCTATGAAAAGAGTAAAGCGCATCAATAATATGTGTAACATCTGTCATAAAGAGGATTTAATCGAACACGTAAGAACAGTTAAAAATTTACCTCCAGTATTATCTCTTGAAGTTTTATTGTCAGATTCAGAGTGGAAAAAGGCGAAAACTGTCAAGAATTGGCTATCAAAGGAGTTTTATGCAACTATATCAAATAAAACACCAATTATAAAGAGTTATGCTTCTGAATTGAGGACTGATGGTCAAATATTTAAATATGACTTAAACGGTTATGTTGCTAGAGTAACAGACAATAGTGGAGAAACTAGACTTGTTACGTATGCTAAAATTTTTGATGCTAAGGATAATGTCTTCAAATGGTATATGTTTAACAACTATTTAGTCGTTGAAGTAGATGAAAGACAGGCTTTAAATATTTCATATTGGTGGAAAACTTTAGAGATTGTAATTTATTGTGATGCGGAAGAATTAAGAAAACCTTTCTTCTCTGTTGATACATATCCGATCAATTACAACATCCTATATAGGGATTATTTTGCAGAAGGCGTCAGAGAAACTAACAAGCGTGAATATCATTTGTTAACAAAAGAGGAAGCTCCTAGACCTGGTAGCTTAATTGCTATTGATGCTGAGTTTGTTATTATGAATAATGAACTAAATGAAATCGATTGTCGTGGTATTAAAACTATGATGAAATGCAAGAAAATTGCACTTGCAAGATTGTCTGTTATTAGAGGTGAAGAAGGTGAATTATTCGGTGTACCATTTATCGATGATTATGTGGTGAACACAAATCATATTGAAGATTATTTAACTAGATTTAGTGGTATTATTCCTGGTGATTTAGATCCCCATGTGAGTACAAAATCTTTGGTTAAAAGAGAAATTGTTTACAGAAAGGTTTGGCTATTGATGCAATTAGGTTGTGTATTTATTGGTCATGGTTTGAGTAATGATTTCAAGCATATTAATATTAACGTTCCTAGAGAACAAATAAGAGATACTGCGATATATTTCTTACAAGGTAAGAGATTCTTATCATTAAGATATTTGGCTTTTGTGTTACTTGGGCAAAATATTCAAGGTGGTAACCATGATTCTATCGAAGATGCTTATACAGCTTTGATACTTTATAGAAAGTATCTTGAACTAAATGGAAATGGTACATTAAAGAGTGTTATTGAATCATTATATGAAGAAGGTAGAGCATCCAATTATAAGGTTCCCGAGGCTTTAGACGAAGATCCAGTTGATGTAAAAGTTATATCATAAAAAATTGGATAATTTATTTAAATTTTAAAAAAGAAAACATAGAGATATATTATATAATACAAAAAAATTATAAAATTTTATTAATTATTACTATCGTTACTATTGCTCTTGCCAGAGTAATTTTTATCCCAAGCTAATAATTTCTTTGTTAAATCGTTCATCATGTTTAATGCATCTTTATTTTGAATGAAAATCCTGTCAATCTTACCAACGAATTGTTCATTTTCAACGAAGCGTATCAGTTCATCTCTTTCTGTTTGCATACTGTCTAATTCCCATTGTGTCCTCGATATGAATTCTAAAATGGCGGAATTTCTTCTTCTCATTTCATTTAAAGTTGTTCTCTGTGATGGTAATCTTGGCTTTACTAAATAGTTGACTCCAACATTTACAGCTATTGAGCTATTTGATTGTGAATTTGAGTTGTTTCTCTTATTGGTAGATCTTTTGTTAACTTTTGGAGTACGCTGTGACCTTCTTGCAGGTTTTGGCTTCACAGACGGAGTACTCTTTCCCTCCTCGGATAAGAAAGGTAATTTCTTTTTTATTGGTTCTTCAATAGGTATTATTGTGGTAGGCTGTTCTGGAGTTTCAATTGGTGGTGTTGATTCATTTTCGTTGTCGGTCGCACTTAATTGGCTTTCTTTGATTGCTTGTTCTAGCATCTTTTGGTATTGGTATTCTTCTCTAGAAGAACGACTAGCTCTCTTTGATAATGATGTGTCAGCGTCTGTGGCATCTACGGACGAAGTTGGAGTATCTTGATTTTCTTGATTTAATTCACTTTCATCTATCTTGGTCTCGTTATTAATTGATGTTTCATAAGATTCTGGTAGGTGTTCATCCAGCGGAGTTTCTTCTTTTGGTTCCACTGAGGGTAATAGTTCGGTTTCTGGTTCAAGTTCTGGTTCAAGTTCCGGTTCTGGTCTAGGTGTTTGGTTTTGTTGCGTAACTGGCACGTAGTAAGATCTCGAACGTCCTTCTTCATCAGTATAAAGTTTATGTAATTCTGGTTTGCATCTTTCACACCAGTATTTATCAGGTACGTCATCAACGATACTGACACAGAAACCATGTTGCCATACACTGCATTCTTCACATTGTATATATAATCCAGACTCGTCGGCTGGTTCTTGTTCACCACAGACACAACGAGTGATTTCTGCTTCTTCTTCTTCTTCTTCTTCTTCTTCTGCTTCCTCTTCATGTTCATCTTCATGTTCCTCTTCATCTACTTCAGGGTCAATTCCTGGTGATGCGTCTGGTTTAGCTGCACTCATATTATCAGGCTATTTGTCCTTTTGTTTCTGTATACTGAGTTATGAAGTGAAATATTTTTATATAGTGTTATATAATCATCATCGGTTCTGTCAAAATTTAAAGATCTACGGTTCTGGTATTAATATTTAAAAACACCATTTTAAGAGCGAAACAAACAATATAAAGAGGAATATAGGTATGTTATTGGTATTCCAATTGAATGTGTAGTTCGATAAGAATTTTACGTTGACACGTCTAAACATATTGCCTATAGAGACGTTAAATTTATAAATTGTCAGTTACCCTACTTCTTCTCATGATACTTTAAATTTTATCTTTTGTGGAAGGTAGAACAAAAAAAATAACATTTAACTGCAATTGGGATGGTACTATATAGGTAAAATTTAAAGAAAGGTATAAGTATATATAGAGACGACGATAGATACAATGAGCGGTAACTTAGCTGAATTTGATGAGATGAAATGGGACCATTCCACTAGAAGGTTGGATAAGCCTTCCACTTATTTATTAAGGAAAGCTAGAAGAAATCCAAATGGTTTAGAGGAATTACGTAGATCTTTAATTTCTTCTACGATATATGTTGGTAATTTATCGTTTTACACCAGTGAAGAACAAATATATGAGTTGTTTAGTAAGTGTGGTACCATTCAAAGAATTATCATGGGTTTAGATAGATTTAAGTTTACACCATGTGGTTTTTCATTTGTGATATATAATGAACCAAATGAAGCATTAAATGCAGTTAAATATTTATCTGATACTAAGTTAGACGATAAGAATATTACTATAGATTTAGATCCTGGTTTTGAAGATGGTAGACAATTTGGTCGTGGTAAGAATGGTGGTCAAGTTAGTGATGAATTAAGATTTGAATATGATGCCTCTAGAGGTGGTTTCCCAATTCCATTAGCTGAACAAATAACGCCAAGTGAAGAAGTAGAAACAGCAGAAGAAGAAAGTGGTAATTACCATAGTCAATTTGATAACTATGTTCCTGTGATGGATGCTATGGGAACCTTCAGTTCTAGATACAGTGGATCTACTTCTAACAACAACAACGTAGAGGTTGAAGCTGAAGAAGATAATTACATACCCCAATAAGTATAACAGCTATATATGAATAAACATGTTTGTAAAAAACATATTAAAAAGTACTATTGAAATGTCATTAAGGAATATATAATTAAACTACTTGATTATTTAAAAGTTCTGTAATTCGTGTTTTTTTGAATTTAATTGAATTTAGACAGAAGGCGATCTTGGTTCTAAATTTGGAGAGGCAGAAGGCGATAATGTTGGTGAAGTTGATGATAATTTTTTATCGAAGTGGTCAGTAAAGACTTTTCTTCTCCTTACATTAATAAACCAGTTTGATAATTGTATTTTAGTTAAACCAGTTTGTCTTAATAAATCATTTTTCTCAGCAGGAGTTGGGTATGGATTTTTCAAATGATTAAGAAGCCAATCGTTTAATATTTTTACAGTTTCCTTAGGTAGATTAGATCTCTTCCCTGAAATCTTGTGAGATTTCTTTGATTGTTCAGGGAACGTCGTTTGTTCTTGTTCGTGTTCTTGTTCTTGTTCTTGTTCTTGTTCTTGTTCTTGTTCTTGTTCGTGTTCGTGTTCTTGTTCGTGTTCTTGTGTAGAAGTTGGAGAAGGAGTGGTCCTTGGTATCGAAGTCCTAGATATACGTTCACTTTCATGAGACGTTATGATGTTAGCGGTGTAACGCTGAGAAGATGCAGGGGATGTAGAAGATGCTGATTGATAGTGCCCAAATTGGTTAGGTTTTCTAATATAGTTGTAATAATTTGAAAAATCAGAATAAGTTAAAGGTGACGCAGAACCAGTCTGAGAATTATTATCATTATAAATTTGCGACAAATTAGTAAGGTGTTTATAACCAAAACCATTTGTAGCAACTATATGCCTTACAGTATGAGGAACAGGAGTATCACCAAGTTGGTCAATATCGAGAGCCTCAAACAAAGTTTTAATAGGTGGTAATTGTATTTGTTGATTAGATACGCTCATAAATGTATAGAATTGTTTTTTTGTTTTAATTGAATTTACAATACTTTTGAAGAAAAAAATTTATATTGAGATCTTAACAAATAATTATGTGACTATTTTTGCCAAGCGGTCGTTGCTTATATATCCTCCTTAAAGACACAATAGGGATCATTCATCGAGAGAATGTAACTTTTTGGCTTGAAGGGAGGATCTAGCGTCCATCACCGCCAATCACAGAATTCTCGAAGGCATCTATTTCATAAGCGATGTACAAACCCCCCATCACATCCAATCCTTTTCACATCGTTTCGTTTCGTTTCGTTTCGCTTACTCCGGTATTCTCGGTGACTGTCTAATTCACACTAAAAAGAAAAAACTCCACTGGTGATCAACGCCACGGGATCGCTATGGAATTGTAAAAAATCACCTCACCTATAATCCATTAAAAATCTTTTGTCAATCTTAGCCTTAACATCAGTTCCTACAATATATGCGAAACCCCCTTGATCCGCAGAGCCAAGAAATATACAAACAAACATCGTTGAAAATTTAATTTGAATACAGATGATCTTCTAATGGAATATATCCCACACACGGCGCTCTTCCCCACGGAACAACCCTCGCGACACATGTGTCTACCCCATTCAGGGGTTCACATGTATAGGTAGTCCTTTTGTCCGTATACTATGTAAATTATGTGCGGCCCATTGTTAGGGTGTCTATTCCGGACGCATGGGTGTTACGTCACCATGTTTTTTATTCAAATTTTTTTATTCAAATTTTTTATACATGTACAGAAGTGTTTTTTTGTATTATGAAAAAGGATCAGTCTTTACATAGTTGCTACGCGTTTCTCGGCGTCTACGGAACTCAACGGCATCCCACCGCTAATGCTGAATTGGCCACCGCATCCAATAAACACGATGTTCTCCTCACGAGTAGCAGTATTATTGATTAACGTTGGAACGGCAATGTCGTCTTCTGCTGGTCCTAAACCAAGAGCGTATGTCTCACCGAAGCCCCAACTGTAACAGAGACCAGAACGTGCAACAGCTAATGAATGATGCGATCCGGCTGCGATATTTTTGCAAGGTGGCATATTAGGTAATCTTGTTAAGATTGGGATTGCTCTGGATTGGTCGTGTTCATCTTTGTAAGTGGAAGGTGGCAGTTGGTCACGTGCAATACCAGCCTCACACATGTCTAGACGACCACATGAGTATATGGAGCCTTGTTCTGTTAGCATCAAGGTATGATGTTCACCGGCTGCTATGGAGCGGATTTTACCGGATTCTTTGTTGTCGATGATTACTTTTGTTGGTTTTGTTACTAGTGCACCGTCCTCGACAATGGTTGAGGTGCCACATTGACCGAACTGGGAAAGACCCCAACTGTATAACTCCTCTTTGTTATTTAATGCAAAACAATGGTTCTCACCACTTGCAATATATTTGATGTGTCTAAGACCAAATGGTCTTGGGTCTAATGTCTTCAAACGGAAACGGTCCATGATCTTACGACCTAATTGGTGTTGTTGGCCGTTACCCCACGCATACACAATACCTTCTTGGTCTAAGAAAAGAACATGATCTTTACCACCGGCTAACTGAACAATCCCGTATTTGGAGAAACTTGGGACTTTGTATGGGGTCTTTTGGATCTTAATCTTGTCCTGGTAGAAACCAAGGATACCTTCGTTACATCTGAAGGTACCCCATGCGTAAACATCACCGTTTTCAAACAAAACACAACTTAGATTATCAGTGGCAACCAATTGAACAATCTTCGAATCTTTACTTTCACTGAAGAATGACATGTCTAACTTATCTGGAGTACTCTCTTGTTCGTTCAAATCACCATCGTCGTCATCACTTGAATCATCCGCATCCATATCCTTTAACTTCTCGGTAACACTGTTAGTGTCTCTACCTAATGCACCAACATCGTTACAACCCCAGGACCATAGTTGATTGTCCGCATCTAATGCAAGAGAATGCATACCACCAACAGCAAACGAAACAATCTTAACGTCTTTGCGGGATAAAAATGGATTCAAACGTGGTCTCTTGACTTCTTTATTCTTAGCCAATGGACCTAATCCTAATTCACACATAGAGCCACTACCCCAGCAGAAGATATCTAAGGGTTCAACACTGATGTATCTGGCCTTGTAATCACCATGATTGTTTATAATATGAGAAGCATATGACTTGGAAACCTTCTTAGAAGGGCCAGCACTGTCTCCACGGGTTCTCTTACTCATCTTTGTTGGATTCTTTCGTATAGTTTGTTTTAGTTTCTTTAAATTGCACTATTTATATTATCTAATCTGAAATTTTTTGATCTCTATTGGTAATGTTTTTTTTTTTTTGATGGTTTTTTTTGATTTTCAATGAGTGTGTGAGTTTTTTTTTTGATCTATATACGCCTACTTATAAAGCAGGGAATAATTTAATGATTATAAAAGTTAACACTAATCCAAGTATCATAAACAGAAATGTACCAATGTAAAACATGTACCCTAGCTTCTTCTTATCGTATTTACTCAATTTACCACTGATATTAATCAATCCCTTGGAAGCAACTTGGATACCAATCTCAGCGGCACCTAACACCTTCTGATCTTCATCCAATGCAGTTTGGAATGCAATTGCACCATCCTTCAAATTGCTAACTAGTTTACTCATATTCTCAACTAAATCAGCTTGCATATTATCTTGATCTTCAATCTGTCTCTCTGTACTCTTACCACTATCTTCAGCACCACCATTTTTATGTCTATTACCTAATAATCTTCGCCTTAGCTCGTTGACCTCTTCATCTTCATTCTCTTCCTCTTTCTCGGCAGTACCAGATGTATGTGTATCATTCTGTAACCTCTCCAAATCACCCTTTGAAGTATCGAAATCAACACTATAACGTCTAGTCTTTAAACTAACTTCTTTCTCGTGGTATTGATCTCTCATTGTTTGTAAGCTCTCGTGGTTCAATCGACTCATTGCAAACTCAACAGACGCATGCTCGCTTTGATACTTCTCTATACTTTGATTATCATGCATTATACGTTTGACTGATTCTTCCCGTATACTCCTAAGGTTACAACTCACTTTATTCGAAAGTAAATAACCTAAAAATGGATCCTCTTTCTCATATTCTGGTACATGCATCATAGCTAGGCTGTTCATCTTCGTCTTAACTCTCTTTATATTGATGTAATAACTCTTTATGAATGCAAACGTATTAACTTCACTCACTCTATATTTTTCATTGAATTTATTCCATTGAGTCGCCGCGTATTTTTTTATATCAATGATCAACACTCAATATACAATAATTACACATTAGAATACGAATACTGCAGAGTGGTTTAACTATATGGTATCAACCTGACATTTAATAACCTCTAGAAATATAATGCTTTTGTTAACTATATTTTTTAATCTCACAATTTAAGACTTTCTTGAAATTTAAAACACGTAACAGCTTTCGTGTCACCCATATAAAACATAAATTATATATATCAGAACAAGTACAGTGTATACTCTCGTCTTAATCCCCAAATCTAGAGCACTTTTGAAACTCTTTCATCACTTCTTATGCAAATTTACGATTTCGCTGATTTTAGCAGACGCCAAACTCATCATTTCTTCCGAATAAATATTATTCCAACACCAAATTGTTTTGTAAAAAAATATTCTCTTACAACTCATTGATTCTTCAATTGTAAAAGAACAAACCAGATGCAAGGAGTGCCAACAATGTCAACACCTCAGGAGTACCAGGATGCTTTGGAACCATACCAAAGCAACGTCACCCTATTAACTCCAGATCAACGTAAATCAAAATATTTAATTCATAACATCAATGAAACTAAAAAAAAAAATTTACGTGTCTTGGAATTACAAAACACTAAGAAGAGATTGAAACAATTACTTTCAATCAGTGCTTTATTTAAACATTTCATTGAAAATAAAGCTCAAAGTGATCCAATATTTAAGTCCATCTTGGATTCCTTAGATGATGACGGTAAACCATCTTCTGCATCAATTCAAAGAAAGAGAAAGACAGAAAGAGAAGAAGATGCTGAATTATTAAAAGATGAAGAAAATGAAGAAGAGGAGGTTGATGAATTAGAATACGAATTTAGAGACTCTCCAGGTTATATCAATGGTTTGCTGAGATCGTACCAAGTTCAAGGTCTAAATTGGTTGATCTCGTTACATAATAACGGTTTATCCGGTATCCTAGCAGATGAAATGGGTCTAGGTAAGACATTACAAACAATTGCGTTCCTAGGTTACTTACGTTACATTAAGAATATCCAAGGTCCCTTTTTAGTTATTGCACCAAAATCTACTTTAAATAATTGGTTAAGAGAATTCAATAAATGGACACCAGATGTGAATGCATTCGTTTTACAAGGTGATAAAGATGAAAGATCTCAAATGATCAAAAATAATGTCTTAGAGTGTAACTTTGATGTCATTATTGCCTCATACGAAATTATCATTAGAGAAAAAGCTACTTTCAAAAAATTTGATTGGGAATACATCGTCATTGATGAAGCTCATAGAATTAAAAATGAGGAATCATTGTTATCTCAAGTATTGAGAGAATTTAAATCTAGAAACAGATTATTAATTACAGGTACACCTTTACAGAATAACTTACATGAATTATGGGCTCTATTAAATTTCTTATTACCTGATATCTTCTCCAGTTCACAAGATTTCGATAATTGGTTCTCTTCAGAAGCCACCAGTGAAGATGACCAAGATAAAATTGTTAAACAATTACACACTGTGTTAAGACCTTTCTTACTACGTCGTATTAAGAATGATGTTGAAACTTCTCTATTGCCTAAACAAGAAATGAACGTCTATGTTGGTATGTCTCAGATGCAAAAGAAATGGTATAGACAGATCTTAGAAAAGGATTTCGATGCTGTTAACGGTTCTACTGGTAATAAAGAATCCAAGACAAGATTATTGAATATTGTTATGCAATTAAGGAAATGTTGTAATCATCCGTATCTATTTGATGGTGCCGAACCAGGTCCACCATATACTACAGATGAACATTTAATATTCAACTCTGCCAAATTAAAGGTTCTAGATAAATTACTGAAAAAAATGAAGGCACAAGGTTCTCGTGTATTAATTTTCAGTCAAATGTCCAGAGTCTTAGATATTATGGAAGATTATTGTTTCTTCAGGGAATATGAATATTGTAGAATAGATGGTTCGACCGATCATGAAGATAGAATACAAGCAATTGATGAATATAATGCTCCAGAATCGAACAAATTTATTTTCTTACTAACCACCCGTGCTGGTGGTTTGGGTATCAATTTAACCTCCGCTGATATCGTCGTCCTGTATGATTCTGATTGGAACCCACAAGCTGATTTGCAAGCTATGGATAGAGCTCATCGTATTGGTCAAAAGAAACAAGTGAAAGTTTTTAGATTCGTTACAGATAATTCCGTTGAAGAAAAGATCCTAGAAAGAGCCACTCAAAAGCTTAGATTAGATAAACTGGTTATTCAACAAAATAGAACATCCTATGGTAAGAAAAAGAATGACAGTAAGGGTGATTCTAAAGATGCTTTGTTATCAATGATTCAGCATGGTGCTGCTAATGTTTTCGATAGCAATACACCAAGTGTTAGTGGTACACCAGAGCCAAACACGACTACAGGTTCTAAAGATTCTACTGCATCTAAGGATAATGAAGATAAAGATCCTGAAGTTAATCTAGATAGTATATTGTCAATGTCTGAAAACAAGACAAAGTCTTTAAATGCTAAGTATGATTCCCTAGGTTTAGACGATTTACAAAAATTCAATCAAGAATCCGCATATGAATGGGATGGTAAAGATTTCAAGAAACAATCTGTTCAAAAGACTATCATCGATCCGTTATGGATTAACACAACGAAGAGACGTGAGAGAAAAGAAAATTACTCTGTTGATAACTATTATAAAGATGTTTTAAATACGAGAAAGGCACCAACTCCATTACAACCAAGAATGCCTAGACCACATGTCTTCAGTAGCCATCAAATGCAACGTGTGGAATTAAAGGAATTATATGAAAAGGAAAGAATGTGGGTTGCAAAGAAGACAAGTTACACTCCAACTTTAGAAGATATTAAAACTACATATGGTGAAAACTTGACCGAGGAAGACTCTAAGGATAAATTAAAAGAAATGAAGGCTGCGGTTGAAAGTGCTAAGCAATTAACAGAAGAAGAAGAAAAATTAAAAACAGAATGGGAACAAGAAGGTTTCAGTAATTGGAATAAATTGGAGTTCAGAAAATTTATTGCCGTCTCCGGTAAGTACGGTAGAAACTCTATTCAAGCTATTGCTATGGAATTAGCTCCAGGTAAGACTGTCGATGAAGTTAGAACATATGCCAAGGCTTTTTGGGCTAGTTATAAAACTATTGAAAACTATGAAAAGTACATTAAGGGTATAGAAGAAGATGAAAAAAAGTTAAAACATCTTAAATATCAACAAGAAATCTTACGTCGTAAGGTCAGTAAATATTCTAATCCATTCTTTGATCTAAAGTTAAAGCATCCACCATCCAACAGTAATAAGAGAATATTTTCTGAAGAAGAAGATAGATTTTTACTAATAACGTTAGCAAAATATGGTCTAGAGAGAACTGACATATATGAAGTTATTCGTGATGAAATTAGAGATTGTCCATTATTCGAACTTGATTTCTTTTTCCAAAGTAGAACTCCTTTAGAAATAAGTAGAAGAATATACACATTATTACAATGTTTAGAGAAAGAATTCTCAATAACAAATGGTGTTATTGAGCAAGAAAAGGAAGAAAAGGAGAAATCTACTAAGACCAAATCTGCACCAACTAAACCAAAACAAATTAAGAATAAAGACAAAAAGGAAAGTGCAACTGAGCCTGAAACTGATGATAAGAAGAGATCTAGAGAGGCTTCTAAAGATGAATCAGTTGTAAAGAGTGAAGACATTAAGAAGCCAAAGACAGAAATATCAACTTAAATAAAAAGTTTTAGTTCTATGTATTTATAATCAAATCCATACTGTATTATGTATATATATTTTGAGTTACAAACCAACAGAGATATATAAGAAATTCACTAATTATAGAGGTGCTATTTGCAATTATATTATTGTTGGGCATTAATTATAGACATGCATTTGAATTCATTTGAGTAAGTTGATTTCCATAGACGCACTTTACCGTCATCACCGGCACTACTTAAAATAGTGCCTGTTAGATTCCAGGATACCGACCAAACTTCACTCTTGTGTTCATCACGCTCACTTAGTAATTCAACATTTATAGAAGGTTCTAACTCTTGTTTTTCCCCTAACCGATTTTCACCATCACTGTTGATATTAGATAGTTCTGCGTTTGAAGAAGAAAAAGTTGATGAGCTATTATTATTATCTTCTAATTTTTCAGTTAATTTGAATATACGTACTTTACCATCTTTACAACCAGTTGCAATTAATTGATACCATCTACCAATAGATGGAGCCCAACTAATACTTCTGATTAAACCTCTATGGCCAGGTAATTTAGCTACTACATGGAATTTGTTATCTTTACCTCTTTGGTAAATTAATGCCTGTTCAAGGACACATACGGCTAATTTTTCAGTAGAGAATCTAGAAGGACACCAAGATAAACAGAAATCTGATTGTAAATTGTTTGCAGGTGGTACAGGTAAAACTTTGATTTCTGTGGTTAAAGTCCATGATCTTAAATCAGATGGTTCTAGAGCATCATACATTCTTAGTATACCATCATTACCAATACAAGCTAATCTTAGCCCTAGGTGGGATGGAGCAAATTTAACACTGTATAAGGAACCAGTTGCATCGTTTAACGTACATAGTTTATTCCAACGACGGCCTGAGCATTCGTCATGGTCTGGGTTTTCTTCCCATATCTTAATTGTTTTATCATACGAAGCTGACGCTATAATACGGCCATATTCTGGACTAGCCCAGTCAATCGAAACGATACTACTGTCGTGAGCTTTCCATGAATCACTTAATTCCCATTTACTTGTTTCTTTATCTAATTTGAATACTTTGATGTGTTGATCCGAAGAACAGGTAGCTACATATCTACCGTAGAAATCGTATGCTACGTCATGGATTAGATCCTCGTGTCCACTATTGAAAGGTCTCATTGATGTTGTTATAATTGCTTTTGTTTGTTTTATACTTGTTTGTTTGTTGAAATAACTTCAACTAATGTATTTCATTTCTATAGATAATTTTTTAAGTTTTGGTTTTTTTTTGGTATTCGAACTTTACTTCAAAAATTGATTTATATACAATATTTAGTATAGATAATGATTAGTTATTTAACCCATCGAAGAATTGTTTTCTTTCAGTTAGTAGATCTTGAGCCCATTTAGTGACTTCTTCAGTTGTAATATCCTTGACACATCCGTAGAATTGACTTAAATCTTTTTCACCTTTATAAGCCCTTTCGTATTCGAAGCATTGTACTAGCATTTCGAATTTATCTAAATCCTTGACATATTCGGCTTCTAAAGATGATTGATCCTCGTATTCTAACCAACAGTTCAAGATGTCTTGAGCAGCCTCAGGATTATATGGTTTTATAATTTCATTGGCTAAATATTCTATAGTAGCTAATTCTCTATTGTGTTTCTCGACCTTATCGATCTTCACATCAAATGGAGTGATATCACCAACAAGGGATTCTGCCATATCGTGAGCTAAAGATATTTTCATACATTTATCAGTGTTGATACCTTTTGAGTTTAGAGACCAAGACATTATACTCATTCTGTACATATGATCAGAAATAGATTCGGGGTTTTCGATACCATTGTTAATCCAACCTGTTCTCTTTTGTAATTTTAATCTTTGTAAGATATTGAATAGTGTTAAAGTATAGTTTGGACTATTACTTTGAAGCTGTTTCTTAATGTCCTCTGGGACATGATCTTCTGGTTTCCACTCACTCATTATTGGGTTTATTTGGTCAGTTTTTTTGTTATATCTCATCTTTGTCAATAAGGTAAAAGTGGTACTTTAATTTTTTAAACCGTAATAAAAATATACTAATAAATATAAAAGGAAAACATTATATTATAAATGGAGTAAAACTATGTATAAAAGATCATATAGAATGATAAGCTATATATATATATATATATATATTGTGGTATGGTAGTATTTTTTTTATTGTCTTAAGATATCTTCCATGAATTTCTTGTAATCGATACCACCATCAGAATCGATTTCGACACCCTTTAATAGTTCATCGACTTCTTCATCGGATAATTTTTCACCTAAACCGGTTAGCATGTATCTAATATCACCGACAGAGACCTTACCAGTGTTTTCTTTGTCAAAGACTTGGAAAGCCTTAATGAAATCTTCCATCTTACCGGTAGTGGTAGCATCTAACAATTGTTGGTTAGCAGAGATCAGGTCTGTAATTTGGTCTAATTTTAGTGTGTCATCCTTGTTTCCGGCCAGTATATCGTCAACTTGAGCATTGGTTGGGTTGTAACCGATGGCTCTTAAATAGTCACCAAAGACTTGTTTGGAGATGGAACCTTGACCTTTCTTATCAAATAAAGTAAAGATATCCTTAATGTTCTTAGCGATAGTAGACATTGCTGTGATATATCGATATGTGTTTATTATGTTTTCTGTTATAAAAATCAATTGACACTTACACTTATCCTGATCTGTTTGTTGGTAAACAAATATACATTTTCAAGAGTTTCTGTTTATCTTTGTTCGTTCAAAGTTTCAAATTATCCAAAAAAGCCCTAATTTTCCCTACCTAGGGTTCCACCACAACGCGAAAGCGGCTTTTTCCTCAAGAAAAACTAAAATTAAATATGATTTACAAGAGGGGCATTCTATTATTATGAGCACAAAATACTTAGCCTGATTTGTTAACATTGCAATGCAATATGAGTACAATTAGTATCAACCACTATGGCTTGAGAATCTCGTAGGCAATGGATACATATTTATCTACCAGCAGTGAATAACCGCCATGTTCTCACGGTATCAGAGGAGGAATATTATAATGAAAGTGGCGTTCGCTTTTTCGTGTTATCTAAGAAAAAAAATTTTCAATGAGCCAAATATAGATAGATAAAATGCTTGTATGGAAGACAGATCCGTAGACAGCCTCACGTAGTAGTTCTTGGTGAATTTATATAATCAAGACATATATTAAGGTATCTTATTGTTCTCTGAGGGTTGTGGCTTATAGTTCTGTGAATGCAGAATATCTAACTTTTTGTACTAGAAGCATAGCATCTTAAGATGTCCCATTTTTATCGATGTTCTATGCGGTGCGCCTACTAAAGGATTTATTGATCCATTTAGACAGTTTTCTTAAGGAAATTTTAGTTCAAAATATTTTTTATATAATCAATTAAAATAGGTTATTTGGAATAAATATATAGTCGTACTCAAAATATCACAAATATATTAATAATAACAATCCATTAATCGGTGACACCGCTTTTGTATTGTATAATATTATAGTATATAGGACTTTTCTCGCCTCTGCAGAATAACTGGCGCAACAAAACAAAATCTACTCGGCTTCTAGAGTTTTTTTTCTGATCTCAAGAAAAATATTATTCCTTTGATCAAAGAAAAACTTATATTTAGAAGAGTACAATTAGTTTTATACTCAGATCCTTGTATTAAGACGTATCCTATTATACCCTAACAAGTACATATAGGTAACGGATCAATTGAGACAACAGATAAAACATCATTGTTCTTTATTATTTCGAATAGGAATTGATTTTATTTCTTCCCATCACGTAATATAATACAAAAATATCATTTTTGAGAAAAGAACTCAGATATTTCCAATCACTATATTTTAGTTTAATTCAAAACAATTAAAATAATAGTAGAACTGTGGTTTTCGATATCCTATCACAAGATCATTAATAATAATCTTCTAAGATAATACGTTACCCTAATTCTTATAAATTAGAATCAAGAAAACAATCCCCTCCCATCATGAGTGGTTATCCAAATGATGATTCTGTACAGGATCATCAAAATGAACAAATGTATGATCAATACGGTCAACCCATTTATAATGACAACAACGGTCAATATCGTTCTAACCAAAATAATGAAGCGTCCATGGATAACACCTATGACGATGATCAAAACGATTATTACAACAATAACCTAAGACCTCCACATAATCTTCAAGATGAAAGTTATTCTGACTTCAGTAGTTATCATGAATCAAATAGTGTTCAAAATACTCCAAATTACAACAGTTATACTCCATCTCAAATGAGTTATGGTGATCGTAGATCAAACTCTACTATGTCTGAACAAATGTATAACCAAAATGGTGTACATGCCGTGTTCCCTCGTGATCCATATCCAGCTTGGACTGCTGATCCGGAACAACCAATCGGTATCCAACAGATCGAAGATATCTTTATTGACTTAACCGATAGATTTGGTTTCCAAAGAGATTCCATGAGAAATATGTTTGATCATTTCATGACTTTATTAGATTCTAGAGCTTCAAGAATGACTCCAAGTCAAGCATTGTTATCATTACACGCTGATTACATCGGTGGTGATTCTTCAAATTACAAGAAATGGTATTTTGCTGCACAACTAGATTTAGACGATGAAATTGGTTTCAGAAACATTAGTTTAAATAAATTATCAGGTAAATCAAAGAGGGCTAAGAAATCAAATAAGAAAATTATCAAATCCACAAGAGAAGCAATCCTAGATGGTGACACCGATATTGACTACAGTAGTGAAGATGTTCAACGTATTCTAGATTCCATTCAAGGTGATAACTCTCTGGAAGCAGCTGATTTCAGATGGAAGGCTAAGATGAATAAATTATCCGCCTCTGAAAAAGTTACTCATTTAGCTTTATACTTGTTAATATGGGGTGAAGCCAATCAAGTCAGGTTTACTGCAGAATGTTTATGTTTCATTTACAAGTGTGCTTTAGATTACCTAGAGTCCCCAATCTCTGAAAACAAGAAGATTCAAGAAGGTGACTACTTAAATAGAGTAATCACACCAATATATCGTTTTTTAAGAAACCAAGTTTACGAAATTGAAGATGGTCGTTACATGAAACGTGAAAGAGATCACAATAAGGTTATCGGTTACGATGATGTTAATCAATTATTCTGGTACCCAGAAGGTCTATCCAAGATTATATTATCAAATGGTAACCGATTAATTGACCTACCTACACAAGAAAGGTACTTGAACCTAGGTAACGTCAACTGGGACAATGTTTTCTTTAAGACTTACAAAGAAACAAGAACAATGTTCCATATGATCACAAATTTCAATCGTATATGGGTTTTACATGCTTCCGTCTACTGGATGTACTGTGCCTACAATGCTCCAACTTTTTACACTCACAATTATCAACAATTGGTTAATAATCAACCATTGGCTGCATATAGATGGGCCACTGCTGCTTTAGGTGGTACTGTTGCTTCTTTTATTCAATTAAGTGCAACTATTGCTGAATGGTGTTTTGTTCCAAGAAAATGGGCTGGTGCCCAACATTTAACTACACGTTTTGGTTTTATTTGTGCAATTTTAGCTATTAACTTAGCTCCAGTTATTTGGATCTTCTGTTATGATATTGACACAGTTTATAGTAAGACTACGCATATTGTATCCGTTGTGTTCTTTTTCGTCGCAGTGGTTACTATTGTTTTCTTCTCTATTATGCCATTAGGTGGTTTGTTCTCATCATACATGAATAGATCATCTAGACGTTATGTTTCCTCCCAGACTTTCACTGCTTCCTTTGCTCCATTACATGGTTGGGATAGAGTTTTATCCTACTGTATTTGGATTGTTGTTTTCGGTGCCAAGTACGCTGAATCTTACTATTTCTTAATTCTATCTCTAACAGATCCAATTAGAATTTTGTCTACTATGACAATGAGATGTACTGGTGAATATTGGTGGGGTGATAAACTATGTAGAGTTCAACCAAAGATTACTCTAGGTTTAATGATTGCTACAGATTTCATTTTATTCTTTTTAGATACATACTTGTGGTACATTATTATTAACACTATTGTCTCTGTTGGTAAGTCTTTCAATATGGGTATGTCTGTCTTAACACCATGGAGAAATATCTTCACTAGGCTACCAAAGAGAATTTACACAAAAGTCCTTGCAACTGAAGATATGGAGATTAAATACAAGCCAAAGGTTTTAATCTCCCAAATTTGGAATGCTATTATCATCTCTATGTATAGAGAACATTTGTTAGCCATTGATCACGTTCAGAAATTATTGTATCATCAAGTTCCAGCTGAAGTTGCTGGTAAGAGAACTTTGAGAGCACCAACTTTCTTTACTTCTCAAGATGATAAGGATTTAGATACTGAATTCTTCCCACGTGATTCAGAAGCTGAACGTCGTATTTCTTTCTTTGCACAATCATTAGTTGTTCCAATGCCAGAAGCTGTCTCTATTGATAACATGCCAACTTTCACTGTCTTAACTCCACATTATTCTGAAAGAATCTTATTATCTCTAAGAGAAATTATTCGTGAGGACGATCAATTCTCCAGAGTTACCTTATTAGAATATTTAAAACAACTGCACCCAATTGAATGGGAATGTTTCGTTAAGGATACCAAGATTTTAGCTGATGAAACAGCTGTTTTCGAAGGTGTTCCACAAGAAGCTGAGAATGATGATAAGGCCGAAATTGATGATTTACCATTTTATTGTATTGGTTTCAAGTCTGCTGCTCCAGAATATACGCTACGTACACGTATCTGGGCCTCATTGAGATCGCAAACTTTATACCGTACTGTCTCTGGTTTCATGAATTATTCAAGAGCTATTAAATTATTATACCGTGTTGAAAACCCAGAAATTGTCCAAATGTTTGGTGGTAACGCTGAAGGTTTAGAAAGAGAATTAGAAAAGATGACTAGAAGAAAGTTTAAGTTCTTAGTCTCTATGCAAAGATTAGCTAAGTTTAAACCACATGAATTAGAAAATGCTGAGTTCTTATTGAGAGCTTACCCAGATTTACAAATTGCTTACTTGGATGAAGAGCCTCCATTGCGTGAAGGTGACGAACCGAGAATCTTCTCTGCTTTGATTGATGGCCATTGTGAAGTCCTAGAAAATGGTCGTAGACGTCCAAAATTCAGAGTTCAATTGTCAGGTAATCCAATATTAGGTGATGGTAAATCTGATAATCAAAATCATGCTTTAATTTTCTACAGAGGTGAATATATCCAATTGATTGATGCTAATCAAGATAACTATCTAGAAGAATGTTTGAAGATTAGATCTATCCTTGGAGAATTCGAAGAATTGACTGCTGAACCTGTTAACCCATACGCTCCACATCTTAAATACGAAAATCAAACTAATAACCATCCTGTTGCCATTGTCGGTGCCAGAGAATATATTTTCTCTGAAAATTCAGGTGTTTTAGGTGATGTTGCAGCTGGTAAGGAACAAACTTTTGGTACATTATTTGCTCGTACTTTAGCTCAAATTGGTGGTAAATTACATTATGGTCATCCGGATTTTGTCAACGCTACTTACTTAACTACAAGAGGTGGTGTTTCTAAGGCCCAAAAGGGTTTGCATTTAAACGAAGATATTTATTCTGGTATGAATGCACTACTTCGTGGTGGCCGTATTAAACATTGTGAATATTACCAATGTGGTAAAGGTAGAGATTTAGGTTTTGGTACAATTTTGAATTTCACCACTAAGATTGGTGCTGGTATGGGTGAACAAATGTTATCCCGTGAATATTATTACTTAGGTACTCAATTACCAATTGATCGTTTCTTGTCATTCTACTATGCCCATCCTGGTTTCCATTTAAACAATTTCTTTATTCAATTGTCCTTACAAATGTTCATGTTAACTTTAGTTAACTTACATTCTTTAGCACATGAAGCTATTATTTGTTCGTACGACAGAAATAAGCCAATTACAGATATTCAATATCCAATTGGTTGTTATAACCTAACGCCAGTTATCGATTGGGTTAGACGTTACACATTGTCTATTTTCATTGTTTTCTTCATAGCGTTCGTACCTTTGATTGTTCAAGAATTAATTGAACGTGGTGCTTGGAAAGCAACATTGAGATTCTGGCGTCATATTTTATCATTATCTCCAATGTTTGAAGTCTTTGCTGGTCAAATTTATTCTTCATCTCTGATGAGTGATTTAACCGTGGGTGGTGCTCGTTATATATCTACTGGTCGTGGTTTCGCAACCTCGCGTATTCCATTCTCTATCTTATATTCAAGATTTGCCGGTTCTGCTATATATATGGGTGCAAGATCTATTCTGATGTTATTATTCGGTACGGTCGCACATTGGCAATCCCCATTGTTGTGGTTTTGGGCATCTTTAGCATCTTTGATCTTTTCACCATTCATTTTCAATCCACATCAATTATCTTGGGACGATTTCTTCTTAGATTACAGAGATTTCGTCAGATGGTTATCAAGAGGTAACAGTAAATACCATAGAAATTCATGGATTGGTTATGTTAGAATGTCAAGATCACGTGTTACTGGTTTCAAACGTAAGCTTGTAGGTGATGAATCTGAAAAGTCTATTGGTGATGCCAGTAGAGCTCATAGAATTAATCTAATTCTTTCAGAAATTATTCCATTAATCATCTACTCAGCTGGTTGTTTTATTTCATTCACCTTCATTAATGCTCAAACTGGTGCTAAATCTACTGACGATGACAGAGTCAACTCCGTCTTACGTATCATTATCTGTACATTAGGTCCAATCGGTGTTGACATGGCTGTCTTAGCTTTCTGTATGTCTATTTCATGTTGTTCCAATGCCATATTTGGCTCTTGCTGCAGAAATCCAAGTGCAGGTTTAGCTGCGTTCGCTCATGGTGTTGCTGTTATTGCTCATGTTGGTTCATTTATCGTTATGTGGGTTCTAGAAGGTTTCAGTTTCGTTAAGATGGTTATCGGTGTTGTCACTTGTATTCAATTACAAAGATTAATCTTCCAATGTATGACCGTCTTCTTATTATCTCGTGAATGCAAAAATGATTACTCTAACAGTGCTTTCTGGAGTGGCCAATGGAGTAGAACAAGTTCTCCATTCAGCCAAGCCATTAGAGAATATACTGCAAAAACTATTGAATGTTCTGAATTTGCTGCTGATTTCATTTTAGGTCATTTTATCTTAATTTGTCATTTCCCATTCTTGGTAATCCCAGGTATTGATACACTACATTCTATTATGTTATTCTGGTTGAAACCATCTCGTCAAATTCGTCCACCGATCTTCTCGTTGAAACAAACACGTCTACGTAAGCGTATGGTTAGAAAATACTTTGTATTATACGTTCTAATCTTACTAGTATTTGCTGGTTGCATTATTGGACCAGCTGTTGCTGCATCGCATGTTCCAGACAGTATTGCACCAAATCTAACTGGTGTTGGTCGTAACTTATTCCAGCCAAGAAATGTAAATCAAAATGATACTGGTACCGGTATAGATACATTACCGGGCCATTATTTCACTCAAACACCGACCATGAAGACATGGTCTACAATTAAATAAGCAAATTGTAAATTGCTTTGTTGTTTCTATATATTACTTCTATTCCTTATATATTTATATACTACATTCACAAAAAGAAAAATTATTTTAAAATCTTATATCTCATTCCTTTCTTTGTTATTTTGATCTGAACGTATTACTCAAATATACACTTGCAAAATTAATTAAAATATAGGTTTTTGTTTCTGCAGAGAAATGCTATAAAATTATATTTACATATGAGAAAGACAGTTGATGTACTATATATATATTATATATAGAACAGAGCAGCTTAACCGCTCTTTTTTGGACCCCAGTTAACACCTAGGAAACCAGTAGACGACTTTGGAGTCTTCTTAAGCTTTGGTTTAATTATAAAATGACGCTTTTCACCTGGTACATCGACATATAAGGATACAAATTCGGGTCTTATTTTATCTTTCTTTTCTTGAGCTTCAGCATGAACTAAACCGATTTTCTTTTTTGATTCAAGGTGGAATCTCAAAAAGTGGTGTATATTACCATCTTGATCGATTCTTTTCCTTGAGACAATTGGTCTATTACGTGTCCATCTATCGCTAGTTACCATTTCACCATATGCCTTTAATCTTTCATTGTGTACGATTGAGTCATCACTTTGTAGTAATTCACGTAATTCCTTATCCTTCTGTACTAAAGTAACAGCACGATTGAATAATTGTGTATCACCTGATGGGGAAAACAATTCAGCACCGATCAGGTAGATAACAACTGTTGAGATACCAATAGCACCGACAACTAATGCCGCTGATGCAGTAAATGTTGTAGCATTTTTAATTTTTGGCCATATAACACTGGCCGTTTTTGGGAGTTCCTTCTTTCCCTTTGCACTTTTAGATTGTGTTTGTTTCTTAGCTTCACTCCAATGTAGTGAATTGTTAGAGAAGTTCCTTGAGGTCACTAGAGATACCTTAAACAAGGATGGAGTAACCGAATATGTTTTAGTTAACCTTTGTGAGTTGTGCAACAGGCGGATAGTATACCTCATTGAGAGTATAATTGATTGTCTCGATATCATTATCCGCTGTATATGTGGATATATGATTTGTGCATTTATGTAATTGTATGAAGAAGTCATCATCAAGATATCCATTTGCAACTTTTATCAGTATTCCATCTTAATAATAATTTTGGGAATATATTCGTTATTAATGATTCTACAATATATGACTTGTTTGCACCCATACCTACTCCGTATAAATTTTATATTTTTTTGAAATCTTTTTTTGAAATATTTAAATATGCGTCAAAGAATATTCCTGAAATTTTCAAAGCAAATATTAGGTAGCTTAGCCAGGAGATTCTCCGCTTAGACAAACAACTCCTTCCCAAATAATCTCTGCTGGACCGAGGGTTCCTTTTACCAGTCTGTGAGTCCCAGGCTCACTATTCCGTTTGGGAGTGTTGCTTAGGAAGAGAGTATCATGTTCTCTGTTGATGGGTGTCTGCTAGTTTCTGAGAGATGGAGCTGTGAGGTTGGAATAGTTTCAATGTGGGACTGGGACAGCAGTATGGGAAACATTGAGTGGAATAGTACCATCAATAATATTAGCAAAGAGGTTTACATAGTGATATTAGTTGAATATATATAATTTGTACTTGAGTTTTTAATACTTGTTTTGAATATAGCATAACAAACCAAGGATAAATTAATAAAAATGGCTAAGCAATCTCTAGGTATGTTAACTAGATGGAATTAATGATGAAATAGATACCCATGAATGTTTGTAACATTGATATGAAAGAACCCAGTGCAGAAATAAAGTAAATAATAATGAGAATACAATAGTATACGTGGAAAGAACCAGTTTACACTTGAATGTATTGAACTAAATGAAATTACTAAAAGTACCAAACCCAACTTGAGAAAATTAAACATCATAGTAAAAATATTATTGAAAATCAATGAAAGAAGTTTAAATGAACTCCATGGGATGATAATATCTATTTAAAATGAATTTATTGAACAAGATTACTAACAAATTAAATGTCTAATTAATACTATCGTGGTATTAAATTCGAATATTTTTAAACAGACGTTTCCTCTGACAGAAGAAAGGCCAGAAAGGCTTACTTCACTGCTCCATCTTCCGAAAGACGTGTTCTATTATCTGCTCCATTATCTAAGGAATTAAGAGCTCAATACGGTGTCAGATCTTTACCAATTAGAAGAGAAGACGAAGTCTTAGTCACCAGAGGTGCTAAGAAGGGACAAGAAGGTAAGGTTTCCTCCGTTTACAGATTAAAGTTCTCTATTCAAGTTGACAAGATCTCCAAGGAAAAATCCAATGGTGCCTCCGTTCCAATTAACATTCACCCTTCTAAGGTTGTTATCACTAAATTACACTTAGACAAAGACAGAAAGGCTTTGATCGAAAGAAAAGGTGGTAAATTAGAATAAATCAATTAATTTCAGTTAATCTCTTTTTTGTTATTTAAAATTTATATATGTAACTAAGATATTAATAAGATAATATTTGACATCATTAAAACTATGTTATTATTAAGATTTTGTGCATGACTATGAGCTGTATATGATTTATTTAAGTTCCAAAATGTTGCAAATCGATTAGTATATATAAGGTCTCGAAGTCGAAGTTCAATAATTTGTAAAGTTTTCGTTTAAATAACTTAAATATATAAATTAGTATATTAATAATTGATCTGTAAGTTGTTCTATCTAACTTTTAAAAATTATGTAGGTAAATGACGTGAAATTGGAATGCATTGAAATTTGAGAATTATCGTTAATTGTAGTATAGTATATCTTTGATGTACTTTTATTCTTCGGTAGATCTTCTACGTCTAATTCTTCTATGTTGTTGTTGAGCTTCTCGAAGAGTTTCCTTTTCTTGAGCTGCTTTAATCAAGTCATATCTTGTAATAATAGTAGAATTCGAACTACTACTTGAATTTGGATACGATAATGTCCTTTTAATTGTAGAGCCGGTTCCCGATACACAGTAAGCTACCGATTTTATTGGTGTGTTTACTATAGAAGAAACAATAGAACCCATTCTACTTCTACATGTAGAAGATGGGATCTCATCTGTTCCTGAGCTATTGGTAATTTGATGTTCATTGTTATTGAACTTTTGGCACAATATGCGTGTGTCTCTCAACATTAGTTTCGTTTGTATATGTTTGTGTTTATAAGTTATGCACTTTACTATACTTCACAATAAGTTAAATAAATAATATTAATATATGATCAATATCTAATAGCAAGATAGTTTTTATATTTACCATATATATATACATATATATCACTGTCAAACATCTAGCACAAAAGGGTTATTAATTATAATACATATCCGTGGTAAACATATTAATAACGGATGTGCCAGCCATTACTAATTTAGTGTAACGGTACTTTGAAATAGTTTCCCATGGGTATCGATGCCCTTCCCTCAAGACCAACCCACGGCAATAACAATTATCTCCTCTCCTTCTCTCCGTTCCTTACAACTTCAAAATTTCATAATTAAGTAAGCAATTCTCCCGCGGCTTTCACACTATCTGCGTGACTACCATTCCGTGGGTGGGTACTTTAAATGCTACGCATAAAACCGCGGCTTTAGATGAGCTTTGGTTTCGTCTGAGGAAGTGCGGCGGTGCGTCTCTTCTCTTGATAGATGGTGTATTGCTCTTGTAGAGTGACAGGTGCCAGCGTGGAGGTATCTATGATGTACAGTGCCTTGACAGAGGAGAAGCCTAGGATGTAGTCGATGATGCCAAGTTCTCTAATGATCCCCACAGCTGCAAAGTAACCCGTGCCTGTGAATAGTCCGATACAGAATCCCAGGACAACTTGTTCCAAGCTGTGGTATCTCAGGTAGATCCTTGAGGAGCAGACAGCTATTCCGAGGATCAGTAACGCTACTGAGTATAAAAGTTTCCAGGGTTTGTTATGATCTAGTGATGGATTACTCCAACGCAACCAAATTCTTAAACACCAGTAACTTACGAAAAATCCCATGAACTGAGAGTGTGCACTTGGCATACCGTATCCAGGACCCATAAGTTCGATATGTGGTCTAGGTTGTTTGATTAATCGCTTGAGAATCTTGTTTATAAACTCATTGATCAATTGGCCACCGGCTACAATGATAGACTCTAAGTCTCGAGTGATAATACACCACGAGAGGTAGAACGTTAGCAGTAAGATCGGTAGTAATGAAAGGTATACTGATGCTACACTGAGTATGTCGTTCGGATTGTACAAGATGAAAGTGTCATCGAATGGAATAACACCATATTTATCAGTGATACTTTGATTGAACATCGTCTCTGGCTATCTTTCCTTTTTGCATTCACTTGATCTCTCTGTTTCTCTGAAGAGGATTCGAAAAATGTATTTTATTTTCCAATTTCGCTCGACAATGTGAAAAAGGGGCCCTTTCGAAGGGTATCAAATGAATCAAGGTAGGTTGGACCCAATGATTTAAATCCTATGTTTTTATAATATATTATTATTGCAAATTCTATTCTACTCTATTTATATTTATATAGATATATACAAAGTAGGTTAGAAGGTTAGAAGGTAAACTATGTAGCAAAAAGATCAGATGCTAGATATTAAGTAAATTACTTGTATTTTTCAAATAATTCATCAACTAAAGCAATGTACTTTTGTTCAGCTTCATCTTGAGTCATACCCTTTACCTTGTTCCAGGCATCCCATTTAGAACGGTCTCTTATGTTAAAAATACCTGGTCTTTCGCAATTGACATCACCAACAGTAGCTTGCTTGTATAAACCGTATAAGTTTAATAATTCTTCGGTATTTGGTTTAGTTGGTAAATCGTTAACTGCCTTAGCTCTTTCTTCAAATAATTGGGAAACCATTGTTTATATATGTTTTGCTTACTCTTCTGAAGATCAAATAACAATCCCCTTTAAATCAAGACTGCTTTCTTTATATATAGATTTTAATACATTTTGAAATTACAACAAAGCACCATTTTTCCCCAACAAAATGAAAACTTACCCGAATGCCAACAAGGTGTGTATTTTAATTAAAACACTTGTTAAAAACGTATACAAGACACGTAACGTGTATGTGTTCATAGTAAATGTCCAAATTTCTAGTGCAGTTGCGGGGGGTGTCCTTTATTCAAAGTATTAAACCACATTGATTCATTAGAGGGATGTGTTATGTTGTGACTGATCTACGTTGGCCCCTCGATGATACTAGGGGTTACCCGCTAACAGATTGTGATAAAAATACACAAGACAACCTGAAAAACTATACGTGAATAGGAAAATTATATATTGCTCACTTATTAATACTTCGAAACTTTCTTTCATTTATAAATCTCTTCAGCTTAATATATATCTAGAAAAGAGATTACACTCCTTTAGACTAATAGTACCTATTTTAATTAATAATACATTTTCTCTAAGATAGATTAAACATTTGCATAAAAACATGTCAGAAAACGTTGTCCCCATAGATAATACAGCTGCTGCCCATAATATCGATAATCCAGAATTGGAAGATCTAAAGCCATTCCCATCTTACCATAACTATGACATTCAAGAAGAGAACGGTGATGATACTGATAACTCATTTAATCAACGTGAACCAAGGACTAGAACTAGAACTAACTCTTTAAAGATTTTACAAAATGAACCATATAAAGATCATAGAAGAAGAAGATCGTCAAGTATAATATCCCATGTTGAAGCAGAAAACTTTGAAGACGAAAATGATCAACAATTACCAAATATGAACGCCAGTTGGGTTGATCAACGTGGTGCCTGGATCATTCATATCGTTATCATCATATTATTGAAATTGTTCTTCAACTTATTACCGGGTATCTCTAACACCTGGTCATGGACTCTAACAAATATGACCTATATCATAGGTTTCTACGTCATGTTCCATTTAATTAAAGGTACGCCATTCGATTTCAATGGTGGTGCGTTCGATAATTTAACCATGTGGGAACAAATCGATGATGAAACTTTATACACTCCTACAAGAAAGTTCTTAATTACTTTACCAATCATTTTATTCTTGATCTCTAATCATTACTCGCATTTCAATTATGATTTCTTTTTATTCAACTTCTTACTAACTTTATTAGTAGGTGTCGTACCAAAATTACCATCTACTCATAGATTAAGAATTTCCATTCCAGGTATCACTGGCCGTGCCCAAATCAGTTGAATAAATATACTACAAGAATTCAGAATATTATCATTTTACGTTACAATCATTAAGTTTCAGATGACTTTCCCATATTTATATATATATATTTATAAATAAAACTAAAAAAAAATAATTTAATAAATTAGTATTAATATTTCTTTAACAATAAGAATTAGGCACTTTACAGTCGCGCGCCAAGCAAAAATAGGGGGTCATTTTAGTTAGGTAAAATGTAAAAAATATAACGACAACTACAGGACTCGAACCTGTGCGGGCAGAGCCCAAAAGATTTCTAATCTTTCGCCTTAACCACTCGGCCAAGTTGCCTCGATATACAAGTATCTAGGCGTCGTATTTATATCTAGAACTTGAAGTATCTTAAATGATAATATCAACTAGGAAAGATTTATTAAAATCTAATTATAAGATGATTACTTCCTAGAGTAACGGTAATATTATTTCATATGCATTTAGGGAAATTTACAGCAACTTCTTTACTTTTGAGAAGAGCGATGAAAAACCAATTATTTATTTAATATTTAGGAAATAGTTTGCGACTTAGGTATGATGTCGGTGAAATAATGAGATTTACTACTTATTCATTTATTTTCCACGTAAATTTTTAATTAATTATACTCTATCTATAATGCATATTTAATGGAATATTTGAGATAAATTCTTCTCATCCTTATTATTGCCCTTAACAAAAAATTCATCCCAGATTGATTGTGATGAAACTTGATATAATAAATCCATTATATTTTGATCGTCTTGTTGTAGTGTTTCTTTAACAGCTTCCTTATTCCTTGGTTCCTCCAACAGGCTTTTTTCATCTTCACGGACTTCAAAATTCGTTGGTTCTGTAGGTGGATGATCGGAATCTTCTAATATAATATCTTTCATTCCGAATACTGGACCATCATTGACCTTTTCTAATTCATTAAAAAATTGATCTAATGGTAAATTCAATGAACCATCTAGTAAAGAATACGAATTAGATTCCTCATTTATTTCTCTCTTTATAGTGTTATTCTTTGTATCAAATTTTAATTTTATAACTGCAGCGGACAACATCTTGTAGATTTTATAACAATTCTTGGCTGCGTCACAAGTACCAATTAAATTGTTTAAAACGTTTAATACTTTGGCTGTATATTGCTTAACAGTAGCCTCATCTTTAACAATAAAATCGTCAGAATAATAAATAACATAAAGGTATGTCATACCTGTCATAAAAATATTATGAACTGCAACCCAAGTATAACTTAATTTCTTGGTTATGCATAAATTGTGGAATACATCTATAGTACCTTTCGTACTTTCAAATACAACCTTAAATGCCTCATCTGTTAAGATAGGGCATTTTGGTGATAATCCATATAATATCAACTTTGAGTAGTGATAATTCAAATCAAATAAGAAAGTATTAAAGTCACAATTCATTGCTTCAAAGGATCTTGGAATTTCGTTAAAATACCAATTATCCAAACTATGTCGTATGGATTCTCTCCAATCTTCGATGTCAGAAAACTGTCTTGGTAACTCAGAATTTGGAGCATATAAAACTTTAACAATTGATGCTTGGATTTGTCTAATTTTAAACATTGAAATTGAGATGACTTTAGTTGAAACTGATAAGTTGATTTCATCACTATAATCTTGTGTGGTGTTTTCAGTTTCTTTAGTAGGTAATATATTCGCGTCATCTAATAAACTTGGATATCTAGTTGTAATACTTTCTTCAGGAATACCAAATGGTCTACCAAAGTACGTACAGATTTGTCTATCTAACGAATACACAGACCAAAATAGTCTTCTTCTCATATCTCTAACAAACGGTTCGTACGTCAGATTTAGTTTTTCAGTATGTAACCCCAAATCTACAGTTAATCTTAGAACAGAACCCATAATATACCAAACTCCAGGAATGTTAGGTCTCATTATTGAATAAAGTACCACTAATAATGTTCCTGCTAGTGCTTCTAATCGGTCAGAACTAGAAAATAAAGAATCGGTAAAGTACGTAGCACGTCTCTTAAAAGAGACAACTTTGCTTATAGTCGATTCTAATACTCTAGTGGCATGACCAATTGCAAAAACCATATTTAGAAAGAACAGAGGTATACGAATTCTAGCAGGTATTTCAAGGGTCATCTTCGACTTCTTAGATTTTTTCCAAAGTTCGTAAATTGGTGTTCGATCTACAGACTTTGATTCGCCTTCATCCGTATCCATAGAACATAAGCTTTTTGGTACTACAAAATCGGTATTTATGCTTGTATGATCTGATGTTAAAGATATACGATGATCCCAAGGACCATATATGGGCTCAAAATATTTCTTTAGGAAATATTCTCTATGAAAAATGGGTATTTGTGAATTAGTGTCAGTGAAATATCTTATAATGAGTAGCTCTGCTTCTTTTCTTTCAGGAAGTTCAAATAAATCTGCAAAATTTTCTTTCTTGGTTGCTATATCATCTGTATCATATTCGTTTATTTTATCTTCTCTTTCTTTAATGTCATCATCTGAGTCTTCAACAACACTGTCGGGCTCAAAATTAGCAGCAGTAAATACCAACTTAGCAAATGACACACCAGATGAATCACCTAAAAATGAATTTGAGTCACTAGAATTCATTGAGGCTAATTTACTGATGTTATCATTCGATTTGCTAAACTCAATATGTCTTGTGTTATACTGCATGGCACTTCCTGTTTCTGGGAAACTACCCGATGGTACTACTTGTCTAATGGGTTTTTTGAAAGTAAAACTCTCGGGGCTTCCACTGAATTGTTTCCCTTTATTTATTAGGTATTTTCCTAAAAGATCACTATTAGATAATTTGTAGTCAACATTGGATGTATTGACTCCATCTGGGACTGGACCATTGTAAGGTGGGTCCTGGCTACTTGAAGGCAAATTACTTCTTATTGAGCTTGGATCGATTCCGTTCTCTTTTAATTTCTTCATCAACACAGATAATGTATCTTCAAGGAACAATATATAAGATCTAGGAACATCCTTGCCTGTAGCTGGATCAATAGACACACATGGCTCATTAGCCGTGATGCATTTCTTACAACCAGGCAATAATTTATCACATTTAATTTTCTTCTGTTTGCATCTTTTGCAAGCTGTTGTGGATTTAGACATATTGTCAATGACGCCATTGTATTGTGATATGTTGGATTTCTTCAATAATTTGGCCTTTTTCTCTGAATACCGTAGTCCCTCTTTTTTGACACTTCCACTTCTTTTCATTGTACAGGATTGTTCAGTATTCAAGACCAGAGTGTTTTTTACTTGTCTTTTATGCTTGGAGTTCGCTCCTTCGTTCAAGGTATAGCCACATCATGCCATCGCAAGCTTATTTTAACTAAAATTTTCGATTAATTAACATTTCAATTTGCAGCCCGGGTAATCATTACAAACAATATTCATAATATATATGCACGTATTAAATTTATATCAAGTGATGCTGCACTGTGAAAAGAGAGGTATATAAACACACGTATAACACCATGAAGATAGGTATTATTCCATATGTTAAAGATGACTTTGTTGTCGGTAATGACGAAGTTCGTCCATTGATGCCTCAGTTTCAATCAACACATAACAATTTCAATAAACCTCAGGATATACCATTAAATAAGCGTAATTTTATTTATGTACCATGTGCACCATTGACAGATTTCAAGGAACTGGGATATTGTAATACAGAGTATCCATTTGATAAGCCTGGGTTTAATTTAATGGATCGTTCGGATGGTGTCTCGCTGAAAGAAAGCCAAAATGATACAATTACCGTTATGGAAACAATGGGCTGGCGAACAGGTAGATGCGACGTTTGTATCAAGGAAGGAACATCTTACTGGGAAGTTGAAATTGTTAAAGGTGGCAGTATAGCAGATTCTGAACTACAAGATGACGTACTAAAGCTTAAAAATAAAATTGATTCTAGTCCACATATTAGATTTGGTATATCCAGAAGAGAAGCAAGCCTGGAAGGTCCTGTTGGATTTGACTCTTATGGGTATGGTATCAGAGATCAATACTTAGAGTCAATTTACGATGGTGAATTAAGTAAAGCAATTGAAAAAGATATATCATTAAAACCAGGTGATAGACTAGGGTTTGTCTTAGAATTACCAAATTTAGATACTCAGGTAGAACAGGCAAAAGAGTATACCAACAGAAGATTAGAAGCACTAAGGCAATCGAATTTCTCCACAAATAACAATACAAACAATAGTAATCAAGAGGAGGCCAACGGGCCTTCAAAAAAGAAAGCCAAGCATTCTAAGACATCATACAAACAATTTGAGAAGGTATTGTTAGAGGACATAGAGTATAATAATGTTATTCGTGACCAAATTGCTATCAGGTATAAAAATCAGTTATTTTTTGAGGCTACAGATTATATTAAAACAACTAAACCAGAATATTATTCATCAGATAGAAGAGAAAGACAAGATTACTATACCTTAGAAGGTTCGTGTTTAAAAGTATATCTAAATGGTGAATATCTGGGGAAGGCTTTTGAGAATATCAATCCATTTTTACCACCATTTAGTGAACTGCAGTATAATGAAAAGTTTTATTTCAGTTATTGGAAGAATGGTGAATCAAATAACGAGCAGCTAGCCAGAAGTGGTAATTATTCTGTTGATGGTGCCCTTACTGATGGAAGATCACCTAGTTTTGATGATAGTACCAATAACAATGATAGACATGTGGGTCTTCTACTACGTAATAAGTATGTTAACAATAATAAGTTGGGATACTATCCAACTGTAAGTTGTTTTAGTGGTGGTGAAGCTAGAATTGTAACTACCGCAGCAGATCTGAAATATTTTAATAAGATAAAAAGTGAGATTGATAATAAAGATAATATCAAGTCTCTAGATACGTTATTTATGGAACAAGTTGCTGAAGATTTAGTATGGGACATAATTGAGGAAGTTGAAGAAGAGTGCAAAAATATACGGAGGTAAATACAATGGATGGAGCTAATTTTATAAAAGTAATTCATAAATTTTCAGACAGTAATAGATTATTAAAGTACAGTACTATATAATAGACATAACTATATATACATGAGGAATAAATAATTAATAGTAAAGTTAAAAGTTACTAAATGAAAAAGGATGTAATTTAAAGCATCCCAAAAATGAGGTCATAAGGTGAATGTATGTGTCTTTATATTTTACTTTTGTGAAAAGAGTGTTTTAATTCTAATAAACGAATATTAAACTTGTAGCCATCTCTTAGTATAAATTTCAATAATAGCGCGGTAATGGCCAATTACACCTAATACGACAAAGAAATGCCACATGGTATGAGAAGATCCAACATAGTCAACCCACCAGAAACTTAGAATTGATTTTAGTTTTGGACAACTTTGGCAACAAGTAGGGGATTCTCTGAAGTGAACATCCTTATCTCTAGCAATGATATTAATGTCAGAGGCTAATTCATCTTGTGTTGGAATACGTTTATCTACCTTGACATCAGTTCTAAATCTTTCTGGGATGAAAGAACCATAGAACACGACACCGATACAGTACCAAACAACGGATCTGTTTGTAACTGGGGTTAGTAATGAAGCACTGAATTTTAAACCTTCTAAGTATGTAGTTTGACAGAAGGATAAAATACCCATAGCTGCGATAAACACAAAGAATTTGATTCTTAATGGACGTGATTCGGGTGAATCGAATTTAGGAGAACAATTTAAATAAACACCAATACAACCTAAAGTTAAAGATATACCCATATACAGGCACATAATCATTTTATAATTGTACAAGGTAGCGAACTCAGTGGTTAATATTGAAGCGGTGATTAAGATTGTAATGCCAGTATAATCGACACAAGCGAATCTCCTACGTAACCTTAAGAAGGAAGTACCGTTAAAAGTATGCCAAAAGGTTGAGGCCAATAAACATTTCAATGCAGCAAGTAAGAATAAAAAGGTAATACACTTTGCTGTGGTTGGTATCTTTGACGATTGAAAGACCTCAGAGTTTGGGAACTCGTAAGTGGCTAGGTACATCATGTATAAAGCACCTAATAAATGTGTCCAAATATTAGATGATTCATTATGCCATCCGTACCAGTTTATGATAGAAAGTAAAGACTTCTTATGTGAGTCATAAAATCTATAGTTATAGATAATGTAACGATTTTCTCTCCATGGGAAAGGTAATTGATAATAATGAAGATGAGAAGTCTTACCTATTTCATGAGCAGTGTCGTGACCGAAAGTACAAATTGCTTCTTTGATTTCAGGACAAGGTTGCAGGATATCAACATTTTCACTCTTGAAATGTAACTCCATCTTAAGTCTTTCCTGTTCTAAAAGAGATATTTTAGTCTTTGAGAACTCAATGTGAGGAGTAGAGTTCATTCTTAAAGAAGAACGAGAACTGTATGACGAACGTTTGGAGGAAGGAGCTGAAAAATCGTTATGAGCTGTCTTATTTGTTGGTTGCCATTTGTTGTTAATGAATGAACTGCTAGTGGATGGACTGTTAACTAATGTAGTAGCCTCAGAGTCGAAGGAGTATTGAGATTCATTCTCTTGAATGGTATGGTATATATTCTTTAAAGCTGGTTCGATTGAAAAGCCTGTATTGGTAGTAGCAGCCTGTTCAGGAATGACTTTGAATTTTGAAGTTTCATTAGAAACAACTTTGGTAGAGTATAATCCTTTAGCATATTCTTTACCAGTTTTTTTGGCCCTATGAATGTTGTTCATACCTTTCTTTCCAAGTCTTGATAAAGAACCTAGAGCAGAAGAAGCAGAAGGAATATACTGTGAGCCACAGTTTGTTGTTGTGTTTTCAGTATTTGAAAATAAACTACTTCCAAACATGATTGATTAAGTAAATGAGGGTATGTCGTAATATGAGCGATTGTAAGTAACGATGACTATAGTTCTTCGAGTAAAATATATATTAGATAAGACTCTTGATAAGAACAAAGTTTTAGCTAGAAATTAATAGAAAAGATATCAATTTATAAACCACTTAAAGAATAGTCTGGGAAGACAGTGCTTGCACGAACTGGATACTTTAGTAAATATAACTGTAAAAATATACTCTGATTACTCCAGGTTTTATTTTTTGATAGTCATATACGTATATATATATGGATCAATGGTTGCAAACTGTTGTCGTTAGCTCAGGCCATAATTATTATCTCGTTCAATCATCCAAACGAAAAAGAAAAAATGAATACCCTTCCAACAAACGAAAATCCTCCAACGCCTAATTCGCTCATGCATAGACAATCAGTACACCACCAAACAACTGATTAGGTCACGGATTGGGTAAATCCCCCCGCATCATTGCTTTTTTGATATCTCGTTTAAGGCAAGAAGAGGAGTTGTTCCACCCAAACACAACTTCCATTTTTAGGCACACTTTTTCAAATTTAGACCTGCATATATGTGGAGTTGCTTTTTTTTATTTTTTTAAATCCCCTCGAGCGGTGTCCGGATATATACCGGTAGCAGTCCGGACACTTTTAGAAGGAAAAATTTTTTTTCATTTGAATTTCAATAATCGTTGCAGACGAAGTAGTATATCTTTAAGAAGATCCGAACTGCTACAAAAAATGAATTTAATATAATGTATATGAGCTCGAAAAAATGAATGTGTCATAGTCAGTTATATAATCTTACACATTATTTTAAATAAAAGGTGTAGTTTATTTTCAATTCCTTGAAATTCAAAAGTAATTAGATATAACTAAATACAACCTTACAAAATGACTGAAGTTGACCCAACAGTTGCTTTCGAGTTAATTACTAAGAACTTACAAGAAGTTTTAAACCCACAAATCATTAAGAATGTCTTAGAAGTCGAAAAGAGACCATTAAAGGTATACTGGGGTAGTGCTCCAACTGGTAGACCACATTGTGGTTACTTTGTTCCAATGACTAAGTTAGCTGATTTCTTAAAAGCCGGTTGTGAAGTTACCGTTCTATTAGCTGATTTACACGCTTTCTTAGATAACATGAAGGCTCCATTAGAAGTTGTCGCTTACAGAGCTAAATATTACGAATTAACTGTTAAGGCTATTCTAAGAAGTATTAACGTTCCAATTGAAAAATTAAAGTTCGTTGTCGGTTCTTCTTATCAATTAACTGCTGACTACACTTTAGATATCTTCAAATTAGCTAACGTTGTCTCTCAAAACGATGCTAAGAGAGCCGGTGCCGATGTTGTCAAGCAAGTTGCTAATCCATTATTAAGTGGGTTAATCTACCCATTGATGCAAGCCTTAGATGAAGAATACTTAGGTGTCGATGCCCAATTCGGTGGTATCGATCAAAGAAAGATTTTCGTCTTAGCTGAAGAAAACTCAGAAAAATTAAGCTACAAGAAGAGAGCTCATTTAATGAACCCAATGGTCCCAGGTCTAGGACAAGGTGGTAAGATGTCCGCTTCTGATCCAAACTCCAAGATCGATCTTTTAGAAGAACCAAAGATTGTTAAGAAGAAGATTAACGGTGCTTTCTGTAGTCCAGGTAACGTTGAAGAAAACGGTTTATTATCTTTTGTTGAATTTGTGGTTGCTCCAATTCAAGCTTTAAAGAACGGTGACGGTTACTTCAACTTCCACATTGACAGACCAGAAAAATTCGGTGGTCCAATTACTTTCACTTCTTTTGAAGAAATGAAGACTGCTTTCAAGGAAGAAAGATTATCTCCACCAGATTTAAAGATCGGTGTTGCCGATGTCATTAATGAACTTTTAGCTCCAATTAGAGAAGAATTTGCTAACAACAAGGAATACCAAGAAGCTGATGCCAAGGGTTACCCAGTTGCCGTTGAAAAGACTAAGAAGGTCAAAAAGCAAAAGAACAAGGGATCCAGATACCCAGGTGGTCAAAAACCAACAAATGATGCTAAGGTTGACGAAGTCGCCGAAGATCTAAATAAAGCTACTATCTAGATATTTTAATATGTAATTATAATCTAAAGATAAAAATAAAAACAAAGGAAAAAACAATGCTTTTTTATTAATGCAAATTGTGTAACTATATATATATTAGTCGCCTCTATAACGTTTCCCATCCGCCAAGATCTGAATTGCCATCTGTTAATCTGAATATTATATGTGGGATCATATTTCCTAATAGGACTTCATTGGTTAAATGGCTGTAACGTTTTTCGTCTAAGAAAACAGGCGTAGCATACCTGAAGTCTTCGTCAGCTTCACCGTACTTGTTAACGTACGGAGAATGGTAAAAAGTACCTCGGTCACCATATGATAAGTAAACCATGTTAGTTCCAACAATTAAAAATATACCGTAGACAGATTTTGTCTTGCACTCATTTCTTATGTGATTTGTACATTCACCTTGTTTATATCCCAAAATCGCAACTGGTTTTTGAATAATTAATGATTTACCACATAACAGACAAATTGCTGTTTCGCCTTTTAAGATTCTAAATATTTTGTTTTCTTCGTATTGAGGAGCAGTATAAAACTGTGATAATGAATTAGGTAGATTAGTTAAGCGGATTGGATTGAAAGACGTAAATGATATGTTCTCTAATTTAGTGAATATATCTTTAACAGTTGTTAGAGATACTTTATTATATTGTTCTTTTATTAAACGCAAATCTGTTTTATAAAAGTTTTCCAATAGATCATTAAAAGTGAGTATGTCTGGTAATCTAAAATATGACAATAGAAAATCAAGTTCAGTGACTGTTTTGTTTTTAGGTTTAAAAGATGCCGTGGTAGAATATTGGGCATAAAAAAATAGCAAAAGTCTACGAAGGAAAACTAACATTGAACTATAAAGTATCTTGTAAATGAAGGATTCGATATTGGTTATCATTTCATTTAATCTTTGTGGATCATAATTGAAGAATGTTGCATAGGTAGCTACTATATCGCATACAAGGCCTTTTGAACCAGGTAATCTTGGTAGCACACAATTGGGTGGAATAGCATTCAGCTCAGTTCGATCTAAATCTGGATAATCATAAAAATTAACTTTGATTAATTCTCTAACTAATAACACCATATCTTGATCAATTTTTTTCATTATAATGTGAGAAAACTCCCTAACTGGCGTAATACTTGTCTTGCAATCTTCGAATACGGTACTTGAAGCCAAAAGTAAATTAATAACACTGTTGAAGAATGTTGGAGAATACCAATCAATATCACTTGCTTTGCAAACTCCCTCTTTTAAATGCATAAATGCAAAGGATTTCAGATCAGCCAATAATCTGAGGGTTAAAAGATATTGATTAGGTATCGAGCTCAGAATATTGTTCCCGGAATCTTCTGTTTCTGTATTATTAGATTTCAATGAAGATCTTAAACGAAGTTCTAAATTTGATACTGTGTTTATGAGAATTTCATTAATAATATCATAAATTTGACTATCCAGCGTCCGTGTCAGTCCAAATAAATCGGTGAATATTAATCCAGCCTTCTTACATGTTTCCACCATGAGTGGTTCGATATTCTCAGACTCGCATTTTTGACTATGGTATCCAAGGAACAAATCGGCATCTCTATTATTGTAATTTCTGATCTTTGGAAGGAAAGAATTAGTTATTGAATTACAAACCGGGCAATATATTGACCCGAAGCCATATGATATTGGAACGTTTTTTGTAGTTTGAGTATGCACAGATGAAGCACTTTTCATGTGATTCCCTAAACATTTGATATGAGAACCGTGGCCACATGTTCTTAATACAGGAGCCTGTCTAACAGATTTCATGTTGTCGTTGTTTGATTCCTCATTTCTACTTTCAAACGATGGGTGTTTGTGTGAGTCGCCAGTAATGGCATCAGGGTGAGTAAAGTCAACACCATAGTCACAAATATTTTTCTCTTGGTACGAGAAATAAACAAATACATCATCCATCTTTTCCATTTTACAAAAGGTACAGTAATCGACTGGATATTTCCAACCTAGATTGGACTCTTCTGTTTCCAGGGGGTCTACCAACCCACTGTCGGAGGCATCTGATGAATTAGTAACAACGTTATTTTTTATAAATTTCATTTGTTGTTTAGAAAATTTGTTTAATATCTTCTCCTTTCTAGCTTTGGCAATTTTCTTTTTCCTCTCTATTTCTTCATCTTTATTAGTTATTGATCCTTCTGAAGACCAAATGACTTGAGGATTAAATGATGGTGTTTGCTCTTTTAAGTAACTGTCGATATCTACGTGTGGTGCATTTTCTGCCAAGACCCTAAATATTTCTCTAATTTTTCCATGCACATTTGAGAAAGCTTCCATTAACAGTAATGAGTACAGAATAGAACCTATACTATGATAGTGATAAAATTCAGTATCAATTATAGCATACTCGTGCCAGAATATGGCCATAAAATCATTTAGATTATTGACAGCACATAGGTGAATCAAATGCACTACTCTTGGCAAAGAACTTTCATACTGGCATTTTTTGATATGTTCTAAAGTATTTTTCAAAAATATTCCAAAGGTATCTACTGATGAAATAGAGTATAAGTTGAAATATGGAGTTTCTTTTAACAGGTCTTTGACGACCTTTGCTGGAACAAATGTATCGATAAAGTCTAGATGCTTGGTTGAAGCAGTATGTTCTCTAATACATTTCTCAATTTCATATCTCTTACTGGGGCTTAAACCAAGATAATAAGGATCTATATCGTGGATATATTTTGGTTTTAGACAGAATATTCCAGCATCTGTTAGTCCAGTTGACGGCGTGAAATCAGTATATTCCTCTAAGTACTTATCAAATGCCGCATGTTTGGTTACATGTTCGGGAATGGAGTTCATAATTTGAGAATATGTACAATTATCGAAGCAAATTGAATTTATTATTTCTGCTTTCAAAGTTCTTTCGAAACTGTCAACAGACGATACAACTACTAGAGACTTAACTTCGGTTAAAAGTTGGATTAGCAAAAGAACACATTCATTCACAATAGCAATTGTGATTTCATTTTCGGGGTAATCACCCATTGGAACACCATTAGACCAGTTTTTTAAACCCCACCTAGATAAGTATGTTACCATAAAATCATTGGCATCTGCCATACACATACTAAATTGAACATTATAAAGATCACTCAAGTAAGTAAACTCTCTCATATTATACTTAGTGTACATTTTTGCCTGATGAATGATTGGTGCACCATTTCTCACCCAGAAACCAACATTAATTTGACCGATCAATACCAAGGTTGATAATGATGATTCTGATATATATAGAGATTTCACTTTATCATCAAAAATTTTATGGAAATCCACATACTGAGATATCTCTTTGGATATTGGATTATATCTGCCACATTGACTCCATTGCAAAATAAATTTAAATAGATATGATGTTGGAGTAATAAAAGTTTGAGCATCAATACCTACTTGGAAACGTATTACATCGCTAACGTGATTGCATACTTTTTCTTTTATAGCAGTTAATTTTGGTATTCTTCCATCATCTATTGTTGAAGTGATATCTACTGGTCTTCTGAAAAAGCTTAACATTTCAAAGCCTTTGGCTACAGTTACTTTTAGGAAATCTTTGACGATATTCAATCTCAACTCTTTATCTGTGATTAATGCAATACTTCTTACATATCCATCAATCATAATCAGCAACGAAGAGAAGAAGAAATAATAGGATGAGAAATCGAAATTTTCAAATTCAACATGTTCAGATGTCTCTCTTTTCACAGAAAGAATATTACTAAATTGTAAGAAGGCGTCCAGCATACAATTAAAAATTGTAGAACTTTTTAATAGTTCCTGTGGAATAGTATTTGTTGACATTAAGATGCATAAATCCTTAAAACAGACAATTGTTTTTCTATTCTTGATTGTTTCAGTTGGAAGTTTAAAACGATTATAAAGTGAAACCGGAAGAAATGCTGTTAGATCTCCTGGATTAAATGCTAATAAAGTGAATGCAAATTTTAGCGTTCTTTCTATAAAACCTGATCTAATCGCTAAGTTAGCTAATGTTGGATCTTGGAAAGTATATTGTGATAATATACTCATTAGTGCCATGTTCACTCCGGATGTATCCGCTGCGACAGTGTTATAAACTAATGGAAGGTAAACATCGAAATACTGAGCTGAGAGACAGCCTCTAATATCATCTGGCATTGAAAAGAATGTACAGAATATTCTAACCATTCTCAGGGTTGCAATTTTGGAGAAATAATGAGTAAACTCAGTTAAGATATATTGAAATCTGGACCCTCTAAAGAAACAAAATTGTGATTGTGAGATTTCTGAAGAAGCTACAATTAAGTCAGTATCATATTGTGTCACAATTTTTTTAATACGTTCATCCTTGACATCTTTAAAATTCCAAGCCTTGAACCAATTGATATTATCGTGTGATGGTTCTGATACTAAAAATCCACCAAATAGGTTTATTTTGGTCTTCACTGGTTGATTATATTGTAATTCTGCATGCTCATTTTTTGATTTCCAAGAATCTAAGATAGAAAGTCTAAGGGTATATTTTAACTGATACTCTGTTTTTCTATCTGTGCATAGGTTATAAAGAAAATGTGTTAGATCTTCCATTAATCGTATCTTAAATATGTCGTGTAATCTTTTTATGTGTACAACTACATTTTCCGCTTGAAATTCCTCGTAAACCTTTTTTATTTCATTATAATCTTTGGATTGTACTAATATCACTGGTGCAAATTCGTCTGATATTTGATTACAAATAGACATCGCGTATTCTATGGGCTTGTCTAGAATTTTGGCTATCTTTGTAGCAATATCCATGATATGCATTTGACATTCTTCGCCATTTAATTGTATTGCCCAAATTTCATCTAAATTTATATTACTTGTGTAAGGATCATACATCATATCTTGCATGTCAGTTGTTTCTATTAATATTTCGTCGAATATAGAATCTTTGTTGTGAATAAATTCAGTTCTTCCATTTTTAGCAACGACATCTCTGTCTCTGTTTACATCACTGTATGATTTGTCGCTCTTAAAGAAAGAGCTATTCTGTAATTCATTTATATTTAATATAACATCAATGATATAATCAAAAATATCATTGAACGTATTATGCATGATTGGGTCATATTCGATCGATTGGGAATGGTTATTTGTTGGATTATTATTCAATTTATTCTTACATTTGAATGCAAGTGATGGGTTATTATAGACTGTGGGATTGCAACAATGACAAACTCTACCTTCTGATCTCGTTATGACTTTCGCAGTATATCTATGATCGATATGTTCCTTAGCGTCAAAACAAAATTCGCAGATTTCGTACAATGGATTGGTAGTACATGTGAAACAATAATATACTGTTTCTGTCGGCAGGCATTGTCTATTACACATTGTATCTTTATGTAGATTATCATAATTGTATGTTCTATCTATGTCTTTCCATTTTTTTCCTTCTAAAATGTGCTTATATTCGTCACTTTTCCAGTTATCAGACTCTACTAGATTAACTATGGACCTCCAATCGATATGGTCATTGTCAGTGGTTAAACAAAGCTTGGCTGTCTTCCAAACGATGTAACTGACTGTCTCATTATAATCGTTATTAGCATACGTTGGTAGATGTGATAGGAAGTCCCGGAGTCCTTCAGGGTATCTCCTACTATCGTGCATAATTAGATCTGATGAGGTATATTTGAAATCTTTTGATTATTTCAATATTGAACGATATGAGGTTTGTAATATGCTTTGTTTGCTTTTAATTCACTTAATCGGTACCTCTGGTATTCAGAACTTAGCAAGCAGAGTGATTATTGTATTTGCTTTATTAGAGGCTTACTGCTTTTGAATTCAATACTGTACTTGCTGCGATAACTGTCAAATTAACTAGCAGCGGTGGATATTGTTCCATTAAGCTTGACGCGACTCCACACTATGTTGGCGCTATTTGCCCTCGAAAATATAATCTAATAATAATTAATAATACTATTAACACCAGCAAAAAGAAAAGACTACAGAGCTGTTTATCATTTCAAATAAGTTTTGAACGTCTGTATATTTCTAGATTATTATATATAAGTTTATGAGCCTTTTATTCTAATGAAGTCGCCCAATTAAGCTATAGGTCTTATGTATAAAAAGTAATTAGTATTTCTGGATGATTGCAAGATAATATGATAGCCATAAACTTCACAAATATATATTTTACAATCGTTTATATGTACTCGAGGCCCATATATGGCATATGTTTATATGATTTATTACTAGATTCGTTTCACCTTGTTCTATCAAAATTAGTATAATAGTTAACAATACTGCCGGAAATTTGACAGAAGAAAATTTAAAGATAAATGAACTGAGAAAGTAATAATAATAGGGAAGTTTTCATAGTAAGAGAGTTAAAGATCAAAACACAACTAAAATAAAAATAAGATACGGGCAATATGATTCACTCTGTCTTAATATGTATGTTAATTAAAGTTCTAAACATTTAGTTCTATGAAGCACAATTTACTAACAAAGCAAGTAAAGTTAACAAAAAATGTCAACCTAGATTAATAAAATTCTATACACCGGTTGATCTACCGAAACAGAAGGTATTGCTAGAACAAGTTTACGAATTGATATCACAGAGGAATAACGATTTCCAGAGCTCATTCTTAGTTACACCCCCATCCTTATTGAATGGTTCAGAGAAAAATGCTGATGATGATGACGTCCAAATTATATATAAAAATTACGCAACCCTATACTTCACATTTATTGTTGATGATCAAGAATCCGAATTGGCAATATTGGATCTAATTCAGACGTTTGTTGAATCTTTAGATCGTTGTTTCTCTGAGGTTAATGAATTAGATCTGATCTTTAATTGGCAAACGTTAGAAAGTGTATTAGAAGAAATAATACAAGGTGGTATGGTGATTGAAACAAATGTTGCAAAGATTGTAAACTCGATAGATGAACTAAATAAAGTTTCAGAAGTTTCATCAAATACAATTTCCAGTGGTCTTTCCGGTGCATTACATGCGTTTGCACAAGGTGGTTTTGCACAATGGGCATCAGGCCAATAAAAAAACATACATGTATAATCTAAGTAATATACACTTCCAAAGCGTATTCTGTTCTTTAATCAATATATGTGATCTGCATTACAAACCAAGTTTGTTAAATTCAAAAATGTAATTATAATTGAATATATAACTTTATGCAAAATATGTAATAAAATGAATATATATATATCTAGATAGATATCAAATCGTGTTTAGTTTCCTTTAACACTATTCATGCAATTTTTTTCAATTCTATCAATGGAGTATTTTAATTGATCTGTTGAAACACCGAAGTATGCTGCGAAATCTTTGGTCAATTTCGTTTCAAATGTAAAAATTAGATCTTGTCTAACCACTTGTTCTTGGGCACGGTTATCGAGTATCGAATCTGCTAAACCAGTTTCATTATGGTTTGTCAAACGAATATATTTCTCTTGTAATTCCTCAGTGAATGACAGTTCTTGTCTTCCATTTTGTAATTGGAATGAATCCGATTCCAAAGGAATTATCTTGTGTAGTTTTCTTTTTGCAATTTTTTGATCAATAGTGATTCTTCCATTATTGTTTTCGGTAGGATCGCATTGATGCGTCAAGAACTTATTTTCAATCCAATCAAGGAAATCAACAGTCTCTTCATCATTCCAAATGAACGGATCCGCTACCTCTTCATTGTAGAAAAGATTTGCAATGCGCCTTTCTCTTGTTTCTTTAGAACTTTCTTTTGAAGATGTTTCATTCAATAGGTTCTTAATCCATATTGTAGGATATGTAAACTCGTTATTTTTTAAACCATCACATCTTAATATCCAGCGCATTGATAATATGAAATAGGAAAGTATTCGTAATTCTGGATATCTTTGATATGATTTAAAAGATTTCTTATCGTTTTCGAAAAGTTCAAAATTCTCATCTTCATCGACTAAGTTTATTAAATGTAATGTATGAAAGAAGAACTCCGGAGGCAATGTGGAGAACATGACTAGCTTTAACAGTAGACTCTCTTTGTTTATCTTGGCATTAAACTTTGAACAAAATTTTATCTTAGCGCATGTAAATGACACTTTATGTAATAATTGAGCATTTCCAGGAGCCTTACCACCTTCTAGTAGTCCTAGGTAATAATTAGGCAACTTAATTATGTATGAGTCAGGCAGCATCAGGTTAGCCTTATAATATGGAAGTCTACCAGAGCATATCCATTTAGTAAAATCACACATATAGACAGGAAGACCAATATGGACGCTAGCCATATATAATATGGCGATGGTCGACGTTATGTGTAATTCAATCTTATCTGTTTTTCTACTATTAGAATCATTTGGTATGTTGTTATTCAGATCTTCTTGAGTATCATAATTATCAACTTCGGTATCACCTCCATTATACATATCTTGTTCGTTAGTTTTACCATTATTTAGATACTGTAAGTACTTCATCCATATGCATTTTACCACGATATTAAATTCTTTAGGAAACTTTATTTCTTCTATAAGCCATTTGCATTGACGCTTTAATATATGTTGAAATGCATTTAGGAAAAGGATCCTTGCCTTCTTACCGTAAACTTTGCGATCTTTTACGACTTGTGAACCATTTAATTGAGATGCACTCAGACTCGATTGGAAACTACCTGTGGCATTAGTGGTTAGGTTTAATCTTCTTGTTATTACATTCCCTTGAGTCATATCGTCGTCATTATTAAATTCTACATCACCTTCCATAACATGACCGTATTGACATGTTCTCCGACCAGCGATAATCCGCCATAGTTGCGAGGGACAATTATCGATACCACATATAGGACCCTTGATATACGTGGACATTGGGTTTACAAAGTTATAAGTGTTGGTTGGTGGTGTATTATTGCTTTGATCTGATTGTTGATTTCATGCTCATCGCAAATTCATGTTTTTTTCAATTTTATATTTTTCAAATAATATTAATTTTCAAACAAATCTTCAATATTAAAGTAGTAAGTAATACGAATTTTACAAGAGAAGCTGGAATTAGATACATGAAATTTAATCTTAGCCGAGTTGCTTCAGTTTTACTGCTAATTGAACCAACTTTAAAACAAATAATTAGTCCGTTTGATGATTGATTTTAGATTTTAAAATATTAAGAAGATCGAAGCACAATGCATAATAAATGTAGTTTCTATACTCTGTGCAACTCTATAAAGATCAAAATTTCCTTTGACTTGTAAGTATTTCATTTATTTCTACATATGTGTTGTATGTAGAGAATATTTTATTAAATTTATATAATATGGGCGTGTGGTCTAGTGGTATGATTCTCGCTTTGGGTTAGTAATAGCGCAAATATGCGAGAGGCCCGGGGTTCAATTCCCCGCTCGCCCCATTTATTTTTATTTTTTTACTGCTTAAATATAACATGTTTTTTGGGGTAAATACATGATCATGATACCTATTGTTGAATTAGATGGTAAGTAACCTAAGATGTCTTTAGTCTTTTTCAATGATATGTATGATTATGACAAATTAATAAATATTTATTTGAAAAAATGACAACATTTAAATAATTGAACGTAATATATAGATTATATATATAAAGGTATTTATAATATCACTGATAGTATAACTTAGAAATCTTCACTAATAGAGAATGCACCAGTTTCAGTCTTGGTGGCTTGAGCCATAACACCGGCCTTTTGGTAGTCAGAAACTCTCTTTTCGAAGAAGTTAGTCTTACCAGCTAAGGAAATGTTTTCCATGAAATCGAATGGATTTTCAACCTTGAAGTATTTTTGGTTACCGAAAGCGACTAATAATCTATCAGCGACGAATTCAACGTATTGGTTCATTAAATCAGCGTTCATACCTAACAAGGAAACTGGTAAGGCGTCTAAGAAGTATCTCTTTTCAATTTCGACGGCTTCAGTAACAATTTGTTCAACAATATCGTGAGATGGCTTGTGCTTTAAGTGAGCAAATAATAAACAAGCGAAATCAGTATGTAAACCTTCATCTCTACAGATTAATTCGTTAGAGAAAGTTAAACCTGGCATTAAACCTCTCTTCTTTAACCAGAAAATGGAAGCGAAAGAACCAGAGAAGAAAACACCTTCAATAGCGGCGAAAGCGACTAATCTTTCAGCGAATAAAGCATCAGCATCGTTAATCCATCTTAAAGCCCATTCAGCCTTTTCTTTAATTTGTGGGATGGTTTCAATGGCGTTGAATAAGAATTCACTTTCTTTTGGATCCTTGATATAAGTATCAATTAAAAGGGAGTAAGTTTCAGAGTGAATGTTTTCAATCATAATTTGGAAACCGTAGAAAGCCTTAGCTTCTGGAACAGCAACTTCAGCAGAGAAATTTTCAACTAAATTTTCGTTAACGATACCATCAGAGGCAGCGAAGAAAGCTAAAACTCTGGAGATGAAGAACTTTTCGTTTGGGTTCATTCTGACGTTCCAATCGTGTAAATCCTTAGATAAATCGATTTCTTCAGCAGTCCAGAAAGAGGCTTCAGCTCTCTTGTAAGCTTGCCAGATTTCATGGTACTTAATTGGGAATAAAGTTAATCTGTTTTCATCGGCGTTTAATAAAGGTTCTTCTTGTTCAGTTTCCTTTAAGTCATGACGTTGGATTCTATGGGAGTGTAAGTATTCCTTGTGAACCTTAGTAGCTTCATTGATTCTTTGTTCAACATCGGCAGCGGTGCCAGATAATTGAGAAGCTAAGTTAGACTTGGATTCTTTAATTTCTAAATCAGATAAAGCTTCAGCAGTAACCTTGGATGGGGTTGGTTCAGCCATTGTATATTTAAAATGTGTAAAAAGGTGATGTGTTTATTTTTTAAAAGTAATTATAAAATCAAACAAAAGATACTATAATAGAATACTATTCCGTTAAAGATAATCAACTGAGTATATATATATATATATATATATTATAATAAAATAAATAAATAAATAAGGAATATAAAAAATAAATTAAATTTCAAAATAAGATATAATAACTAGTTTATAATTAAGTAATCCTTATATATAAAAATTTTCATTCCCAGTCCCTTTTTCTGAACTGAAGGAAAAAAAATCATGTAAAAGAAGAATTATCAAAACTTAGTAAATCTGCTTCATACAATCTCAAGAGAGAGAAGAAGAAAAAATAGATGAATTTCATTAAGGGCAGTACGCTATAACAAACTATGGAGACTCCTGAGTTGTACAGGAAATTCTGACCGTTTCCGATTAAAAGGGTTACGATGGTAACTTTAGTTTTTTTGGTAAGATACCGGTGTCGTTTCTTTTGCGACTTCTGGTTGCTATGAAAATTTGTAGTTTTCTAGGTGCTGGAGAGGGGTGGGCAGTGAAACACCGCAGCTCGGTGGGGGGAGTGAAGCGGCACACCTTCTCCCCACTTGTTTATGAGCGAAAAAGTGCTTTATTAGCAAAGTAAAGAAAGAAATACAGTATTATGGGGGAGACCACTTCAAGAACATAGCTTTGGATATACATTTTTGTCAACTGGTAACCCTAACAACCACTTTTGCCCTTGTGTTTTAGGAACTTTCTAGCTTCTACTACTATCTAAACATTGCATCTCTATCTTTAAAACTCTATACCACAACTCATCTTACCTCTGGGTTACCTTGTCAAAATGGTAAAGCCCTATATATGTAATCTCATTGTATACGATTATTTGTAGGGTAACTATGTAGTACCCCTTATTTTTTGGGTTTGGTTTCATTTTTTAGCCATATGTCGGTGTGGTGTGTTGATGGAAAGTAGGCCCGTGCTCCACCTTCTGTGTCTGAACGCAAGATATGGTACCCGAGAGAAAACTTTTCTGGTGAATTTCCATAACAACCAGTTTGTAATCTAGCAGAAAACCAAGAGCGAACGAATTAGAGTATTGATGAGATCAATCACTCCCAGATAGATGCGCACAACACAACACGGAGAGATCGCTGCACCAGTTTGGTAAGCGATACGTAAATTCTATTGCTTTACAAGATCCTCGTGGAGACGATATATAGGCACGTTTCTTTTTTTCTCTTGCAAAAATCAGTTTCCATAACCATGGTAACCAACTTCTATGATCTTTTAGCATTAAGGTATTCGTAATGTTTGCCATTTTAGGAGATAAATAGCACAGCAATAGTGGTGGCCCCAACTAATAATACAATTAAAAATGACTGGCTGTGTTCCCAAAGAGGAATTTTGGTTGCTACAGTAACCAAGGTTGCCACATGGATACGGTATTTGGTTGTTTAATAACCTCGTGTGTAACATAATAAGAAAAAGAAAGGAGGAATCACGCAAATGTTGTTTAATCAACCTACTACAACGCGTTAATAATATTATTATTATTATTAAATCAGGGTTTTTACGCGTGTTAGTTCAGCAGGTGGTTTCTTGTTTTCAAAAATTTAAATTTTGTATAATCCAGAACTCGTAAATATGCAGACACCTCGTTGGGTTCCACTTAAATTACATGCAATAACCATATAACACTATTACCAGTAGATATAGTAGTATAATAAAAAAATAAAACGACAACTACAGGACTCGAACCTGTGCGGGCAGAGCCCAAAAGATTTCTAATCTTTCGCCTTAACCACTCGGCCAAGTTGCCTACGTTATGAAATAACTCTGCGTACTTAATCACTATAAATCTATATAGTATTGTCTTTAATTATTTGTTAATTAAATAGTAAAATGATTAGATAAATTATCCATAATTTATTTAGGACAGGTATATGTGATATTATGAAAAATTACAATGAAACAAAGATTATTTTATTGATGATTGTAAAACTATTAAAGAAGTAGGACACAACATAACACAAGTTAGTTTAAAGTTCGAGGGAAATAAAGCAATCATCAAGTAAACATGTCCTAAAATTATTCATAACCTTTCATATTGAGTAGCATATTTTAAATCAAAAACTTAAAATATATACTTAAATAAGATAATATGCATATTTCTCTTAATGTACTGTTTAACACTTTGTATATCTTTGACTTCTCATACTTATATCTGTAGTATGTTGTTGTTATCATGAATTTCATATTGTGTTATCTTGATATTACTTTTTACTAATATTTACATTTTAATAAAATCTTTTATTTTTAGAAATTTATATTTTGCTAACAAAGGATAACTAAAACAAATCAATAATTGGTTAATAATAAGTAAATAATAAACAAAAGAATTTACTAGGTAAATAATACATCACTTGAAATCGTGAAAATATTCTTTATTAAATTTTATTTTATATGTAAATAATATGATAAGTTCTACTTATAATGATGGAACTAAATACTGTATACAATCTATAAAGTTATTAGGAAAATCATATTTCAATGTTTATAACCTCAGTTTCTAAAGTCTTTAGGTTAAGTAATACAAGTTGTCCTGTTGATGAGAATTCTGGTACTGAGATTAGTTTAACCTTTGAGTTATTGTTCATTGTAATATCTTTGGCACCAAAACTTGGTTGGTTACCAACAACATAAATATGTGGCCACTCCTCCAAGATAAATGGATCATCGTTTTGATATGGGTAACACCATAAAGTATCTGGAGCAGTTGGAATGATATTTTGCCATTTCATAGTACATTCCATTAGATCCAATCTATGTTCTACAGTATCTTCAAGATTGTCATCGGTTTTCATTTCAATATCACCTTCGGTATCAGCAGTGGAAATTGGCTGGGATTCTTTTTCTTGATATGGAATAATATATTTCATAATATCATTAATATTTTGACCAGAAGTACAAAGCATTTCCCATCCATTAATATTGAAGTTATGTGGATTTGTTACTAGATTTAGAATCTCGTCATTTATGTGCTCAAAATATGGTCTTAATGATTCTTTAAATAAAGCCTTATTAAGTGGCTGCTGAGGCAATGATTTGTCACTCGGATCACTGGCACCGGCCATGATATCTACCGAAATAGTTTGTAATGTGTTACCTAAGAACTCACCAAAATCTTCAAGACATTTCAGTGATTTACCAACATCTTTTTCTTGAGTATTGAATTCAACTGAGTTACCACAAATAATTAATTTACCAATCTTTGCAATTTTTTCATCATGACTTAAATTACCCATTAGATATTCTTGTAATAGTTTTAACTTTAAAATACGCTGAGGTGAGGTTGTATTAATGTTTAAGCCAGATACAAAAGCAACATATTCATCTTCTAATTTGCTTTCAGTAGTTGGTAATGGATTTTGGGGGATGCCTGTTGGGTAGCAAATATCTAAGACTTGGAAAGTACCAGCATCAGCTTCCATACCTAATAAACCGACAACAGTACCTGATATTAATGGAGTAGATTGAATAAATTCACCAACAAGTAATACTCTACCACTCTCATCTTCCAACATAATTTCATCTGAACCATCTGGATCAGTGTAACTTTTCACTAAATCTGGTGCGCCGTATGTGTCATTAATAACTTCTTCCAAGATATTTGGTTTATATTTCATTTCACAATATATGGTACCTACACACCAACATGGTTCATTGCCTTGAATATCTAATACTTTTTCTTTTTTGACAACAGCCTTTCCATTTAGCTTAAAACCATTGTTCCATCTTCTTAAACATTCTACTTCAACACGTTTTCTTAGTATATTCAATCGATTTTGATATATATGATAGAATTGAGTACCATAGTTTCTTGAGCTGTAGCTTAGTTCAAATCTGTTCTTTGTTTTGTATTCTTCCTTAATGGTTGTTCTGCTAATTGGTTCTGGGTCATCAGGCCTTTCTTCATTAAATCTCTGAAGTAATGAATCCATCTTATTTGTTTATACACAATCCACTATGTTTATTACCTGTGTATATGTGCGTTTCGTTTGCTAAGTTTTGATTATACCTTTGATTGGTTCAAAGTTGAATTCTTCTTCTCAAACACTCTATTATGATCGAAACATATACTTTCACCTTTTATTTTTATTTGTTTCGTGTCGCGCGCTACCATTGAAATTTAATATTCCAATTTTTAATCATCTACAAAAAATAACAGTACCAAGACTAAATAAATAACATAGTTTATTAACACAAACTAGTGAATTAGGTTACAATTAGTTACCTCGCTAATAATAGCTACATAGAAATTTATTTCAGCTCATACTTTCGGACTTTCTAACACTTTTCACCGTAAAAAGTAGATTATTCTTCGTAAACGTTACTATTTACTATTTACGTATTTGTAAGCACTTTTCAAAAATTGGGTGTCTACTATAACTAATAGTCAACGCACCCAAAAGACTTTAAATTGCACAGAAAAGATAATAATCACCTATTATAAAGTTTATATCACGTACTAGAGTATTCTGGAATGTCTCAAGCCTTAGATTCTTTATTTTTTTTGGGTGTTGCACTTTTCTAAGAAATAATGTGCACTAATGTCTGATACACCCATTTTTAATTCAAAACTGTAAATATACTCGCATCAACAACATATAAAATAAAATCAATATATAAGCATTTTATTATTTTTATATTTGTCCAATATATTTCATCATTTTATTCTTTTATAACAATAATATTATTATTATATAATAGACCAGATCAAATCAAATAGATTCCATCATCAATTAACATACAAACAACTACAAATAAATCAAAAATGCATAAGTCTGGTAAGAGATACTCAGAAACTGCCGCAAAGGTTGCTGCTGGTAGAGCAAGACAAAGAAGACAACTTTGGGAGAAGGGACAGGCCGAAAGAAACCTCTTGGAGGCCGAAGAATCCAAGAAGTGGGAACAAGGTACTTCTGAACCAAATCAAAAGAGAATTGTTGCTGACCAAAAGAAGAGAGAAAAGTCTGCAGCAAAGAAGGAACGTGATGCTTTACTGGCTGCCGAAGAAGAATCCATGGGAAAGGGTGGCAAGGGTGCAAAGGGAAGAATCATATACTAAGAACCTTGTCAACGAAATTTATAATTTTATCAATATTGATAGCAACATCAGTACAGCATTGCCCGGAATCTCAGCCTGTATTAAGCATGGTACGAACATTCACTTATCTTGCCGTGATAACAAGAAGTTCAGCTTAGATGCTTCACCACATACTAGTGGAATGTCGTGTCACGAACTTTATTAAGAATGTAGAAGAAATATCAATATTAATTGATATTCGCTTTACTCTTTATTGAATCTTTGAATTTTCATATCTGAAACTTCAATGCATTCTTTTTATAGATGCAACGGTGATATCAACCCTGTTCTAGGGGTTTGAGTGATTAACAAATATAATTTTTATACTTTAAATATTTTTATGTTTTATTTTCTTTGTCTTTCGAGTTTGAATGGCAGCTTTGAATCTTTCATCAGTTTATTTACATATTCAATTTTTAGATTATTATTCGAGAGTTCTATCCAGTTGCTCGCTTTATTTAATAGATGAGGTTTCATTTCTTTAGAGTTCTTGGATTTATTTAGTCTTGCTTTTTGAAAGGTATTCCAATCTAGATTAGCTGCTCGTATGACAGCATTTCTAACATCATTCTCAAACTTCTCGTTTGATTCCTGATTTTCAGGAAACTTAAGTATTTGAAATTCATAGAAACCATCCTTGGCCACACCCACTGGTGTGTTTATACCAGAAATAAAATCTAAATTTGCTCTTTCGCCTAGCAGTATGTCATTTTGTACACCCTTAATACCATTCAATTTAATCCATTCGTTCATGAACGGAGTTTTAACCTGCAGAGTAATTTTACGTCTCCAAACTGCATAATTAGAAGGTACTACTGATTTTCTCTTTTCGTATGAAGTTTTCAGATATGTTTCACAATTATCCAGAAATGATACACCTTGAGAACACTTAACATTAATGGCGGGTTTAGATTTTCTAAACAGGGATAGAAAATGAGTAGTTGGATAAAATCTTACTAGCATATATTCGCTTTTATAAATCTCTGACTCTCTGTTGTGTATTCTATATAGATTTTTAAATTTCAATATCATCCCATAGATTCCCTTTGGAAAAGTAGCGACGGATGTTGTTCTTGACACAGGGAGGTTCCCAGGATGGAAGAGTAATGGAGTTTCCAGACGTTTCAATAATAATCTCATAGAACTATGTACATATTGAGTGCTTATTCAGCTTTCCAATTATTATGAATATGAATCTTCAAATGTTAACAATCATTTTTACTGTGAACTCACTTTTCTTTAAGTTTTCAAATTTCGCGGTGCTTATTTAAACTAGATATTTTTAACGAATCATAATATCATAATATTAAGTACAAATGTTTTATTTTCTACAATCTATTTTTATATTTAGTTAATAGCGAACTTACCAGTTCAATATTTCATTAGATAGCACTCTAAAGACTTTTAGTTTACCAGCGGTCATCTTAGATAAACGATAGCTTGCGTGCACTAAAGATCCTTCATGCTGTTCAATAACTCTAAGCTTACCCTTTTCAGAATCATAACGTGTAACTATCGCGGCATAGACATCATTTTCACCAACGGTAAGGGTCCCCTTATGAGTTTCAAACTTACCCTTTCTTATAACAACAAGATCACCCTCATGGATAGAGGATACACTACCTTCATCAATCGAACTACCAGCCTTATGATTGAATATTGTCGCACCGTAAGTACGTTTACCAATAGGTAGAATGACATCCTTTCCAAGAGTTTTCATTATCTCATAAACAAAATCGCTATCTATTAGACCTTTTTGGGCTATTGCTTGACACTTCTGCATTATAGACGCATTAAAAACTTCAGCAACATTTCCATTTAAAATTTCTTGCGGAGGAGTACCATAACAATCTTCAATTAAGACAGCAGTTTTATTTGGAATTTCATTGTTAAAAATGATTGAGATAGAAATGGTTGAGAAATTTTCAAATACATAATATAGTGTACGATGAGTCCACGTCTCATTGTTTCTCTTTGTAATAGTAACATCATCAACATCGACATTGTATTTTAGTTTAGCTTTCTCAATTTCTGGAGGGGCTAATTTTTGTAAATACCATGTATCGGTAGGGTTAAACTCTATTTTAACATTTCTCAATGATTCATCAAGTTCAAAAGTCGTACTTATTTTTTTCAATGCAAGTTGTGGAGCAGGTTTTGGTATCTCAGGAGCACCGGTTACTGGTGGTGGTGGTGGAGGAGCATGCTTAGCTATTGGCGGTTCTGTACGATGCGCAGGTGGTGGTGGAGGAGCGCCATGTGGAGCACGAGATGACGATGAATTATTGGCATCTGCGGTAACTCTTGGTAATGGTGGTGCATCGAAATTCGATTGAGGTAGAGGAGGTGGAGCTTGTAATGAATCTGGATCTGGAATTGGTGGCATGTCCAATGATGACATGTGTACACTAGTATGATCAGGAATGGATGGAACTGGTGGGATACCTGGAACAGAAGGAATATCCTTTAGAATTGCTGAACTTGGAATAGGAGGGGCAGATGGGGCAGATGGACCAAATGGAGCTGAATGATAAGATGCAGTAGGTGGAATTGAAGGCATATTTGGAATAGATGGTAATTCTGGAGCTGGACGGGAATTTATTTCAGGAACTTCAACGTTATCTTCCTCATTAGATGAACTATCTTCATCTAGATGTTCACTGAAGATAGTTGGTATTTCTGAGGTTGGAATAGAATTGACAAGTTCATCTGGAAGGATAAAAGACTTTGGCACAGCTGGAATATCCACCGCTTTTGGCAATTGTATGTCTTTTTCGGCTGATTTATCCATACCCTTTTCTAATTTAGCATCAACTGTATTAACAGCATCTTCAAATTCATCTTCACAATGAGAAATTGGTTCACTTAACTGTTGATAAGCATGAATGCGATGGTCATGTTTCTCATCATCATGCTCCATTTCTAGTTCATCTGGGTATGACTGTTTCTTGTTTAGGAAATTAATAGCGTTTGGATCGGCAAATGGCATAATTGGAATGGCTTCTGGCAAAGCGTCCATTTCTTTTTTGATTTCAGATTCTTCAGATTTTGGGAGTACTTTTCTAGTCTTTTTAGTAGAAGAGTCAGAGTTTGATGCTGCTGGTGTTGGCATGCCAAATGGATTGAAACCAGCTGGTCCACCAAATCTACCTGCACCGGCTAACTTTGCCATTCTATCTCTTAAGGCAGATCTACGGGATTCTTCTGTGTCCTCCTCCTCTTCTCCTTCTTCGTCTTCATTTTCTTCTTGGTCAGCAATTTCAAGTTCATCTTTACTATCCTCTTCGACAGGTTCATGATGTTCTTGTACATCATTCAACTTTTCTTCCAAGGATTCTGATTCCTCCGGTAATTCAATATTGTTTTCTTGAATATTAGAAAAGTCTATTGACTTTCGTACTCTAGCGATGTGTTCCTCACTGGGAATTGGTGGTTCCTTTATTTCGCTCGAAACATCAACCACTGGTGCATGACGAATTGGATCAGTTTCTTCCTCGTCTGAGGATTGATCATCATTCGATTCTTTTTCTGGAATGCGAACACCTTCCATTAATTTACTGTTACGCTTGGCAGTAGCTGCCTCAGCTTCAGCTTCTCTTTGAGCCTGTAACTTTTGTTGTTCTTGTAGTAAAGCAATTCTTTCTTTCAAACTCATTTTTGGTAAATCGTTTTCTTCCACAGATTTGGTATCTTCAAAAGAATTCATTGGAGGTAGAATATTTGCTATCTTGGGAGCAGATGGGGCCTTTGGTTCAAACATAGTTTGTTTTGGCATTGGAACGTAGTCATCTTCTTGGATAGTTTGCTTCAGAAGAGAAGGAACATGCTTCGTCACTTCAGTCTTTAAAGTATCTTGTATATTCTCAGATGTTACTGGCACAGGTATTGACGCAATGGAGGGAACTGAAATATCAGTTGGATCAGGCAATTGAGTGGGATTTGGTTCTGCTTTAGTTACTTCCTGTGGCTTACTTTCTTCAACTTTATCAGAATCTGATTCAACTACAACAAAAGTTTTTGGAAAAATACCAGCTAAAATTTGTCCTTGATCATTTGAATCCTCATATTCACCAGCATACCATTCATCATCCTCAACATTGGTAACTGTAATAATTTGGCCTTTTGGGAAATTTAAATCGTCTTCATATTCAGATTGATATGGGAATTGAGCGACGACTTTAAATGGTGTTGGAGGCTCACTCATCTTATTGGATCAGCTAATTTACTCACTATTTGGTGACTTGTAAACTTATTAATACTGTTGTATTATCTTTAAACCTATCTAGATCAAACAACCCTCTTCTATTTAACTCTACATCGTTATGCTATTTTCTTTGCCCCTTTTCCTAGTGCGGTGCAGGGTAACACCATATTTAATGGATATATTATTTTTGAATGTAAGAGCGCTTAGTAGTCTGCAAGGGTCAAAGTAGTATAGGGATACATATATGCTATTTATAATTACTTTATTAAAACATTTTTACAGTTATTAGTTTTATATTATAGAATAAACTTCAATATTTATCTTGCTTCAAAATTGTTTCAATGTTTTAATTACTGTCACTATCCGTTTGGCGTAATATTTGCGACACGAAAATGGTACTCAAAAATAATTAAATAAATATCAAAACAAGAGATGACAATCATATCGCCTGTAAATAGAAACCTAAGAGAGTCTTGCAAAAACTCAATAGATTTAATATTAACAATCTGTAAAGAATACAATAGGTAATACGCCTATCCTAAGATTTTTTTACTAAATATGTCTGGAAGTAACTATTCCAGCAAATTCAGCGGTAAGAACTACAACGAAGACTCAATAAGAACCGCGTATAAAGATTCTTTAATGGAAAGATTAAATAAAAGCGATGCTGCGAACCAGATGGGTTCATTTACTGGGGACTCAGAAAGTCGTAACGAAGAGGATGTTAGAGATGATGAGTACTATAACTATTTCAAACAAACACTTCATACTAGCAATATTAATTCTGATGAATTCGATGATTATAGCGATGCAGATTACGCTGATAATGGTAAGGAAAATTTCAATTACGAGGATTATAATATAGATGACGAGAGTTTTGTAGAAGAAGGTGACAAGAGCTTTATTTTTAATGATTCTGACCATAGCTCATCTCAAAAAAGAGACAGTTCCCACTATCATCATGATGTTCACTACGCAGATGACGTTGAAGAAGAAGAGGAAGAAGAAGAAGAAGAAGAAGAAGAAGAAGAAGAAGATAAATATGTAGATGACACATACTACAATGAAGATGATGTATATATGACAGATGATGAATTTGATTCAGTACTAGATAGCCAACCATATAAGTTTATGTGGTCGAGGTTATTCTATTTCTTACTAATCGTATCTATTATATTACCAATGTTACCATACGTGCTTCGAGTACCCGGCAAAGTAGGACATACTTTACTTATCAGACCTTTTAAATCAAAGACTAATGTATTAGATAATTCAGGGTCTTTAGCTAGTGTTCAGAAACAAATCAATCATTTATATAATGAGATTAGTATCAAGGATGAAAAACAAAAAGCAGAATTTGATGAGAAGTTAAAGATAATAATATCACAATTTGAGAAAAATATCAAGAAGTTACTTCCTAAGAAGCTACTGAACTTTGAATCAGAGATTAAAAACCTGAATAAGAAAATAGAAGATGTAATTATTAAGAGGGAGATAGAATCAGAGACTATGTTCAATAATATGAGTTCACAAGATGTGACTGAACTCCAAAACCAATTAGTTGAACAATTATACAATAACCTACCTGAAGAAATTCCAGTTATAATGAACAATTCATCATCTGTCCTAGTTATACCCGAATTGCAAACTTATTTGGTAAACTTAATTACTAACATTGTGAAAAACACAAACAATGGTGTAGCTAATATGAACAACATAAAAGAATTATTTGATTACGAAATCAAAAATTATATTCCAGAGATTTTAAATGATAAATTCCAATACATTGAAAAGGACTATTTTATTAATGAATTAAATAGAAAATTACAAGAAAATACAGTTGATATTTGGCATGAACTTAGGAACAACCTACAGGAGTGGAAGGCCGATATAAGAAAAGATATTCAGTCTCATACTCAAAACTCAGGTTCTGAACAATACCCGCCTGCACTTTTACAGAAACTGATAAAACAAATCTATAATTCAAACAGACACCAATGGGAGAGAGATTTAAATTTTGCTACATTTGTCCAAGGTACCAGATTAGTCCAAAAGTTAACTTCTTCAACCTATAAAAAAGGCAATGGGTTAACTCCAAATCAGCTATTAGTTGATTCTGATTACGGTTCCTCATCTTATTGGCAATGCACCTTTTCAGAAAAAGAGGCGTGCACCTTAACCATGAGATTTAAGAATCCACTATACATTACGAAACTTAATTACATCCATGGTAGATTTGCAAACAATTTACATATTATGAATTCTGCCCCAAGACAAATTTCAGTATACTTGTTATTAAGTGACAAGGGACAACTCGAAAGTTTTTTGAAGGAGGCTAGAAAACACGGCCAAGGTCAATCATTTAAAAAGGATTCAAATTATATAAGGATCAATACCTACGAATACGATCTGGATAATAAAAACATTAGACAACAGTTTGAATTACCTCTCTGGTTAACTGCTTCCCCACCAATGGTCAGAGCCATCGCATTTGAAGTAAATTCCAACTACGGTAATGAAAACTACGTATCCCTAAGAAAGTTCATCGTCAATGCTGTTATTCAAGACGACCTTGACATTATAGCATTTGATAAATTCCCATTGAAATTCACAGACAAGAATTATACGCCAGGATACTTTCCCATTGAAGTCTCCTCGGAGTACGAAGCCATTCAAAGTCACTTCGATCATAGTGTAAGCGATACCGCGAGGGTTCAACATGAACTTCCCGATGACGTGCCTTCGTTTGGTCAAGACGAAATTGTGAAATAGTTACCACCGCGTGCCGATCACTACCTATGAATGGAACACTCCCAAGATTACCAATGCCAGTTGTAGCGGCACAAACCATCATGGAACAATACACCGTAGCATTGCATTATACCCCTCCAAGTTTGGATCAATAATGGGCAGTGTCTGAATATCGTAATAGCGTGCAAAACAAAAACAAAAATTTATAAACCTACAGCCCGGGAATCCTTGCGAAAAAGACGTCAGTTTTCAGAGGCGTTAATATATGCATTTTGTAGAAACCGATCATTTCCTTTTTAGTCATGTATCTCTTTTATTCACCGCAATTGTCGACAAACACAGGGAAACTCCCTACGGAGAACTGTTGGACTTAAAGATGAGTTAAAAATAAACGAATAAGTTTTGTATCAGAGCTACTCGATTGTGTTTTAATTAAAAGGGACCCGTTTTTAAACCTTTCTAAAACTAATCTACGTTTCATTGTTCCAATCGATCTCTTCATTCTGGGATTTAATAAGTGTAAAAAGCTACAGTTCTTGTATAAAAAGTATACGTTTGATAGATTATAACAATACAGATGAAATTTTTGAGCGTTTTAAAGAAACCTATTAAGATTAAGAGAAAGTCTTCTTCGGCTGCTGATATCTCACAATCAGATGTATCACTATCTAATAGTGAAACTACCAGTCCGCGTATACCTTCTACTCCAACTTCATCCCAATCCAATGGTTCATTTTCTAACTCTCCAACATTCCTAGAGTTGCCTCAAGAAGTTAAAATGTCTGCTGCACCAATGGTTAAGTTGATCAGTTCTCATTCACAAAAGATTTACTTCAACTGGACACCAGAGGTCGGTGGATCTTGGACCTGTAGCGTCGAAGGTCAAGTTGACAGAAATGTAAAGAAACTAACTTTGGTGGGTACTTCTGTTAATCTGGAATTAGAAGACGGTACCTCAGCAACAATCCCATTAATCAACGAATACTCTATCGATTCTAATGTTATCATTAATGAGAGTGATATTTTCTTTATATCCCCAACTGCCACTATAAGCAGTGATGATGAAAGACAACTTTCCTCATTCCAGAAATTGATCTCAGTATCTATATTCGAACACTTCTCTGTATTTAAGTCATTAACTGGTTCCATAATCTCATCCATGGGTCAAAAGATGCCCGATATTAACATAATTCTAAATTCCAAATACAACTTCAAGGATTGGTGTGAAATTTACATCGAAGGTGAGGGTTGGGTCAAAGCATGGTGTCACATTAACAAAATGTCTAAATCAACTGATAACTATGAACCAAAGGGTAAATACCAAATTAAATTTTACAGAGATAACAAATCTACAAACCCATCTGCCAGTTCAAATTTGATTTGTTACATTCCAGATACAAGTTACGTCCAAGATGTTTTCTTTTATAACTCAGATTCATTAATCCAACTATCTACATTCAATGCATCAGACTTCTTAGACAACTTAAAAACTATTAAATTAGTTGGTGATATCTTATACACAGAAGAAACACCTGCATTGAGATCTCCATCAACTAGTAGTAGTATATCCAAATCACTACTTTCCCCAAAGAGAGATGTATCTACAACTCCTGTTAAACAATCCAAATCTGATACATTCAGAACAAACAACAAAGGTATCTTAATTAGACCAACTCCACATCGTGGTTTATCGCATTTAGAAGCTTTAATTAGGTTTATTATTCCAGTCATGGACATCACAAGAAAATATGGTCGTCCAACACAATTTATTGCCACCGTTGACGATATTAATTCCTTAATGTTCGGTTTACCAAAATTACCAAACATCAATTATTTTAATGATAACGATATCCAAGTTCTAATTGATAATGAAGTGATGGAAATATCTCAGTCTAACGAAACTCTTGCATACTCGATGAACTGGATGGCACATGTTTTACAAGAATCCTTAACTGCTGCATCTTCATAGAGATATAATATATAATAAAAATGATTATGACTAGCATTATCATTTTTTTTCTATACATCAATCAATATAACTAATTAACCACATTATAATATAAAGATTCATTTTTATCAGTATTTATAGCTTCTGTTACGTTTTAAGTATAGGAATATATAAAATTGTTTGAGATACACATTGCCTCTATACAATCCATTATGTTCATGCATGTGTACGTTTAACCGACTTATAATAAACGTTCCTCGACAGAGCAAGTAATTGTTCAATATTATATTCATCTTTGCCATCATTAGGGTATATCAGATCAAAGTTGCAATCAATTTTCTCAGATTTCTGACCTTCTACATGAATTAATTTATAAATCGGCCCATTCCTACCTGTTTCATCATTAAATATACTCATTTTATTGAAAGGTTTACTCTGTCGTATGGCTGCTTCAGTATTTTGACGCATACTACCGACGTTTGTGTTAGGCTCTATCAATTTACTAGGAAGCTTATTTTCCTTAAGTTTAGTTGTTTTGGATTCCAACTTGTTCCAATTGTCCTTGAAAATTATATTAGAATTTGAATCATCATTTTTTTCATCTTCTGAGCCTGAATCATCTTTTAAGATTTGAATCTTATCGGAAGATCCACGTAAAAATTTAATCTCTTCACTGACAAGCTTACGTGATTGTAATATCGTACTTAGATCTCTATCTAAAATCTTAGGATTTCCAACTTTTGAGAAATATTCATTTAATTGCAATTGATAATTCTCAACGGTAATACCTTTCTCCATCAAGCTTAACTCACAACTCTCCAAGTTTATGAATAAATTTTCTACAGGCTCAGCATTTTCTTTTATACCTAACTTCAATACCTCATAACTCTCATTGAACTTCTCCATACTGAATAATAATTTAGAAAACTCCTGGTAGAACAATGATAACTTTTCACCGATACCATTTCTTAACATGTATACAAATATATCTCGGCTCTCTCTATTGGAGTCACAGAAGAACAGCTCAATGTACGATAGCCATATTTGCAAATACTGTATATTATTCTTATACTGATTATTATTGTTAAAATACATTAGACAACGTTCCATAACATCTAGTAAGCCACTTTTGCTGGTGCCTGCACCCTGTGGTACTGTATCTTGTATCCAATCAATGTATTCAATGAATACACTCAATGGATTTTCAAGCACAGGCAACTCATCTACTAGACGTTTCTCATAGCCATTACGTGCCTGTGTTAACCGAATAAAATCTTGCGATAGCCCACGCTTAAGACGTTTTGCAGATCTCGCTTTCTTTAACTGTACGATATTTTCCTTAGCAGCCTCAATATCGCTGAAATTAACCGGTGAATTGCTGCTCTCAGACATTGTCATAGATACCACCACTTTAATTCGCAACCTAAACCTCTCTACTCTTCTTGAAAGTCCATCAATGTGCCACTCAATACTACGCAAATCTTATTATGTAAACATATCTCAATAGGGTTATCAATTCCACCTTTTTTTTCACTGTAAAACTCCAAAAGTAGGGCTAGACAATATTGGATATACACATGTGGTATATTGCTCAGAAAAATCCGTAGAAAAATTTTCATGTATCACCGGTCTTTAGGGTTATCACATTTTGTAGTAAGGACGCTTTTATAACGGTGTCTTTAGATTATGTTAGCAAGAAGCTCCCAAGACAAAAATTGTTTAATTAATAATTCAGTATAAACGTTTGAAACTTTATCAATAAACAGTACAGGTATCAACATATCATAACTTTAATCTATTGTGACATTCTCGGTACCAATATATATACATATATATATATACATTTCTCCTTCATAGTATAAACTGATTATATTCAATCGTATATTAAAGGATTCCTATCACTAGGGATTAAGAAATTATACATAAAACCGAGACTTTACAACCAATTTAAAACAAAATAATTACAATTTCAACAACTTGTTAATATTAACAAAATGCCTAACCAGTTTCAACATACAGATTCTGAACACAGATCCTCTGTCATATATTCAACGAGCCTAGGTAAAGGAGGTTTATTCGTACCTGCAGATTACTTACCACATGAACATATTGACGCTATTGATACCATCCTAGATGAAACTGAAGATGATGAAGAAAGATTTACCTTTTCATCTAGTGACAATAACAATTTAATTAACAGAAATATAAAACAAACTGATGAATTAGAATTCCTGGCACAAGATGATTCTGATAATCTTCTGCAGAATGACTATGCTAATCCTAATTACAATGCAACTGATAACGGAAGAGGCATTGAGGAGAATAGTACTGCCAGTGGTGAAATACTTAATAGACAAAGGAGCAGAAATTCAATCTGCAAGAGCTTACTAGAAGAAGAACGTGATCTGTTAATAGATAATAAATTACTAGATAGAACTGAAATACGTTCTCGTGGTAGCAGCATAATAGAAGGTATGTACGGTAATATTGAAGAAGCGGAGATGGCCACTGAGATTATGAGTACATGGGATGAGGCTATTGACTCTGGTATAAATATTACATCGTCATACAAAAGAGAAACCCTAGTTATCGCAAACAATGCTTTACCCTTAATATTCACATTTATCCTACAAAACTCATTATCATTAGCGTCAATCTTCTCCGTTTCACATTTAGGTACTAAAGAATTAGGCGGTGTCACGTTAGGTGCTATGACTGCCAACATCACTGGGTTAGCAGCTATTCAAGGTCTTTGCACATGTTTAGACACATTATGTGCTCAAGCTTATGGTGCGAAAAATTACCATCTAGTTGGTATCTTAATTCAAAGATGTGCTGTTATCACCATCCTAGCGTTTTTACCTATTATGTATATTTGGTGGAGTTGGTCAGAAACCATCTTGTCATGGATGATTCCAGAAAAAGAACTGTGTGCCCTAGCGGCCAAGTACTTACGTATTACTGCCCTTGGTGTCCCCGGGTTTATTATCTTTGAATGTGGTAAAAGATTTCTACAATGTCAAGGTATTTTCCATGCTTCTACTATTATTTTATTCGTCTGTGCTCCATTAAATGCTTTAATGAATTACTTATTTGTTTGGGATAAAAGAATTGGTATTGGTTATTTAGGTGCTCCATTATCAGTTGCTATCAACTACTGGTTAATGCCTATCGGCTTAATCCTATATACTCGTTTTACTAAACACGATGCCGATCCATTGAAATGTTGGAGTGGTATTATTAAGAAGAAACAAATCTTCAGAAACTGGAGAAAAATGTTAAACTTAGCACTACCAGGTATTATAATGGTTGAAGCTGAATTTTTAGGTTTCGAAATCTTAACTATTTTTGCTTCTCATATCAGCACTGATGCACTAGGTGCCCAATCCATCATGTCGACAGTTGGATCATTAGCCTACCAAGTTCCATTTTCCATATCTGTATCTACAAGTACAAGAGCCGCTAATCTTATTGGTGCATCTCTCTACAAGAGCTGTATCATTACGTGCAAAGTTTCGCTAATGCTTTCTTTTGTGTGCTCATCTTTCAACATGATGATTATATTTACATTTAAAAGGCAAATCGCGTCACTATTTTCCAATGAAGCTAATGTTGTGTCCTTAGTTGTATCAACATTGCCTGTCTTGGCATTCATGCAATTGTTTGATGCCTTTAATGCATCTACTGCTGGTTGCTTACGTGGCCAAGGTAGACAAAAGATCGGTGGTTACATCAATCTTTTCGCATTCTATTGTATAGGTATTCCTATGTCATACTTTTTAACCTTTTCTCTAAACATGGGTATCGGTGGCCTTTGGGTCGGTATTACTTGTGCATTAATCATGATGAGTGTTTGTCAAGGTTACGCTGTCTTCCACGGTGACTGGAAACAAATATTGCAAGCAGCAAAAATTAGAAATTCTGAAGGTACAAGAGTTTAATTGAAATTAAATTTACCTACATTCTACAATTTCTTGTATTGTGTGTCAATTTTTGTATAAAAGATTTACATATTCATATCACATTTCATTTAGAGAGAAGAAACATTTTTATATACATAATTATTTATTTCAATTCAACTTGCATTTTTAATACTTCTTTCTTATCTCTTTCTTTCTTTGAGTTTTATGTTCAATTATAATCTCACCAATAACTTTGCCAAGGTTGTTATACAACCAAGCAACTGTTTTATTTCTAGCTCTTCGATAATTCTCAAAGATGGTAATAGATTCACTTATTCTTATTCTGAAAACATGACTAAATTTTTCAATTTCTGCAATTAATGCCCTCCTTCTTTGATAAGTCCTAATCTTATTTAGCTTACTCAATTGTCCCTTGCCAAATTTTGATTCAAATTCTTTTATTTGGTATTTTAAATTCTTTTCAAAATCTTCATATAATTGATATATCGTCTTTGGTGTCTCGATCATTTGCAATTCAAAATTTTTAATTCCCAGATTATCTTTAGGAATATTTTCATTATTAAATTCCACTAAGGTTAAAACCTCATCATTTTTGAATGGAAAATATCCAAGTTCATTTTCTTCTGTCACTTCTAAACTCCTTTCACATTCCAAGCCAATGCACTCTGTATTTGATACAGTATTACACGATTGAATAATTAGTTCGTCGTCAGTGTCGTCATCAATTTTTAGAAAATTATTGACAACATTAGATGCAGTTATTGCAGTTACTGAGCTTTCTTTAAATTCTTTCTCAGATGTACTGTTTTCCTTTTCAAATGAATAGCAGTCATTACAATTTGTAGAAAAAATATTATTGGAATTTGTGTTGTCAAAATTCAATTCTCTTTTGATCCTATGTAGATCAATAATAATAGAATAATTTTGTTCTTGTACTTCATTTAATTTTGCTTCAAATAATTTTAACATGCCATGACCGTTCTCATCTGTTGTTTTTGAAACAACTTCCCAATCATTTGCAAGACTATCCACCCTCTCTTTAAAAGATTCAATCACTCGAGAAATATTCATTATATTTCCTAATTTTTAATTGGCTTAGTTTCAAAATTAATAAAGGTTCTTCAGCCTGTTTGTAAATATTTCATTTAATTTGTACTAGTTTATTCAATTAATTTTTCTTATATATTAGTTAATATTTATTTTCGCCCAAAATTTTTGTGTCGTTTTTCTTGCGACATATTATTTTATCTGTGCCATATTAACTAATTTGAAAATTGAAAATATAAATGACTGAAAAATGGATTTATTGTAATGTACATATATATATATTTATAAAATATGAAGAAAACATAGAGTCCTCTATATATAGTTATTATTTCTTAGTCTTCTTTGATTGAGTTTTTACTTCAGCATCGTCACCTCTTTGTCTCTTAGCGTTCTTTAGAGACTTAGCGAAAACAGTAGACAATTCCTTTGGATTAGCAATTTCTAATAAGGCCTTGTCAAAGTTAGATAATTCAACATCAACACCATCAATCTTAACGGACTCCTTCTTGTGCTTAGTAACTTCCTTAGCAGTAGAGGTTAATTCAGCTAAGACATCATCGTTGTAATATAATGGTAAGTTTGGAGATTGGTTACTCTTAATGTATATAGATCTAATGCTGTAAGTATCAACTAAGTTCTTGACAACAGATTCAACATTTTCAGCTAATTCATCAGCCTTGAACCATTCCAAATTACCTAAATGAACGTTCATTGTAGTACCTCTTGGTAATTTAATTGGTAATTGATTCAAATATATTTTCTTAATAGAGTTAACTAAGGTAGTCTTAGAGAAAGTCTTGTTAGAAGAATGACTCCTTACTGGAATTGGAGTAGTTTCTAATTTTGTGTATGCTTTACCACCTAATAACTTTGGTAAAGTGGTAATAATGTTGTCATCAGCTAAGATTAAAGAAAATTCGGAGATAAAAGCTCTTCTAGCTTCAAATGCTTTGTGAGTGGTCTTTAAATCACTACCAGTGATAATTTCATCAACGGTAATATCAGATTCATTTAATGAATCATGTAATTCATCAGCAGTGATGGCCTTCTTATCAGAATCCTTTAAAATTAAAAGGGTCTTAAAATCCTTGACGGAGGTAACACTAGCTTCCTTCCATGGCTTGTAAATGGAGTGGTTAATGTTAACTAACTTTAACTTAAAACTCTTAGCAGATCCACTGAAAGACTTGTTGTTTACAACAATTAAGTTTAATGACTTGGTTAATTCTTCATCGTCTATTAATGTCTTCTTATCTTCTTCTTCCTTACCGGCAAACTTGGTTAATTCAGTAATAGCCCTAACAATTCTATCCTTGGAGACTTCCTTTGGGTTAGCACCTTTGGTTGGCTTTTGCTTAGTTGGAGTAGCAGCAGCAGTAGATTTCTTACTGTTGTTCTTGGAAGCGGACTTCTTGTTTGGAGTAACTCTAGCCATTGTGAATAGTGTCTGCTTGTTTGGTTATATATATTCTTTATTGAAAGAACAATAATAAATCAATAAGTTAGTACTGCTTTAAATTTCGAGATGAGATGAGATGAGATACATTTTTCTCTCTGTAAAAATTTTTCAGTAAGGTGAAAAATTTCACGTATGATGTGATGAAAATGAGATGACCATAATAAAACAACCTGTGACAGGAATGATATACCGAAACAGAAACAACAACTGCTTGTGATTTAATCTCATTTAATCTAAATAAATGATTCATAATTATCAACTGTATATATATCGTGTCTCTGGGGAACTAGTTGATTACATTGAAAGATGAATCGACTTTCTTAAAAAATATTATATAGGCGTAAACAAAACAATATTTAAAAATGATTTGCATAATATACTTAAATAAATTTAATACTATTATAGATTACAGTTGTACGAATCGAGATAATGCTATTATTTCGTACAGATTACATCTAAACTTACGCTCCAATTTTAATACAATCTGTATATTTTATCAATTTTTTAACATGAGGCTCAAGTTACCCGTTTTTCCCACGATGCAATTTTTATGAAGGATTAATTCTCAAGCACATGGATAAATAATTCAAATGTGATTAAACTATTTGATATATAGGTTTAAATAGACCAAAAGGAACATACGTTTCGAGTGAAAAAATGGGTAAAAGAAAGAAGTCATCTAGAGGTCCAACCAAAAAATTGACACAAAAGCTAGATACAAAATTCAATTGTTTATTTTGTAATCATGAGAGATCAGTATCATGCACATTAGATAAAAAGAATTGTATTGGTTCATTAAGTTGTAAGATTTGTGGCCAGACATTCCAAACCCGTATCAATGCCTTATCACAACCAGTTGATGTATATAGTGATTGGTTCGATGCAGTTGAAGAAGTGAACCAAGGCAGGGGCAGTGAATCTGAAGGTGATGACGAAGAAGGTTCTAGTAGTGATTATGAAAGTGACTCTGATGAAGATGATGCTATCGGTACAAAGAAGACCAGTGGTAGAGTGATAGAGGATGAAGATGCCGACGATGATGATGAGGCTGAATATGATGATGAAAAAATAGGGTCCGCCAAAAGAAGTACTGGTGCTTTATTAGATAGTGACGATGAAGACGATTAATAAACAAACACAACTGTATCTATATATTACACAAAATTGTATTTAAACGTGATTAATAAACATGATTTATATTCATTATTTTGAATTAAAACAAAAGAGAAAGTTTGAAAGTATAAGTAGTACATTATAAAATATAAGGGAGTTTCAAAATAACATAGGACATACAAAAAAAGATAATTGTATATTTAAATAAATAAATTATAGTAAAAAGGAGTTGAAGAATCTTATCTTAGAGAGTAGTAGATCTACTACTATTAATTGTTGTTGTTTGTAAATATTCTTACCATTATGAGGAAAAGAAAGAAAATGTGAACCTAGTTGTATAAGACTTAAGACACAGTTGGGTTGGTTGGATTAGAAGAAAATAATTCTTCCTTTAATGGAACACCTAATTCTTCTCTAACATCTTTTAATTCTTCTAAGTAAGCCTTGTATTGATCTTCATTTTCAACCTTGAATTTTAAAGCTTCAAATACTCTAACGGCAGTTGGTAAGTCGTTAACTCTTCTAGCAGCCTTTAGGGCCTTTTCTAACACAGCTGGAGCTGGGACTAAATCGTAGGAGAAACAGTTATTTAAGACTCTTTGGACTTCGAATAGATCGTAAGCTTCATCGAATTCCTTTTCGAATCTAGCTGTGAATTCTTCAAAAGTTTCTTCATCTGCATGTTCTGAGTATTTTCTAATTTGAATTCTTTGACTTAAAGTTGGTGTTCTTCTCGTACTCAATAAAGCAGAAGCAGCTGGTCTGGTTACTGTAATTAATGATCTAGTAGCGATCGGATTTCTTAGTATAACTCTGGATAACATATCTGTAATATGATTTTTCTTTTATATAAGTTGGAGGATATACTGTTATAGGTACAATTAATTGATAAAACTGTTGTTTATAAGTTGATAGATAACTTTCAAATAAATAAAAGTTGATATTCCTTATATATTTAAAAAGCGAGATATCCGTAATTTTTAATGAGAATAAAATAAAAACGAGAGAAGATAGGTTGGGATAAAGTAATCAGCAAGGCAAAAACTACTAGTAAAACATGAGAATATATATACACACAAAGGGTTGCTCCGAGCTCTTCTTTAAAACTCCACCGTACTACTCAATGACACTATGTACAACCAACTGCTGTTCCTTTGCTCAAGCACTCTCTAGTTTGACTGTAATACCATAGTATTCGTAGGGAGAAATTGACGGGTTTGTCGGAAAATTTCTTTGGTAGAGCTGCGGGGGATTTGATTGGTCAGAATTGAGTTGGTTGCGCCGTGTTCTGTGACAAGGACCCGGAGTCTCTAATGATGGCTAATAGGTATGTATGCAAATGGTATTATTATGATATATATAATATTATACAGGGTGTATACTTTATGATGGGTGTGCCTGGAGTGACCTTTAGAGATGCACTTCTTGTCCTGTGGCGAAACTGATCAGCATGTAGAAATTCAAAGTTGAGATTAGGATCCATACTAGCACGGCTGCTACTACGGTTATTGGTCCATTACTCATATCTTTGTATTCGGGTATTATGGCACCATCAGCTGTAGTTAGATCATCATCTGGTGTATTTTCAGAATTGGAACCTGTAATGTCTTGCAATTCGATGTTTTCATCAAAGGAATCTTCATCGCCTTCAAATAATGGGTGTAAATCATCCTGTTTAATGTTTTTCTTTGGTTTTGGTGGATCTATAGGATGAAGACAGTTGTTATGATCATTAGTTTGTACTCTCATTATTCTCTTACTACTGGTAAAGTAGATCAATGGTGCAGAGACGAATGGTAATAGTAGTGATAAAACTACTTGGGATGCGTTTAAAGCACCAGATAGACCATTACGACCAGCAACCAGTACCAAGATTAAACATGGTGTAATGGCCACAGCCCTTGTCGCAGATCTTCTTAAAGCAGGAGCAATGGTCCAGTTTAAGAAACCTTCACTAACAATTTGACCACTTAATGTACATACAATACCAGCACTTTGACCAGAGAATAGTAATGCTAAAACAAAAATAGTACCGGCAGTCTTGGATAATGTGTCACATAGTAAGTTGTAGATGGAGAATAAATCGGCTTCTTCAGAATTTTGAGTAGTACCATATAATGTAGCACCTGAAACAATTAAAATAGCACAATTAACGAACAATGCAACGGTGAATAATGACACTAACAATTCAGCCATGGTGTAATTCAATGTCTCACTGATAGCTTCGTAAGATGGTTTATAGTTGTCATGATTATTATCTAGATCATTTAAATCTGGTTTATAGTAACCTTTACTGATATCAAATTCTCTTAATCTTGGTTGCACAATACCAGAACCTAAATACAATGAGTGTGGCATAACAGTAGCACCTAAAATGGCCAAACTTAAATATAGACCATCGGCATCGATAACTGCTTTACTTGGTAAAAACCCAGAAAAGATATCTTTAGCAGAACCTAAATCAGCATAGAATAATTCAACAGAGAAACAGACAACAGTTAGTACCACTAATATGGATACAAACCCTTCAAATAGTCTAATTAATCTCATAGAACCGTTAGGTTTATAAGCCATCAGAACAATTAAGACATCAACAACCGTTAATACAACACCTAATGCCAATGGAATACCAAACAATATATTTAAAGAGATGGCAGTACCAACAACTTCTGCTAAATCTGTAGCGATAATAGCAACTTCGGCAAGGATATAAAGTGTAATATTCAATCCATATGGTAAATGCTTCTTACAATTTTGAGCTAAATCTAGGCCTGTAACAGCACCTAACTTAGCACATAAACATTGCCAGAAAGCTGCCAGGAAGTTTGAAACTAAAATGGAAAATAATAACTTATAACGATGCGCTGAACCCGCAGCAACGGCGGTACTATAGTTACCAGGGTCCATATATGAAACAGAGACCATTAAACCAGGTCCTATAAACTTGGAATATTTCTTAAACATTCGCCAGATATTTAGTACTGCAGATGGTGCGCCACGTAAGGATGATACATTATCATGTTGATTTGTTACATTTTGTATACCTAGAGGATCCACTCGTTCACCAGATAGACTAGAATATGATGATTCTGTCATTTAATGTTATAACAGTAATTCTTGATAGTTTGATTTGACTTTAATATATTTATTTTAAATGCAAAAAAGTTTGTTAAATGAAAATAATAATGCTGTAAGTAATAAAATGCTATATGGTTAATTAGTCCTTGTAAAACTACTTATTTATTAACTTCCTCCAACGTGTAAATATGTATATTTGATCTATTATATACCAACGTTTGATCTAGAAATGATTCATTCTTTTAATTATAGGCCAGATTTTCATTTAATGAAAAAACACTAAAAATCTTAAACATAAAAACAATGCGCGTTTGTCCGAACAGAGTTCCAGAATCTTTGCAGTATGTATGTAATATTTACATTAAAGTGCATAAAAGTCTATATAATGAAAAGAAAATAGCACCCTATTATTATTTAGAGACGGCAGATGCAATTTCTTCTACAACTGGTCTAGTGATATCCTTCTTATTTGGAACCATGTGACCACCTGGATGAGTAAATACCTTTAAATTATCTTCAGAAACACCAGCCTTCTTGTATAAGTCAATTAAATATTGAGTTCTGACACCTGGGACGGCTAGATCGGATTCACCGTGGATAAAGATTAACTTGGTGTTACTACCTTCCTTTGGCTTGAATGAATCTTGGAATTTTTCAGTGATTCTTAATTCACCTTTATGTTCTGGATCAACTTCAGTGAAAGAGTAACCAGAGATGATTAAACTAACCTTGAATTCTGGGTGTGTTGGAATCAATTCAGTTATCTTGTTAGTGATAATGGTAGATAAAGCAGCACCTTGAGAGAAACCAACAATACCATCATATGGACCATTTTCTTTAATGTGGGAAACAACTGTTGAAATAGCATCAGTTAAGTCTAATTCGTGAGAAATTTCACTGTGATAGAACCAAGCTCTGTTAAGATCAGCATCGACAGTAGCTTGCCATTTTTCATCATCCATTATAAATGGTAAATCCTTCTTTGCTAAAATAGCTGGACCGTCAATGTAATCACATTGAACATTGACCTTCTTTAATAACTTTCTAATACCGGATGACTTTTCAGAGAAGACTTTACCGTTTTGTAAGAAACCGTGTAAGAATAATAATTTTGGAGCAGCAGTGGCCATTATTAAATTGTGTATAGTTTCTTTTGAGTTTAATTTTGCTAAAATAATACCCTTTATTGAAGAATAAATGATTGTTTATATAATATCGTTACACTGCTTCGAAATTAAATTACGTATATGCAGCTACATTATAGAAAGAAAACGCATCGGGAAAAATTTTTTCAGAAGAAAAGCTGTCAGTTGGAGAGAAACCAAGCAGAGCAACCAAATGCAACTCAATATAGCAACTTTGACGTACGTTTAAAATATACAATATACAATATGCAATTATGCAATTATGCAAGTCATTTAATTAAGCATAATTAATGCAGAAATAATAGTATTTATTGAATATTAGGGAAGTCTACAAAAGACAAGTAGAAAAGTCTATAAAATTTATATATGTAAATATAATGGATGACGATTTTTATATACTCATTCATCCCATGCATATGGTGATCTTGCTCTTAAAGCAGGACCGTACTTGGTAAATAAGAATGGAATTGGAATCATTAGTACAGTTAACATTGCAATGAAGAAACCAGCCCAGTTGATACCCATACCTTCGTACATTTGTAGACCAAACAATGGGAAGATACCAGCCATAATACATCGAACGAAAGTGTTACAGGCTAAACCTGATGCAGCGTATCTTCTATAAGCATCAACTGTGTAGTTGAAAATACCAACGAAAACATAAAACACACCTGAACCAAAAATACCACTACCAATAATTGGACCGATCCAGTGAACTTGCTTGTAACAAGTCCATGCAAAAATCATTAGACCAATTGGAGTCAAGAATGCACCGTAGAATAATGGTTCGAATCTCATTTCTGGAGTACTGCGACCATCATTAGCTTTAACTCTTTGTTCGTATCTCTTTTGGAAGATTAAAGAAGTAGCAGCACCGACGATCATACCAACCATTAAACCACAGTAGGCACAGGCCACTTCCATGACACCGAAACCATAAATTGTTTCGAAGATATATGGGAAAGCAACGAAGTATAGGTAAATGATAGATAATTCTAGACCTGTGTAGAAACACAAGACAGCCATCATTGGGTCACGTAATAATAAACCAAATGGTCTTTTTGATGATAAAATAACCGCTGAAGTCAAAGAGGTTGACTTACGAACAATTTCTAAGGGAGCAAAGTACCTGATATCACCTGTTTCTTGTCTTAATCTGATAGCCTTCTTTATCAGTAGCATTGGAGGATACGTTTCTGGAATGGTGAAGACTATTAATATTAAACAAATTCCTGAAGTGACAATTAATGTAACGAAAGTCCATCTATAATCTGTTGTATAAAAAGCGCCAGAGATAATTGGACCAATGGAAGGACCTAAGAATGCAGCAGAGGTGAAGATAGCCATCGGAACAGTGATTTGACTTTTGTCAAAGATATCACTAATGGTACCACCAGCGACACTTAAGAAACTTGAACCGAAGAAACCACTTAGAAATCTACCGAACATGATACCTGCGACACTTGGGGACCATGACGTTAGACATTGAAATGCTATACTTAAAATCAACGAGGATATGAAAGTAATACGACGACCATATAATTCACTAATTGGAGATAAGAATAATGGACCGCAACCTAAACCGAAAACATATAGACATAAAGCTAGGATACTAACTTCACGAGATATATTGAATTTTTCCATAACTTTCGGCGATACAAAGGTCCAACACGATGAAATCATTGTGATAACCATTGCTGAGAATGTGATTAATGTTGAAATGTAGTATTTATGAGCAGTTGAAATATGACTGGCAATATCTTCTGGGTCCTTTGGGCTATCTCTATCGAATTTAACTTCAAAGGCATTAGAGTCCTCTTGTTTTTCGTCTGCATTACTGGCAATCGATTCTCTCTCCAGCTTACAACTGATATCTTCATCGTTAGTTCTCACTTTATAAAATATTTGTGCAGGCATGCCAGATGAATCTGATAAATCTTTACTTGAACTCATTTTTTTAATAACTTGGTTGATTCATAGAAATAACGGACAAGATACAAACTATCTGACACAACTTACACGTCTATCAACGCTGTTTTGATGTGTATATATATATATTGATTACAAATTTTCATTGCTTATTCATCGAGAAATTATAATGAGCTTCCGTCTCCGTCCAAAGCCGCACAATAATAGCATTTTTTGTATCAATATAGAATTTTTGTTAGTCAAACTTAGTACCGCTTCTACGAAAATTAGCTAAGATCAATACAATATGACAAGTCCACTTATAGTAACTTTTTTATAATACATTTTAGGGATCGATCATACTGTTCCCCATGGTCTATGTAATTGTTGCAAGAAGGAATTAGATATAGTCTCTGGTTGCCTATATATGTTGGAGTTAATGATTCATTGCTAAACTCCTACAATCAGAAACAGATTTTTTCTAAATGTCATATATAGGAACAATGACTACAATTTAGATCCGTGGAGTTCTCTTCAATGTACCACAAGTACCACATATTCAACTGACACTTTTTATCTCTTATAACGAATACTCATTATTGCAAATACTGTATTTTTGACACATTTTTTTTTCTTTCATCAATTGGTTTTTTTTTCAAGGAATTATTATTGTGTTCTACGAGGATTTCTTGGTTGATATTGTAAGCAATTTCATGACGATCGATTAGCAACTTTAGCACCAGGCGAAATTGTAATTGAACAAAAAATCAGAAAAATTTCTTCTTATAGTAAAGTTAATATACTTATTATAATCGATTTAAATTTAGAAATATTGCATAAAGAACCAATCATTTGCAATCATGTCTAACAATCGTGAAGTTCTACCAACGAACGTTTCTCCATTACATTACGAGTTACAATTCGAACCAAACTTTGAAACTTTCAAATTCGAAGGTTTAACAAACATCGACCTACAAGTCAATGACAAATCTAATGATACCATCACTTTAAACACTTTACAAATTGAATACAAGTCTGTTAAGATCGGTACCACTGAAGCCTCTGATATCAAACTTGATGAAGAAAAGCAAACAGCTGAATTGACTTTCCCAAAGGGTACTCTAGCCACCACTGATAAGGTTCAATTAAAGATTGAATTCGTCGGTATCTTAAACGACCAAATGGCTGGTTTCTACAGAGCTAAATACCAAGATAAAATCACAGGTGAAACCAAATACATGGCCACTACCCAAATGGAAGCTACTGATGCTAGAAGAGCTTTCCCATGTTTCGATGAACCAAATTTAAAGGCTACTTACGATATTACTTTAGTATCTGAACCATCTTTAACCCATTTATCTAACATGGATGTCAAGACTGAATCCGAAAAGAATGGTAAGAAGTTCACTACTTTCAACACTACTCCAAAGATGTCCACTTACTTGGTCGCCTTCATTGTTGCTGATTTAAGATACGTCTCCAACGAATCTTCTCGTATCCCAGTTAGAATTTACTCTACTCCAGGTGATGAACAAAATGGTCAATTTGCTGCCGATTTAACAGTCAGAACAATCGAATTCTTTGAAAAGACTTTCAACATCGAATATCCATTACCAAAGATGGATATGGTTGCTGTTCACGAATTCTCCGCCGGTGCCATGGAAAATTGGGGTTTAGTCACTTACAGAGTCATTGATCTATTATTAGACGAAAAGAACTCTTCTTTAGACCGTATCCAAAGAGTCGCTGAAGTTATACAACACGAATTGGCTCATCAATGGTTCGGTAACTTAGTTACCATGGACTGGTGGGAAGGTTTATGGCTAAACGAAGGTTTTGCTACCTGGATGTCTTGGTACGCTTGTAACAGTTTCCAACCAACATGGAAGGTCTGGGAACAATACGTTTCTGACAACTTACAACGTGCTATCAGTTTGGATTCTTTAAGATCCTCTCATCCAATTGAAGTTCCTGTCAAGAACGCTGATGAAATCAGCCAAATTTTCGATGCTATCTCTTACTCCAAGGGTTCTTCTCTATTAAGAATGGTCTCCAAATGGTTAGGTGAAGAAACTTTCATCAAGGGTGTCTCTGAATACTTAAACAACTTCAAATACGGTAACGCCAAGACCAACGATTTATGGGATTTCTTAGCCAAGGCCTCCGGTAAGGATGTCAAGAAGGTTATGAACATCTGGACTCAAAAGGTTGGTTTCCCAATGTTAACTGTTATTGAAAACAAGAACAAGGTTACTTTCGTCCAAAACCGTTACTTAAGTACCGGTGATGTCGCTCCAGAAGAAGACGAAACTATCTACCCAGTTTTCTTATCCATTAAGACCAAGGATGGTGTTGATAACACTTTAGTCTTAGACGAAAAGGTCAAAACCTTCGAATTAAAGGATACTGATTTCTATAAGGTCAACAGTGACCAAGCTGGTGTTTACTTAACTGCTTACCCAAACAAGAGATGGGCTATTTTCGGTAAACAAAGAGAACTATTATCTGTCGAAGATCGTACTGGTTTAATTGCTGACTGTAAGAATCTGTCCTCTTCTGGTTACGTTTCTTCCATCAACTTCTTAAACTTAGTTTCTGACTGGAATGATGAAGACTCTTTCGTCGTTTGGGAACAAATGGCCAACAGTATTTCGTCTTTACGTTCTTCTTGGATTTTTGAAGATGAAAAGACTCAAACTGCATTAAAGAACTACTTACATGAATTAGTCTCTGCTAAGGCTGAAAAATTAGGCTGGGCTTTCAACGAATCTGATTCTTACGATTTACAACGTTTAAAGGTTGTCTTATTTCGTGCTGCTTCCGCTGCTGATAACGAAACCGTTATCAAGTCTGCTCTTGATATGTTTGAAAAATATGTTGCTGGCAATAAGAATGTTATCCCTGCTTTAATTAAATCTATTGTCTTCAACATTGCTGCCAAGAACGGGAATGTTGATTCTTATGAAAAATTATTAAACATTTACAAGAACCCAGTTAATAACGATGAAAAGATTGATGCATTAAGATCATTAGGTAACTTCAGAGATTCTAAATTAATCGAAAGAACAATTAACTTCCTATTGGATGGTACTATCTTAGCTCAAGACATTTACACCCCAATGGTAGGTTTAAGAAACCACAAGGCTGGTATTAACGCATTATGGACTTGGTTAACCGAAAACTGGATTGATATCTTAAAGAAATTACAACCAGGCTCTCCAATTTTAGGTCACGTCTTAAACTTATGTATCTCTGGTTTCACCTCCTACGAAAGTATCGATAAGGTTAACAAATTCTTCAAGGATAAGAACACCAAGGGTTTCGATCAAAATCTTGCTCAAGCTATCGACACTGTTAAGTCCAAGGCCTCTTGGGTTAACAGAGACCGTAAAGATATTGATGAATACTTAAAGGAAAAGAAATACTTTGCTTAAGCTTATTTATTATCACATACACGACAAACTTTATAACTTTATAGCTATGTAATATAACCTATATCACGAAACCTTTGACAAAATATTAATTGATGTCACAAAGACCATTGAGATGTTATTATTATACTGTGTCTAATTGATATATTAGGACTTTAGCATTGCGTGATTGAAAATGATGACAAAATTTTCAGCCGAAATACCTAGACGGTTGCCTTCGGAAAGCAATTTATATAAGATGCATCGATGCAGATCATTTATCCGTTTAGTTGAGTCTCGAGTCAAATATTATTGTATATCGGAGAAGAGACTATAAGAATCTGTAAAACTAAAATGAAAGTTGACCTTAGATTCATTGAAGAATTCATATGCGATTTAGCTACTCAAAAAGTAGGTCCAATCATCAAAGCAAAGTCCGGTACCCAGACTAACTATGACTTAAAGACTGGTTCCAGAAGAGTCGATATTGTTACTGAGATTGATAAGCAAGTAGAAAAATTAATATGGGATACATTAATGGAGAAATTTCCTACATTCCAATTTGTTGGTGAAGAAGGTTACGTTAAAGGCGTTACCAAGATAACAAATGAACCAACTTTCATCGTGGATCCAATCGATGGTACCACTAATTTCGTTCATGACTTTCCATTCAGCTGTACATCCATCGGGTTGACTATTAATAGAGAACCTGTTGTTGGTGTTATCTACAATCCACATCTGAATTTACTTATCTCCGCCTCGAAAGACAATGGCGTAAGAATAAATGGAGAACCATTTAATTATGCCGATAAAATAAATTCTATGGGACCATTGGTATTGAATAAATCCGTGGTTGCATTACAGCCTGGATCAGCCAGAGAAGGTCCTAATTTTAAAACTAAGATGAGAACTAATGAGAACCTATTATCGGCTGATGGTGGTTTTGTTCACGGTTTTAGAAATTTAGGTTCTTCGGCTATGTCCCTAGCATATATCGCCATGGGCTATTTAGATTGCTATTGGGATGGTGGTTGTTACTCATGGGATGTTTGCGCTGGATGGTGTATTCTATTAGAAACTGGTGGTAGAATAGTTGGTGCCAATGATGGAGAATGGGATATTGAGGTTGATAACAGAACCTATCTTGCAGTTAGAGGCACCAATGATCCTACTATCACAGATCAGAAGAAATACATTCAAGATTTTTGGAACTGTGTAGAAGGTGAATTGAGCTATGATTAATGAAATATTAAAAAGAAAGGAAGAAACAGAAATTTGTAATAAAATGCATATAATAATAAATTAAACATATCTAAATTTTAATTGTATAAATAGATACAACCATCTTGTCCCCAGAGCCCAAATATGCCCATAATTGGCATCCACCCTTCACCACCTGCTAAATCGTCGCACAATTTAGCGGCATTCTTCAACCTAATTTCCTCAACTGGCTTACCAATAGTAAAACCACGAACACATAACATACCTTGCCTTTTTAGTATATCTAAATTTTCATTTTCTTCTGTCTCAATAAATTTACCTTCTAAAGAAGTAGTTAAAGCACCTAGACAAGTAACTGTAGAATCCACTGCGGATGGTAAAACTCTATAATCGTAAAAGTTTTTATGCGAGATTGGTCCCATTATGATATAAGGACAATATAGTTCCACAATTAATCTGGATCCAAAGAGTGCTCTAAATTGATTTAGCATATTTGTGCTGAATTTTTCAGATAATTGTTTACCTTCATGTTTTGGAACCGTTCCGTTAAATGATAAAATGTTATTTTCTTTACCAAGTTCCTCTCTTAAATAGATAGCACGTAAGTTTTTGATGCCTGGCACTGGTAATTGAGACACTTTACTAAACACACCTTCACTTAATAAAGCTCTAGCAAACGAAAGTTTAAGATTTCTAAAAATTGATTCTTTTTTATTTTCTGTTATTGTATTGTATAGCCCCGACAGTTGGGATGGCTGAATAATCAACAGAGTCGAGTCATCTAGTTTTCCAGACTTCAATGTGGATTCGTTTACAAAATTGGCTGAACCACCATACAACAAAACGGATAGCAGTTTAGGCCATAGTTGTAGGTTGAAATTTGCGACAGAAGATGAATTGTTGGCAGCACATATTATATCATTTGGGGTTAACTCATGACCAAGAGGAAACGTTTTAATAAAAGAAGAAATAGCACTAACCAGATTTAATTGATTAAATGATGTTGTATGGTTACCGTTAGAAGTTATTTTTAATAATATTTTTAAATCATCAGAATTATCATGTGGTGGTGTGTACTCACATTCAGTATCGGCTTTCCAACCTTTGATAAGGTCATTCCATGTTACGACATTTTCCATTGAGTTAATTTCCTTTGGTCTTAGTATTTTATCGTCTGTGTCGCATACAATAATTAATTTATACCATTTTTCACTTTGATTTAACATTTTGAATGCTTGCCAAGAGTCAATTACCAATACGTCAACCAATTCATGTCTTACTCGAGGAATTGAAGATAAGATGTGAGGAACAGTCATGGACGACCCTTTAGTAATTGAACAAACCATGGATGCAAGTGTGATCACAAATCCCTCCAAGTTTGAGCATGGTACAGTTATACCTATTTCTCTAATTTCATCACTCAACAAATATTTAGTATTGATATGTTTAACCATTCCATTAATATCTGCAATTGAGTACTTCATATTATCTAAATTAGTAAATTTAACGAAATTATTCCCGCTAGACATTTCAACTATAGCTTTCCATACATCCATTAAATTACCATTCCTGATTCTATACCCTAATGACAGACTCAGACCTGTAGTTAAGGGAAACCCACTTGGAACTAAAAAATTTCTATAGAGAGCGGTTTCATTCTTCTTTCTAACTGTTGTAATGTTGGCCTGTTCATTAAGAGCAACATCTGTAAGGTCCTTCATATACTCTAGTATTACATTTGTGATTATAAAATTGGATGCTAATATTATTAGTAATACAGTGCTAAATACTTTAAACCAGAATAACCACTCCATTGCTTCTGTTTAATTACTGCTTTATTCACTGAACAAAAGTAAGGCCAACAATAGATACAATTGAACAATAATTTATGCTTTGATGTTAGTTTTATACAGACTATCAAACTGTTAAATCCTAGAATGATCTTAAACCGATATAATTATTCGAATTTTCATAAACGAAACACAAAATGCGAGAGGCGGCATATACACTAAAATTAATATAAAAGTTACAAAATGTTGACTACTTAGTAATGCAATACCTTTATACTCGCTAATTGACATTGTATCGTATTCTACATGCCAAACCCATTCTTATGGCATGATTCACCTGGTAGTTTGCAGTATCACTTATTACGTCTTACTTAGTGGTTTTCTTTGGGCTCATCGCTTCGTGGAATTTTTCACCTCATTAAGAAAATTGAAAATTTATCAAGCTTGAAATCTATAAGCTAATACATTGTTATAGAGAAAAGATTAACTGAAACAATAGGACAACCATTTAAAGAAATTAAGTAATATTATACAAAATGGCTAAAGACATTGAAATCTCTACTTCTGAATCTGCATTTATACTTGAAGCACTAAGGCAAAATTACAGAGTAGATGGTCGTTCTTTTGATCAATTCCGTGATGTTAAAATCGAATTTGGTGGTGAGTATGGTGATGTCACTGTAGAGATGGGTAAGACTAAAGTTCATTGTAGAATTAGTAGTGAAATAACGGAACCTTACGAAGATAGACCGTTTGAAGGTTTATTTTTCATCTCCACAGAAAGTACTCCAATGGCAGGTCCACAATTTGAAAATGGTAACAATACTGGTGAAGATGAAGTATTAATCTCCAGAATCATTGAAAAAGCTGTTAGAAGATCCAGTGCTTTAGATATCGAAGGTCTTTGTATTGTAGCCGGAAGCAAATGTTGGGCTGTTAGGGCCAACGTCCATTTCTTAGATTGTGATGGTGGTTTTATTGATGCTTCCTGTATTGCCGTAATTGCAGCTTTATTACATTACAAAAAACCAGATATTACTGTTCATGGTGAAAAGGTTATCGTACATCCTGTTGAAGAAAGAGAACCAGTCCCATTAGGTATCTTACATGTTCCTATTTGTGTTACATTCTCATTTTTCAACCCTCAAGATACTGAAGAAAATATTAAAGGTGAAAACAATTCAGAAATTGCTATTATTGACGCTACATTAAAAGAAGAATTACTAAGAGATGGTGTATTGACGGTTACCCTAAATAAGAACAGAGAGGTTGTCCAAGTTTCAAAGGCCGGTGGTTTGCCAATGGATGCCTTAACCTTGATGGAATGTTGTCATAAAGCTTTCGATATAACAGAAAAGATTACTGATCAAATAGTTACCCTTGTCAAAAGTGACCATAGAAAGAGAGAAAAGTATGCTACTATATTGAGTTCTGAAAACAGTCGTGATGCCACTTAAGATAAAAGTGTAAACCGAATTGTAAATTAAAACCACATTATAGGTACTGTTACATATTAACGAAGTTAACATCTTTATAGTTTCAGTTAGATAGACATACATACATTTAGCATATTTTTATTTTAATCAAAAGCAAATCAAATATTATTAATTGTTTTATAGCCGTACATACACATACGTATAAGAGACACAACCTTAAAAATATATATTTATATATGGATTCCTCACGAAAGAAGAAATATGTTATTTATATAGAACACCCAACACAAATATCATTTAGGATCTGATTAATTATTTTGAGGTTCAAAAGAATATTAAAGTAGATACATGTTTTTTACAATGGTTGAAAACTATCCTAGAAAATTAGCCAATTTACCAAACATCTTCTTGGTATTTACCACTAGTCTTAAACATCTTAATCATTTCAGTGGCATCACTTTCAGAAGTTTCCATACCACGGGATAGAATACCTACAAGAGTGTCATGAACACCTTGTGCCATACCCTTAGCATCACCACATACATAAATAAAAGCACCATCTTTTAATAACTGGAAAACTTCAGTTTCTTTTTGTAACAATATATCTTGAGCATATGTTTTTGGTTTATTTGATAATCTAGAAAAAGCGACAAACATTTCAAAGGAGTTGCCTAAAACTTTAGAGTAAGCTGGCCATTCATCCTTATATAAATAATCATCCTCGTTTCTACAACCATAGAATAATAAGTGCTTACCTAATGTAACATTTGAATCGGTTTGTAACTGTAAAAGCTTAACTCTTTCTCTAATGAAACCACGGAATGGTGCAATACCAGTACCCGGACCAATCATAATAACAGCAGTCTTTGGGTTAGATGGTAACTTAAAAGTAGAGCGACGAATATGAACTGGTAACTTAAAGTTTTGGAAAGAGTTACGAGGACCATCTAAGTCAAAGTTAATCTTTAAATCTTGAAGCTTCTGAGTTTCTTGGTTTTGAGATAATTGAATATTTCTAAGTAAGTTAGTGGTTACACCAAACACAGAATCTGCACTTGTAGTGTTATTAACAGGAGTATTTTCAACAATAGCAGTGATATGAATAGATTGCTTTTCACTAGTAGCAGAAGAGGAAATAGAGTAATAACGTGGCTTCATAGAAGCAACAGATTCAATTAGGAATTCAAATGGTACAGAACCCCAATTTCCCCCATTAGTTAAATGTAAAACTGCATCTGCGATATTGAAGAATTTTGAAGTAATCTCAATGGCAAATCTATCTTTATCCTTAGATAAATCGGTTAGTTTTTCTTTAGTTTCTTCATTTGGTGAGAATTGAATTAAAGCATTGAAAAATTGTCTCGAAACAGGACCAGTGATTTCCATGTAATGTCTAACTGCAGCGCTAACTGTAGTTGGGCATGGGAAAGGTAATTTAACAGTAGAATCATTTGGAACTAAATTAAACATTTCATCACCGTCTAAACCAAAAGTTTTCAAAAATTGTTCAACCTTTTCATCGGAGTTTGATGGCCAAACGGCTAAATGGTCACCAGTAGAATATTTAATATTTGATCCTGATATGTCAAACTCAGCATGAATACAGTTACGTTCAGCATTTTCATCAAATAATTCCTTTGATTTAGCAATTGGGGCTAGATATGGATATGTACCATCAAATGGACCAACTTGTACGTTCAATTCATTGCTAAATGGTAACTTATCAGAAGGTAAATATTTCTTACATGGTTCTCCCATTGAGACTTCATCCATATCAATACTACTAGCGGTTAAAACATCATAGGTGAAAGAAGATTCATAAACTTGTTCATGTTCATGTAACTTCAAGGCGTCCTTGATGTCTTCAAATATAGCTTCTTTCCAACTTAAGTAATCTTCATCTGTAGTAGCAGCACCATCGTCTGCTTCACCAAATTTACCAATTAATTCAGCACCATTATTAGTCATATATTTCTTTGTTTTTTTTGCTGCATTATTAAACATTTCATAAGTAGAGTTACCTAAACCAAACAAGGTGAATTTAACGTTTTTCAATTCTTGGTCATCATCATTAAGACCAACTAAGAACTCTTCAAATGGAATAGCACTATCTGGGAAATCACCTTCACCGTATGTAGAAATAAAGAAAGACACAATAGTATTGGCAGGTAATTGGTTTATTGTTTCAAAATCAAAATTTTCTAAATCAGCACACATAACTTTTAATGAGAATTTACCAACTAATTCTTTAGAGAACATCTTGGCATAATCTTCAGCAGTACCAGTTTGAGATCCGAAAAAGACTAGATAATTCTTATCATTTTCTTCCATGACAGTAGCAATTTCTCTAGAGCCAGAAGCAGATCCTGCAGAGATTGAATCATCATCAAAAAGTAACAACTTTATAGTTTCTAGTTTGGAATACACAAATAGTGCAATACCAAACAAACCTAGGATCAGAAAGTCAAAAAAATCCATATTGAGTTAGATTTATAGGCTACAATAATTTTAGATCTGTAGAAAACAGTAAATTGGTATTACAGAGAATTTCTGCCTATTATAATTAATTTGAAATTATTAATCATATAGATGATCTCTTGATTTTCTTCTTGCACCTTCAAAAAAAATATCTATCGCACTAAATTAGGGCACTTTTAATTGCACTGAAAAATTCATAGAATTTGTGATGCAATAGTAAAGAGCGATGAAACAGCAAATAAAGAGACCTAAACTTTGATAAATAAAGAATATTAAGTGTTATAAGATGCCTAGAACTGCGTATGTTCCTCATTATATGTCATGGAAACTATTATTTCATTGATCTTTATCATTTTTTTAGAATTTTTAACTAACAAACTTCAATGACTTTGATGGACATTGATTTAAACCAGAGTAATCTTTGTTGAAAGAGCTACACCAGCTACACTAGTCGACTTTAAAGATACCTTAGCAAACACATTATTATCAATTGAAGAAAATTGGTTCGTCGAGTTTAAGACGTATAGAACACAAATCAAAAATTACAATCCGGATCTATCAAAACTGATGTATTCGATTTATTTCTCACATCATGATCACAACACAGTTATAATCAAGAACAACATGGGGATACTGATGAGTTCAGATAAATCAAACTCAAACACAACTATACAGACTTTGGTTGATAACGAATGTAGTACAGGATTCCAAGATTCATTTGACTCATTAATTGTAAACAAACTAACAAATATGTGGGATCAAAGACAGCTATTAAAGGGTGACGCTGGTGAAACGTTTAAGACCACAGAGTCAACGGTAAGATGCATTAACATATTCTCATCAACAGGTTTCAAAGGTTTAATGATAGAAATAGAAGATACCGAAGGCGAACCGTCCACAGAAGAAGAATTCCTAAGTAAAATCGAAACAGTTAGAGATATGCTAACAACTATAGGTATTAAAGAATACCAATTATCCACAGATACCTTAGAAGGAAACTCTTCAACAACACAAGATATATCAAGCAGTTTATGTGACCTGGCGTACCAATATGTTCGTGTACTAGAATATTAAATAACTTATTTAACCTCCATTATACCAACTAGATATAGACCACTAATTAAGAAACATATATAAGACATCCTATAGTTGCAACACTAACACTTATTATAGTTACTATATTGAATTCCTTGTATATGTCGTATTTCACGATATAGATGCGCTGCATATTGAATTTGTTTCTTTGCAGCCAATTTCAATTTTATAATAGTTAAAGAGACTGTATGCAGTAGTTATGTAATAATTTACAAACAAGTAATAGTACTTCATCCACACATATCCAAGCTTAATATACAATGGTATGTATATTATTACTATTCAGAGGTAGTTTCTGTTTATCGCTTTTGGCGCAATGAAATGGTTGCCTAATGGTTATCTAATTATTTTATTCAAACAATTTTACTAACTTTTACGTATTAATTATAGTCCCAACAAAACGGTATTGCTACTCTATTGAAGGCTGAAAAGGAAGCCCACCAAATTGTCTCTGAAGCTAGAAAATACAGACAAGATAAATTAAAGCAAGCTAAGTCTGATGCCTCTAAAGAAATCGAAGCTTACAAGTTAAAGAAAGATCAAGAATTAAAAGATTTTGAAACTAAGAACGTTGGTAACACTGCTGAATTAGAACAAAAAGCTGAAAAGGATGTCCAAGGTGAATTAGAAGATATTAAGAAGATCGCTAAGAACAAGCAAAATGACGTTATCAAGTTATTAGTTGATGCTGCTACTAAACCAATCCCAGAAATGCATATCAATGCTATTTAGACGAAATAACTTAACGTTTAATTATTTTGTATACTATCGAAGACATATTACCAAACAGCGACTATTTCACAGAGATAAAACGTGTAGAGTCATCCAACTGATAAATCTAATGATAATTGATGTTGGGAAATTTATATAATCATTTACATCCATCATATTATTGTTATCAAATACATAACTATTATAATATTAAACTTAAATATAATAATTGTTCATTTCAATTAATTGTCTTAGCAATAGATTTAAGTGATATCGATATCTCCATAATTTTATTATGAAAAACAAACGACTAAACTAAACGATTAGTCCTTTTTTAAAAATGTATTGAAATATATATATAGATAGATAAATATCATACGATCCGAAACCAGTTGCTCTACAACTTTTGTTACATATTCATTAACTTGTTTCAATATTCTCTTTTTGTTTCAATTAGAAGATGTCAAACATTTATCTCAGCACAGATATGTTGAAACAATTAAACTCAACAGTTCACGACCACATTGCAGAATGGATTAAAAATAATCAGGATAATTTTGTCATCTTTAAAAGTCAAGAACATTTGTTGTATTTGAATACACATCCTCAATTGTTGGCCTTTTGCACTTTTATTGCTACCATTTTCACGGTTTCTGTATTTTATATGGTCATCTTTGGTTTAAATTATAAAGACCCCAACGAAACTCCTGTAAAATTTAGTATAGTAACTCCAGATGCAGCCTCACCAAATTGGAAATCTAAAACACGCTTATCACCTCCATCAATCATTGACCCAAATGATTCTACCATAATTCAAGCATACTGTCCTGCTACTGGCCAATTATTAGATATCTTTAAATCTAAAACTGAGGTTGATATCGACGAAATGATTGATAAAGCCAAAATAGCCCAACAGGAATTTGGAGTATCTTCAATTCAAAGAAGATTACGTATTCTAACCTCATTAAGGGATTATATTTTAGAAAATCAAGAGTTAATTGCCAGAATTGCATGTCGTGATTCAGGTAAAACAATGTTAGATGCATCAATGGGTGAAATCTTAGTTACACTTGAGAAATTAGCTTGGGTTATTAAACATGGCCCATCTGTATTACAACCTTCAAAGCGTCCTGGTCCAACAAATTTCTTTATGAAATTTTATAAAGGTGCAGAAGTAAGATACGAACCTCTTGGTGTTGTCTCCGCAATTGTATCTTGGAACTATCCGTTTCACAATCTATTGGGTCCTATCATTGCTGCATTATTCACTGGTAACGCTATTGTGTTGAAATGTTCAGAACAAGTGGTTTGGTCATCGGAAATATTTATCGACCTAGTAAAGGAATGTTTAAAGAGTTGTGGAGAAGATGAAGATTTAGTTCAATTGTGCTATTGTTTACCACCAAAGGAATACGGTGATAACGCTGCCAACCATTTTACTAGCCATCCTGGGTTGAAGCATATTACATTCATTGGTAGTCAATCAATCTCACACCATATCCTAAAGTGTGCCGCAAATTCTCTTACTCCGGTAGTTGTGGAGCTAGGCGGTAAAGATGCATTCATTGTATTAGATTCAACTAAGAACCTAAACGCCCTATCTTCAATTATTATGAGAGGTACTTTTCAATCTGCAGGCCAAAATTGCATAGGTATTGAAAGAGTTATCGTCTCTGTTAAGAATTACGAACCTCTTGTAAATATATTACAGAAAAGAATTGCCGATACTCCTCTAAGATTAGGTTCAGATCTTGATCAAATAGATGGTGTGGATATGGGTGCAATGGTGTCTGCTAACAGATTTGAACAATTGGAAGCCTTGGTAGCTGATGCTGTCTCTAAAGGTGCCAGATTACTTTTTGGTGGATCAAGATATGCACACCATAAGTATCCAGAAGGTCATTATTTCCAACCTACTTTATTAGTTGATGTTACATCAGATATGAAAATTGCTAATAATGAGGTTTTTGGTCCAATTCTAGTTATGATGAAAGCAAAGGATACCGAAGAGTGTATCGAGTTGGCTAACTCGGCTGAATTTGGTCTAGGTGGATCCGTCTTTGGTAATGATTTCAATGAATGTAACTATGTTGCAAATAAACTAAAAACTGGTAATGTTGCAATTAATGATTTTGCTACATTTTATGTTTGTCAGTTACCATTTGGTGGAATCCATGGTTCTGGTTATGGTAAATTTGGTGGTGAAGAAGGTCTATTAGGATTATGCAATGCTAAGAGTATTTGTTATGATACTTTACCATTTGTTTCAACTAAAATTCCACCATCTCTTGATTATCCAATTAATAACACAAACGGAAAGGCATGGGGTTTTGTTAAAGCATTTATCACTGGTGCTTATACACCATCGATTTGGCAAAGAATAAAATCAATATTTTCCTTAGCGACAGCGTAAATACGAAATATGTTTACAAATGACGTATTATAGTATTTACAAGAATATATACGTATATAGGTAATTTTTACAACTAAAAAAGTATAAATCTTAACTCATTATATTCTTTTCAGTTTGTTTCAGATGATCCTGTAATTTAGTAATGTAATCCTTATGATTAGTTTCCAAAGTTTTCATTACTTTTGTGACATTATAATCTTTTTTGTCGAATGATTTCATTTTGTTTAATATATCTCTTCTAATGAACCCTAAGGAGTATTTAAAATTGTTAGAATTCTTGAACTCCTCGAATATTTGTTTTAAATCTCTGCAAAGTTCAATCCTTGATTCTTTTGTTGGTGGAGGTAACGAAATCTTCAATTGCAGGTCATTATTAGGTACTCTTTCTGGATTTAAATTCATGTCAGCACCCATAATTAAACTAATAACATTTTTAGTTTCTTTTGGACTAAATACTGTCACCAGTAATGAGTTCTTACCTCTTAAAGTTGTTATCGCAACATCGGTAAATTTTTCACCTGTAGTTAGTTTTAAGTCATCAAATATCTGTGGATTTGTCTTACCTTGTTTAGCTTCATTTAACTTCTTCTTGAACAATTCAAATGTATTCGTGAATCTATCGGTAGCTTCGATTACATATTGCTTAACATCGACTTCTATAACTTCTTCAACTTCTTCTGTTAAGTTTGATTTATCGTTATTCTTACCCTTGTTAGGTTTCTTCTTTAGCAATATAGATGTTCTGTGGAACTGGCGGGATTGGGTTGGAAGTATTTTAAATAATTTTAGCATATTGAATAATAGGATATGGTTTCTTTGTTATAGTTGTTTCTATTGTCTTGAGTATGCATGTACCTTAAACTAAATACTTGCATTTTTTTTTATATTTAATTTTACTTAGAATTGAAAAATCCGCCTGATAATATAAAGAATATATTTAAGTAGTCGATAATATATAAAAGATATATTTAGTTGTATGTACATATATGAACCCATTTAATCGTAGTTTGATGGATATTTGTAACCAGTACTGTCATAGAAATTTTCTTTAATGTTTCTAATACTGACAAATCTATTCAAGATGTTTGAGCCACCAGCTTTATCGTTGGTACCACTCATTCTAGCACCACCGAACCATTGTTGTGCTACGACAGCACCTGTACATTTGTCGTTAATGTAGAAATTACCAGCACTAAATCTTAATAGTTCATTAGCTGTTTGGATAACTTTACGGTCTTTGGCGAAAATGGAACCAGTTAAAGCATAATTACTTGTGTTATCAATAATCTTACAGATTTCAACAAATTTGTCATCTGGGTATTCATAAACTGATAAGATAGGACCGAAGAATTCTGTAGATAAGTACTTATGGTTTGGATCCTTACATTTGATGATAGTTGGATTGATAAAGTAACCATTTGTGTTATCGTAGTTACCACCGTAAATAATCTCTACATCAGGATCTTTCTTTGCTTCTTCAATTACGTTAATTAATTTCTCATAGCTATGTTTGTGGATGACAGGACCTACAAAACCATGCAAGTCACCACCGCCGATAGAACTTGCTGCAGTGTTAGTTGGAGTGAACTTAGAATCTGATTCACTTAGTGCACCAATCATGTCACTTAAAAATTCGTCACTCTTTGATTGAGGTAAGTAAAGTCTTGAAGTAGCAGAACATTTCTGGCCTTGGAATTCAAAAGCACCCTTAATAGTGCTGAAGATAGCGTTTGGTAAGTTAGCACTGTTGTGAACTAAATGGAAGTTCTTACCACCTGTTTCACCAACGATTCTTGGATAGTCTCTGTAAGTACCGTCAACTAAATGAGTTTGAATCTTTGAGTATAACGATTTGAAAACTTGAGTGGAACCAGTATAATGTAGGGCATTAAATTTAGGGTCTTTAATTAATTCATTTGTGACAAATTCTGGATCACCTGGAATGAAGTTAATTACACCAGCTGGTAAACCAGCTTCTTCCAAGACAGTGTATAATAAATAATTAGACAAAGCAGCGTATTGGGATGGTTTCCAAATAACAGTGTTACCCATTAGAGCTGGGGCACCTACTAAGTTACCAGCGATGGCAGTGAAGTTAAAAGGAGAAACAGCGTAAACAAAACCTTCTAATGGTCTATATTCTGCTGTGTTCCAGGTACCAGGAGCGGAGTGGGTAGGTTGATGAGCGTATAGTTCTTCTGCGTATTTAACATTAAATCTAAAGAAATCGGCTAATTCACTAATACAGTCGATCTCTGCTTGGTATACGTTCTTACCTTGACCTAACATACAAGCTGCTAGCATATCATAACGATATTTAGTGGAGATCAAATCTGCAGCTTTTAAAAAGACTGCGGCTCTATCATAGAAGGGTAAATCATACCAATCCTTCTTAACCTTTGCAGAGGCTTCGATTGCATCTTGAATATCAGTCTTGCTGGCTTGAGTAATGTTTGCAAGAATTTGCTTGTGGTTTGAAGGGTTAACTTGTTGAATAATAGAACGTCCAGAATCTTTACTGTGGCTATCATGATAGATACGTCTACCATTGATAACTAAAGGAATCTCTAGTGCAGTATTATTAAACTTCAACAGCGAAGCACGTAACAGATCCCATTCTTTAGTGTCTGTGTTATTGAATGGTTTCGTTGGTTCATTGTTTATAGTTGGAGGTACTTTAAAACTTGCTAATTGTGACATTGCTCGCTTTAGGGGATACAGCTGGCGATGTCTCATCAATTGGGTTCTATTTAAAAACATGATGCGTGTGTATTGATATATTTATATATATATATATTAATGGTGTAGAATCTTGATTAAAGGGTACCTTTCTCTCTATGATTACTTAATTTGGAATCATCAACTTCTAATGGTCCCTTTATATAATATCCCAGTTGTCCATCTAGATCGGTTGTCGCTATCCGATCTAATTCAAAATCCGGAGTTCGCTTTCCGAGGGCGGGTAACGCTATATTTTGGCCATAGTAACTCTTTGCTCTCAGAAAGCCCAGTAGGAAGTTAGTGCTGAATAACCAAGTGATAAGAGTCAACAAGAGCACCAGGACGGTCTTCCAACCGATGGGTTCGACAAAGGACTCTAGCATACGTCCCAGGAGGTTCATCATCAGTAATGACCTGTCTGAGAAACTCTTTTCGTTATCTCTGTGCATGCAATGAAGCCAGCGCTCACAGTCCTGGGTCAATGCTGGAAGTCTGTGGTTTTCGTGGCATTTATTGATATGGTATTGTCTCTGACAGGCTAGAGACTCATTGATCATGACGTTCTTGTTTTGGTACCATAGTGAGTTCAAATCGCTTTTAAAGATCTTGAATATGTACAGCACGATAAGTGTTGCTGTCATTGAGTTTAACAGTACTTGGAAGTACGAGACGATGTTGTATGAGAACCTTGATGTCGGTGTAGAATCCGTTGCCCACGGTCTCGGAAGTTTGTAATCTGTTGACCACGGTCTTCTAAGTGTATGATCCTCAGATACTTCATTTCTCAAGGTATCGTTGTGGTTGTGGTTGTGGTTGTGGTTGTAGTAGTAGTTGTGGTTGTTGTTGTTGATGGACACATGTATAGGTTGGTCATTATGTGATCTGGACCTCAAATCGTTCTTGAGGATCTCAATCTCAGGTTGGTTTTCATTAAAAGATGTTATATCGTCACAATCAGTACGTGCCGTGGCAACAGCAACACCCAATTGTGTTGGTGATAGAAATGCTTTTACAATAGCTGAAGAATTCACAGTATCCTTAGGAACTGCATTACAAACAACTTCTCGGGCATCATCATTATCTTCTTCGTCCTGTACAACCTCCTGAACCTCCAGCTCAACATCATCGTCACTGGTAATACTGGCCATGTCTATATCCGGCTCACTACTAACAATCATGTCAACATCAAGTCCAGTATGATGCGGTTCAAACGCAACAGAACTCAAATCCATGTTATTCCTCAACGGCGATGGATTACTAGGGAAATGTGGTAAATACCCAGTGATGGCCTCTTGCAGCAGTTGTGATCTGTCTTGAACATTAACAGTACCATCCGAAATACTAAGATTCAATATTCCCGACAGATTCTCATGCTCATTCTCGTGATCGTCCAGGGTCAACTTACTGAACGCATCCATGGCTTCTATATGCGTATATAACAAGTCTTTAAACCTTCTATTTCCAATTACACATACAGAAACTCAATAAACTTTTTTTTTTCACCTTAGTACGCATTTATTTACTTTTACAAAAACTCAAATCAAAACTAATCCAAATAGAACCTAACTAAGAAACAATCGACCCAGTAGATAACATAAACATACAGATACCCAACCACGACGATTCACTCTGGAAGTAAAGATAATCACTTTGCATGTTTTTCAGATAACCTGCACCGGAAATATCCCCTTCTAACTTCTTATTATACACTCTTTCAACTATCTACTTTGTGTGCTTCATTAGCTAACCTTGAAACTTGCATCACTACAGCTCTGTCTATGTTTGCCTATAATAGCCTTCTGTGCAGTAATCTGAAAATATTTTTGTTTCGTGTGTCGCAAATCATGTTTTCCTTCTAGAGACCGCGTGGGGTTGAGTTTTAGCGTATGTGATTGACCAAGAAACAATATATATATGTGGGTGTGTAGATGTCATGATTGATTAAAAAGCTTGGCTTATCTGTCGTTTGTATCGTTTCTGATAAAGTTATCAATCTTAATCGATCTAATGAACTCTACCATTGCAAACTATGTTGGTTTGTCTTTCTTAGACTCCGCTGTTGAACCTGCTGTGAAGTTATCACTAAAATCAACTTTATTTGAAGGTATTCCAGATGGTGTCGTTGCTATTATTGCTCCAGTTGTTGCTTACTGGTTATTTTCAGGTTTCTTTCATTTCGTTGATACTTTTAAGCTTGCTGAATACTATAGAATTCATCCAAGTGAAGATGTTGATAAGAACAATAGAGCCGGTAGAATTGAAGTTTTAAGAGAAGTCTTACTACAGCATGTTATTCAATCTGTGTTCGCATTCACTGCTTACAAATTTGATCCAATCCCAATGACTGGTTTTGAACAGAATGAAATGTGGAAGTTAAAGAAGTTTATCTTTGAAACTTTAAAAATATTTAATATTCCTTACTTCTTAAACAATCAAGCTATCTCTATCGTCTACAACTACGGTATCCCGGCTGTTAAGCTGTTTTGTGCCTTCATATTTGTCGATACTTGGCAATTCTTCTTACATAGATTGATGCATCTCAGCACCGCTCTATATCAGAAATTCCATTCAGTTCATCACAGATTATATATTCCATACGCGTATGGTGCTTTATACAACGCTCCAGTAGAAGGTTTCTTATTAGATACTTTAGGAACCGGTATTGCTATGATCTTAACCAGGTTAACACCAAGAGAACAAATCATCTTATTTGTATTCGCCACCATGAAAACCATTGATGATCACTCCGGTTATATCTTACCATTAGATCCATTCCAATTACTCTTCCCAAACAATGCTGTCTACCACGATATTCATCATCAACCATTCGGTTTAAAGACTAATTTTGCTCAACCATTCTTCACTTTCTGGGACACCGTCTTTGACACTAGGTTCAAGGCTATGGATACCGAATTTGAACACGGTAAGAAGGTCGATATTCACGTATACAAGAAGTTCTTAGAGAACAGAGATATCGAAAGAGCTGCCAAGTTAAAGAAGTTCAAGGGTGCTTTAAACAGCATCGAAAATGACGAAGACATGACTAAGAAAGATATCTAAAACAATACGTTTATATTCTTCATTTTTTTAAATTCCTGCCCCATAAAAAATTGTGTTCTATTTATTATATGTATCTTTTATATTATATTAGTTAGCTCAAATCGAGAAATATTTTTAGCTATCACTTCGTGGTTCTTTTATGTTTTTTTAATAAGTTGTTTAGATATTGTTATTTTTACTTTGCTCATCTCATCTTTCACTTGTTAGACTTCTTTCAAAAATTTTAATACTTAATTCTTTTGCAAAAAACATATTAAAACAATACAATCGTAAAAAGAATTTCATATAAATTGCCTAACGTAATCGAATCATACACTACATGAACAACAAATGAACGACTATATAAGGCACATAACTGAAAATTCAGTGATAAAGATTAAACCAGAACCTATATTTGTCATTAAATCAAAGTTACTTTCGGAACCACGAGATAAGTTATTCATAAACGTGTGCCATTCAGAAAATGTACTAGCTCCAACAAAACCATTTGATCCGTTGTCCACATACAATGATATCATGAACAATGAATGGGAAATCCCAATTGTTACTTCACCATCCAGAATAGACACAGATAAGAAAGGAAATCAATGTGTGGTGTTTGATTGCATAATTAATTCATCTCTAGTAGATACAATTTTAAACGTAAATAATATTCAATTAAGAGAAATCTTAGTAGAGTGGTGTATCGAAAGTGTCGAGATAAGAGAGAATACTATGATACATAGAGATCTAATAAAGTTTCCAAAGATGAAATTCAAAGGTGATTCATTACCTGAATTAGAGATTAGAAACGATCAAGATGATAAACCTGTTGAGAAAGATGAACATTCAGTGGGAGGATTCTTACAAATGAAAAGAGATTTACTTGATAATGATGATATTACAGATAAAGAAATTGGTTTGAAAAGTTTGTTCCCAAATAAACCAACAACACACGACGAAACAAAGAAAAGCAGCATATTAATAGAAGATATCTCAAACACTAAAACCAGTAACATAAGTAATTCAAAGATAGAAATATTACAAAAGAAAGATGTTAAATTTAGTGTTGTGATGAGAAAGACAAATGATACGTCGAAATATAAATTAAGAATTGAAATTACATCTGAGATTGATTCCTCATTAGATTTGAGCCTTGCTTATGATGACCAAAATAATGTATTATTATTGAAAAATATTAATCTAGTATCTTTTAATGAGAAAGAATTAGTGCTACCATTACCTAATTTTGTTACAGAGATGAAACTAACTGTCACTGATTTTAAGAGCTTCTATATTAAGAAGAATAAGATATTATATATCTTTATATAACATGAATGGGGTTTAATATTTTTTTCTTTAAAAAAAAAGACTTTAATATATTAATTAAATATTATATATAAATTAAATCTCTTATACGGGTATAAAAGCTAAGTTTTCTTTACTTGCAATGCAACAGTCGTGGAGGTCATCAGTTAGTTCACTCATACCATGGTCAGCTTCTAAGTCACCTTCTGAGTAACCTAAAAAGTCAGTAACACTTTCACCACGAGTGATACCTTTAATCTTATTTAATTCTGTACTAGTGTAATTACATCTAGCTCTACCAACAGTCTTAATTGGATAACTTGGATCAAGTTCACCATTAGATAATCTTCTACCGACTTTTAAATCGATACAATCTAGTTCATGGAAATTATTCTGAACATCGATAATACCAGAGGCTGGTAAACCACCTTTATAATCAACAAAGTTTTCTATATCCGATACTTCTGAACCAGAGACATCGGCACTTTCTTGTTCTTCAATATAATTATCGTAAATATCTTGATCAATAATAATCGAACCTTTCGTGACTAAACCATGTAACAACCAAAATTGTCTATTCTCTAAGCATCGATCAGTTTCGTTTGCTAGGAATTTGGTGTGTAATGGAATATTTTGCGCCTTCATTAAATTTATTTCTTCTTCACTAGTTAATTTACTACAGTCTGTTCTTTTCATGTATTCAACTATAGTACCAATTTCCTTTGGTTGATCACTTTTCATTACAATAGTATGAATACCAGCTTTTGTGGCTAAATCAGCAGCTACAATTTTTGTCTTCATACCACCAGTACCTACATCACTACCCGAACCACTAGAGACATCTACACCCTTTAAGGGATTACTACTCTTGTTGAATAAATCTACTGTAGTGATTGGTTTAGCGTTTGGATCGCTTCTTGGATCATTAGTATATAGACAGTCGACATCTGTTAATAAAAATAAATAATCAGCCTCGATCAACGCGGCCGTAACACCTGACAAAGTATCATTATCACCAAATTCGATTTCACTTATGGATAAAGTATCATTTTCATTTACAATTGGTGTAACACCCATATTTAATAACTCTAAGATTGTATTCTTTGCATTTTTATATTGTTTCCAATCCAGAATATCGTTTCTAGTTAGTAAAATTTGTGCAGTTTCTTGTTCATATTCTTGAAATAACATATCCCATTTACCTATCAGTCTACCTTGACCAATAGCAGCAATAGCTTGAATTTCTGAAATCTCAGTAGGTCTCTTGGATAAACGCATAGCATTTAGACCCATAGCGACACCACCACTGGAGACAATGACGACTCTGTAACCCTGTCTTTTCAGGTCAATAACAGCTTCCACCAATTTTGACATGGAAGAAAGTCTAGGATCCTTAGTTTCTGGATCAACCAGGGAAGAGGAACCCAATTTAACAACAATTGTAGTAGCTGTCATATTTTAAAATATCACTTTTTAAAAGTTGGTCTTTTTCTACTGTTAACAACTGATCAAATGTCTCAAAAGTATATATATATATATATATATATAACTTTACTTATATATTTAACGCTTTTACTGACATTAAATGTACAAAACCTTTTACTCAGTGTTAAATTACACTCTTTACTTATATAAACCAGTATATTAACTTTGAGACGTATTAAACACTTATTCCTCCACGTAATTTACGATCTTTTACTTGTCGGAGTTCTCCCGCTTATGAAATACTTTTTCACACAGAAACTGCCGCAGAAAGACTAAAAGTTTTTTTTTCTTCCTTATTATTGGGTGGGAGGGGGAGGGGGTCTATATAGGGCCACAATGTTAAAATGGCGTCATATTTTGGTTAAATAGTATGAGGTGTGTGGGTTAAACACGTGTATTGTTTGTTTTTTGTAGTGGGGTTGTAATATTATGACATATTTTTATTTATATATGGGGGTTCTATTTATGGATTGCTAATGTTGGAAGAATGATTCGTAGGTGTTATTGAAGCTGGTGTTTGTGATACCAAATAGGTTGTTGTCCTTGATGGTGTCTTCTGTGAGGCGGTCGATGGTGTTCTTGTGGTTTGTGTAGAATGTATCGTCTTCTTCTTCGTCCATTAGGGCGTTGCTGAAGGACTCGATATGCTCTGCGATGTTACATACTTCGTTACTTGTTAGAAACAGGATACCGTTGTTTCTGACTGGGTTGTTCTTCTTGTTGAAATGTAACCATTTAATGTAATCAGTGACTTTAATCACTAGCCTAGTCTTTAATTGGTTGTCGGTTGAGTAATTGGTGTCTAGAACATTTAGAATTTTGATTAGGAAATTCATCATTTTAACTTGAAGGATTCTGATCCAATGGCTTAGATCTTCAGAGACGTCCATATCCTCATTATTGGAGTTAACAACAGACATACAACGAAGACCTAATGAGAACATCAGTTCGCATACATTCTCTAATATTTGAAGGTTTCTCTTGACAAATACAAATTTATATTTGCTAGAGGAATCTTCGTTCAATCCGTTAACTAATAACTTTTCAATGGTTTTTAGTACTTCCATTAAGGTCTTATAGAAGGACCCATGTGACTTAACTAATTCATCTTGTAATAACATGAAATAATTATAATGGAATATCAATTTATGATAATTTTGATAATTTTGAGTCTTTGAAACTTCTTCAATTTCATTTGTACTGGAATCCATAACTTGTTCATATTTTTTATCTAACTCCTTTCTTAACTTCTTTAATGTGTTAATAGATGGGTTACGAGTACCAGTGGCCTTTATTTCATCTAAGAACTTGATCTCACTGATCAGTAATTCAATTTCCTTCAATTTGCTGGTAACATTATCAGCACCAACCATTGATTCTTTCAATTCTTCAACTGTGATCAGTTCAGATGATTTACCCCTGAATATGTTTCTTTGAACATAGTTGATCAAATTTATATATTTACAGTTGTTTATGGCATCGTTAGAGTCAAACCATTTAGTAAGGTATATCTCTTGATCGTCATCAATACAATTAATATCGTCAAAGTTTTCAAACATTTCATGGTAATATTTCCAAAGTGATTCAAACTTTAAAATATTGACTTTGTTGATCAACAAATCATCATCTCTTAGATTAAATATCTCCATAGAGACACACTTCAAATTATTTTCTAATACTCGTTTGCCTAATATTAGCTTATTAAAAAATGGGTCATTCTTTAACTCTGGTGAAATTCGTACCTTTTCTACGGCATATCCACAAATAATTAATAATATTATGTGTAAGGAACCAAACTTGGCTAACTTCTCGAAATAATTTTTATTATTTGGATCTAATGATAAAACGTCATCAAAATGTTCAACACCAGCATCTAATAATGGATATAGATTCTGACATAAAATCGGCAGTTCTGTTCTCAAATATTTTATATATTTGATCAATGGTTCAAGTTCTGGCAACCTCAGAGAATTCTTTGATGTGTCATTGACAGAACCATTAAATTGTTTCTGCTTAAATTGTGTTAATTGATCCTTATAATTTATAATGATGAAGTTTTGTAAATCCTGGTAGTACTTATTCAAATGATTATCACGATTTATAGTAAAGTTTAAATTAAAGATAGCATTAGGTGTATCTTTAATGAAAAACTCACTTACTGTGGTACCGATAAGTTGACTATTATTCTGTAAATTTATAATAGATAAAGGTTGATCATTTTTGAAACTTGCCATATTATCACAAGATTGGTTGAATTGTTTCTCCATGTTATGATTATTATGATTATTATGATTATTATTATTATTATTATTATTATAGTTACCTTGAGTTTCGTTATTATTTCTACCTTTAGTAGATTTAAATACTTTACTATTAGAAACCTTTGAGAAATTCTTGGTTCTGTACTTTTGCAATTCTAAATATCTTGTCTTTAAGTACTCTACTTCTTTTAATAAGATATCGTCTTGATTATAAACAGAAGTTAGAACATCATGGTTAATTTGATCATCTTTATTTAGAACACGACTATAATCATTTTGCATCTGTTGTATCGAATTGTTCAATTGTAACATATGCGAACGAGTATTATACGTACCAATTTGTTCTAATGTAATTGAACTTTCAAGGTCAGAGTACGATACATTGTGCTTATTTTTTGAATACTTCATCTTCGCAAGATCGACTAGTTGTGCTTGAGGTATCTTTGGTGGTTGGTAGACTGCAGGTTGTTGAACATGATGAAACTTCACTTGCTGCGGAGCCAGTGTCTGCGACATTTGTTGTGACTGTGGCACCTGCATCTGCTGCTGTTGTATCTGGGGTTGTTCTGGTATTATTATATTGAAATTCTTTGGCATCTTATTTAAAACGGAGAAATTTCCACCATTTGCACTAGAAGTAATGGTATTGCTCATATTGTTAAACTTCATACCACCCACATTGTCCATGCTGTTACTACTACGGTGCTGATGATGGGGATGAGCACTTGGCGTATTGATATAATCATTGAAGGCTTCTGCATCTTCATCGGGATAAATACATTGTTTCTTATGATATTTCACACAATTACCACAAACAGGCCTGATTCTATCACATCCAATCTTTCTCTTACGACATTGAGCACAGGCTGGAGGTCTCTTAGCTTTCTTACCCTTTGGATCATGTACTAACATACTTCCTAATTTATTCTTATTATTATTAAATTGCGGCGATTAGCGAGGGAAAAAGACGAAAAACGGCTCTCTTTGAAATTTTAGTATAGCTATAGTGTATATATGGAAGAAAATTGAAATTGTATTAGCAACTATGGAGTGTCACAAGTGCTTAGGGTCAATACACGTTTTATATCACACGGAGTATATTCTAATTACCCTTATGGACTAACAATTAGTATTAATTCCATGTTAAACTTCTAATAAACAAAATTTCCATTTTTTATATTTCTTTGATAGGGTAAAAAGTCACGTGTACTTCAGCTGGGTAACATATATATACATATATATAGAGTTTAGTTATAAAGTATATAGATAGATGTATCACAGTTAAGCCTTAAATTCGTCACGGCCAACACTTTTGTTGTTGCCAATTTCACCTGAGGCAGAAATCTTGACGTCCTTTAATGGCTTGTCTCTTCTGTCGGTTTCGACATTTTCAATGTAATCGATAACGTCCTTACCTTCAAGGATTTCACCGAAGACGACATGTCTACCGTCTAACCATGGGCATGGGACGGTGGTGATGAAGAATTGGGAACCATTAGTATCCTTACCAGCGTTAGCCATGGATAACTTGTATGGCTTGTCGTGCGTCAATTTGAAGTTTTCATCTGGGAAACGTTTACCGTAGATAGACTTACCACCAGTACCATCCATGTTGGTGAAATCACCACCTTGAAGCATAAATTGAGGAATGATACGGTGGAAGATAGAGTGTAAGTAACCCATCTTGGCGTCCTTGGAGACTGTTAATTGGTAGAAGTTTTCAACAGTCTTTGGGACAACATCACCGTATAAACCCATAACAACACGACCAATATCTTTACCACCATGAGTGATATCGAAGTAAACCTTGTGGGTAACAACTGGATCAGCAGCTAAAACTACTGAGACTAACAAAGTTAATAAAGTTAAACCGTAGGTGAAGAATTTCATCGTTGCGGTCTTTGTCTTTCTTTCTTCCTATACTATAAAGTATTTACTTCGAATTTTTTAATTGGATCTTTTAAAAATCGTCTAAAATTTATTAATTCTGGGATTATTTAAGAATGTCTGAAATTAAATTTGTATGCGATAATGAGGATATATTATATATAAATGTTAAGTTAACATGTATATGTATCTATTGTATATATTCTGGTTTAGATTTAATACTTGTAACCATTAATTTGTCCATCAGATCCTTCGTGATAAGGTCGTGAGAGCCCCTGCCATTATCAAATTGTGCGGTACTAGCAGTTTGGGCAGTATTAGCTACAGTACCAGTATTTGATAATGCGCCACTTGTTGCAACGGTTGCTGGAACACTCGCTACTGTAGAATTGTTGTTTACGTTACCTGGCCCTATATATGAGAAATCGCTAGCATTCTTAAATTGTACACCTTGTGATGGTTGAAATTGTGTTAATTTATGCAAACTACTCAATGTTTCAGATAAATGATAACTTGCCGACATCAACCTACTTTGTACCACATTGAAAACAGAAGGTGCTTGATACACATTAGCACCAATAATATAATAATCTTGTAGAGGTTTTACTACTGTAGGCGAAACTCTATGCTGTTTCTTTATAATCCAGAAGTCTGGCTCCCTTACCGCGGCTAGTACGTATTCAATACCCTTTAACTTAGCTAGTTCTCTTTCTAACATAGCAAAAAATGGATAACGAGATAATACATCTCTTCTCATAGGATCTATATAACTAAACTCCTGTTGATTTTGTGATACATTTTGTTGTGATAACATTTGAGAGTTAAATTGGGAACCATTTCCATTATCACCACCATCTGTACCATTTGAGTTCATACTATTAGGAGCGTTTGCACCTGCTGGTAGTTGTGAGAATTGTCTTTGCATTTTGATAACATGATTATTTGAAGTCTTGTCAAAAAATGGAGATTCTGCAAAATAATCTAGTACATTCTCTGTGCGAAGACCAAATGTTTGAATCCATTCTGGTGATTTCCACTGTAATTCATCTAATGGAGTGTTCATTCTTCTGTTTATGTCTGTTTGCTTTCTTTGTATTCTCTTGTATAGTGTTCTGCCAAAAGTTTTTAGTCGCCTTTGATTTTTCTATCTTTTATATTTTCATATTGAAACTTACATACTAAGCAATACAATAACGTGGAACAAGGTTTCGAAAAGAATATATTTAAGTCTGACTGATATCGATTTATAATATATTAACCTAAACTTGATTATAGACTTGGAAAAGAAGATCATAAATATTAGGGTTTCTTACGTATAATAAGTTTACTGATGGTTCTGATCTTATATATAATGTAAGTAGAAATCAATATCACAATTATTATAAATATTTAATTCTTATAACTTGAAAGAATATTCACTTGAATTGGCCGTATGAATGCGAGAGAATAGTTTCATCTTCCTGTGGTGTTTATTGCTTGTAATTTTTATCGATTTTATCGTTACATAGTTAAGACATCTTTTTATTGAAAGAAAAAAATCTAATTTAATTGATTAAAATAAAACATATACTTGATTAATCTCGAAGATAAAGTAACTCAGTAAAAAAAGCTATCTCATTCAAGTCAACGCATAATGTTAAGGAGTACATTCCAAAGAAGTTTTATCATAAGGACACAGTTAAGAAGTGTCCATTCCGCAAGGACCTCAACCTTAGTTCAAATAATCCCTAAACCAACGGAACCGATTCCGGATGCAAATGCATTTCTAAACAAGATTGGGAGAAATTGCAAAGAGGTAGCAGAGACATTTGAGAACAATTGGGAATATTTATTCAAATGGGACTCAAGAGTTATGAAGGAAAAAGGTGTACCAGTCCAGCAACGTAAATATATATTGATGCAACTCCAAAAGTTTCGCAATGGTGAACAAATCAATGAGATTCAGTTAGGGAAGAAGTCATTCTTTGGAGGTGAAAGAAACAGAAATGAGAAGAGAGCTAAATGGTTAGCTGAAGAGAGACAAAAAGAGAATTCCGCTTAATTGGAATGATATATATATATAAACAACCTCAATAATTCATGTAAATATACTGAATAAATAACAATAATATTATTATCTCTAATCACAAACTGATCTTACCATAAACAAATAATATTAACTTATATACTAACGTCTTCTAACCATTTTTGTAATAAATTATAAATGGCAGCCTGTATTGAAAGTTGACTTTTAATTCACTGAAAAATTGGATTAACATACTTCACACTACAATTTCAATAAAATGAACAATTACGCAATTTAATAAGAAGTGCGAACAATGAGTACAGAGGAAGTAGATGCTGAATATATTAAACTAGTTAAAGCTTTGAAGAAATACGATGATCTACTAGAACAATTACAAATAAATTTTGCTGATGGTTTCATCAATTTAGGCAGAGCAAATTTTCATAACAAGGACTCATTAAGCGGTAAATATGGTATGGACTACTATGATGACACCTATGAGGGTATAGTATCAGTTAATGTTGATTTAGATAGTGAGTTTACTCTAATAAAGAAAACAGGACTAACCAAAAAGGATGAGAAAGAAGAACAAAAAGAAGAGGATGATGATCAAGTATTAAAGTCAAGGAAGAAGAACAAAGAAAAGAAAACTATCAAACAAGAGAAAACTAGAGACCCAATTACAATGTTTGGTGGTGGTTTAATGATACCGTCCAGCCTAAGGCAATCGCAATCAAATTTCAAGAGTTCATTAAGTGTTATCATGGAACTCGTCAATTGTAAGCAGTCACTAAATGAATTAACTAAAAATATAGAGAAGACAAAAATTTAAATTTAAATGAAACGAATGTATGAATGAAACGAATGTATGCATGTATGTATGTATGTATGTATGTATGTATGTATGTGGCTATCAGAATATGTTTTTAAACCATATGAAAATCAATTCTAAATGTAAGGTGATGAGAATACCGAGACTGATTCGCACGAACTGCTTTGATTATAATATTTCATAACGTCATCAACAGAAACTCTTCTTCCATGAATCGGAGAGTCTTTAAATATCATTTTCTCCAATTGAGGTGTTGCTAATGTTTGTGGAGATGGTAATGAGTTTCTTCTCTTAATATTTGCAATTGGTGTTGCCATGATTGAAGAAAACCTACTAGTTGAGGCACAACCACTACTTTGAGATAGTGCAGGTGATGCAAATAAATTGTTTATAGTTTTTGGTTCTGTTAATAAATTAACGGTAAAATCATGTATCTTAGTATTCGCGAAATCATCTATTAATTTATCTTCTAACAGAGTTGGGAATGTATAATTATTTAAGAAATGAATGGATACATCACTAGAATTGGATCCATGACGTTCTAATTTAATTGGTGATTCTGGAGATTTACTACTTGGTTGATTTCCACTCGATTTTGAGATTCTATCGAAGAAGGTTGTGGCCATTGTTGAGGAAGACATTATTCGATCACTTATTTGAGGACTAGAACAGTATGATGAAGAGGCTATAGAGCGACGATTTAAATGCTGAGGAATCGACTCCGTTACAAAGACACTACTCAAAGTATTCTCTCTTGAAGTAGGTTTTGTAATGAATGTATGGTATTTGGAATTCTCTGAGGCCAAAGATGTAGCATTTGAGTCCGATCTTGATCTCCGTGAATCAACATTATTTTCAGCATGAGATATATGATGAAAACCAAATGGAGTTGAAATGGTTTTGATCTGCTTAGCTGATGAACTAGTGTCATTACTCTTAAAAAATTTAGAGAAAATGTTCTTATGAGTAGATTTCTTCTTAGTTTTAATCAATGACAATGGAACATAAACGGCATTCTTATTAGAAAAGGCATTAGAGTAATTATTTTTATCCTTAGTAGGGTTTACACTTACTGTTTTATAATTGGATAATTTATTTTGAACTAATGGTGGTAAAGCAATATTATTTTTATTGTTTAATTTTGGTTTGTCACTGTTAATTACCATGATATCCAGTTCTTGCTCGTTGTCTGAATCCATCAGATTTTGAACTTGTAAACTGTATAATTTTTCTGCTTCTTCATCTTCATCAAGCCAGATTGATCTCATCTGAGGTAGTATATTCTGTTGTGTGGGAAGTGTTTGTGCCATTTGGTTATGTCTTGAGTTACTTTGCTTTATAGCACTAATTGAACAAATATGATATTTTGTTAAGTTGTAATAAACTATTAAAACTACGAACGTTTTCAAGATTAAATGTAAGAATAAAAATAAAAATAAAAATAAAAATAAGAATAAAAATAAAAATAAATCAATCCAGATCACTTAAAACCAGATCCTTCTATATATAATATCAGCCAAGGATCAGATATTTATTGCAGCTTCATGTACACAATGCATTTGGTGTTTCCAATATTACCATACCTAAACCAAAGGTAATCAAAAAACAATCGAATTAACGGATCAGGAAAACATATATAGAATCCATCTATCAAGCCTTTGAAATATTTTGCCCAAGAAAGGAATCTTACTAGGAGAATGCAGTGTTGTCCTTAGTTTTACTGTCATACTGCCTAGGAGATTGATATGCCAGGCTGATGATTCTCAGTACGCACCGAGCAATTTCGCGGTTTTCGTGTCATTTGTGGTATTTTGGTGGATGCCCTAGAGGGAAAGACGATTTTAGTCCCTATTTTGGTAATTTTTTTCAATTTTTTTCAATTTTTTTTCATGGGCGTAGTATTTTATGATAGAGTTTTTAAGAAAGCCCAGGTCTGGTGTTGTGAAACTAAGTCAGATGACTACATCGCATACATTGAAGACTGACGTGCTGATTCTTCTATGTGCACAGATTTTTCCAATATTACCTACCTTTAACTTAAGTTGCAATGAAAGCTCATCGTATATTAATAGCGTGTTTTCTATTGGATCAAATGATAAGTTTATGCGGTTATAACATACCTAGACATGTGTTTATATGCGATGGTTTGTATATAGATATATTATTTACTATATGCGGTATATTTATGCTTGACTTCTATATCTTAACTCTTTTTGCTGATCTCTCTGACGCATCTTCTAGAGATAAATCTCTCTTAACTACCTTAATATTCTTTTTTCCATCAATTCCCTTAATGTCATCTACAACATTGGAGTCTCCACCACCAATTACAATGGTTTGTTTGTAACTCTTATTTCTTAATCTACCGTTCAGCAGAACCAATGCAGCTAATTGACCCATTGCAACGGAACATTTATCACTAGGTAGACCTAAAGTTTTAATCAGACTGGTCACACCAAGTATATTTCTACATTCTAAAGGTGAAATAGCACCACTACTGACGACGATACCACGTGATCTAGAACTTCTAATGACACTTCTTACATTTGAAACAAACTGTCTTCTGGATTGAATATCCCGTAGTGAGTAACCATATACTATTTCTAACTTAACACCACGTTTTACACATGCACAGATTGATTTATGTTTTAAAAAGGTAGGAAATCTTTGTCCATAGTTAAACGTTAGTAGGTCAATATCCAAACTGGTGGTTGCCAAAGTTAAACCCTTTTCACTAATAGGCATGGCTGCAATGATATCATATGCTTGTGATATCTTCGATAATGATTGTCCCTTTGATGGATCATCGATGACTAATGTGATACGTGAATATATTTTTAAACCTGTTTGCTTCATAATGTGCCCGAAGTTCTCGTCAATATTCATTGGATTTAGATCCTTTACATTACCTGGGAATTTATCACTTTGATTAACAGTGAAGTTTAACACAACGTGTGTATAACCTAGAGACTGTAGTGTAGATAAAGTAGATTTCAATGTATCTATTTCAGCCGCGGTTATAGGCTTGCTGAAACTTTCTTGTGGCCATGCAACATTCAAATCAACTAACATTTTACGATTTTAATTCAAAAGCAGTTCAATTTTTACAAACTGAGTAATGTATATATGCAATTAGTCTCTTAAAAGGAGTTCTATATGCTGTTCTACTCACTTATATTTCTCATCTTAAAACATCATCAAAATTTTTCACAAAATGAAAAATCTAAAATAACTCACGTGATAAATGTTATATTTGAATAATAATACCATTTTTATAAGTGTTAAACATATAAACATCATTTGGTAATTTAACCATATAATAAGGTAGATGTTTAAGAATATCGTGCATATTAATATTTAATAATTCATCCAACATCTCACATATATAAAATGTTGTACTCTCGCCATTACTTCGATATTGCGAAAACGTTAAAAAGTCTCGAGTATGTATGTAAATAACAGATCTCTTGTACATCTATTTTAAAATATTTTTATCAAGCAGAATCTATAAAATAAACACATCTCTCATGTTTAATCTGTGTATAAAGTCACTTGAATTAAAATTATTTGTAAGCCCACTCACCTTCAGATGCTCTTCTTCTGTTTAACGATAACCTTAATTCAACTAATTCGGAGATAGCTTGATTTGTCTTCGAGGCACTTGGGTTTAAATTCAACCTCTTGGCAATGGAAACAACATAACCATTGATATAATCAATTTCAGTATCTCTTAAATAACGAGAATCTTGTCTCATTGAACTGCTGTTTTTATCATTAACAATACAACCAATTCTAATGATTTCACTAATTAAGTATCCAAAATCTAAGGTCCTGTTAACATCTAAACTTGGATAGTCTGGAATATTTTTGTAATTGTTCTCATATTCAAACAAAGGTTTGTACGCTAATTTCAAAATTTCCAAACATTCTGAAACGATGGATCTAAATATTGGTTTACAACCATCCACAATTTCACCGTTATCAGCATCCACAATAGCAGTAACTGGATTGATGCAACAATTAATTAAGAATTTAAACAATTGTCCTAAAAGCAATTCTTGATAAGTCATGTGTTTAACGTCTAGAGATTTAACAACGCTAACCTCGGTGAATAATTGCATTAATGAGTTCTCTAGTCTATCTTTTTCAACAAGACTGTTCGTTTGCAATATAGATGACTCATCCCATGGTAATCTTGCTATCTTTAGATCAGCAAAACCGGCATGATTAAATATAAAATCATGATTTTGGAAAGCACCATGTGCGATAACACCTTGAAATAAGTTTGGTCTATCAGAAGGATTAGTAAAGATATCTTGTTTCAATACCTCTAAAACACCTAAACCATTTTGTATCATAATTAAGTTACTATCCTTGTTAATATATGATAAGTATGGCTTAATAGCCTCTTCAGTTTGATAAGTTTTTGTAGTGATAATTAAATTTTGGATTGTACCATTCCTTGGGAAAGTTTCTGGACAGTAAGTTTCTGGAATCTTTACAGAAAGTAAAGGAGAACCTTCAAGATAAACCTTTTGAATACCGATAGTGGAGTTACATTCATTCTTAAACTTCGCAATTTTAGCTTGGTTTCTGAATAACGGAATAACTTGTACGTCGCCTGACTTAATTAAGTTAACAGCTAGTAAGGTCCCCATGGAACCCATACCTAAGATGTGAACAATTGGCTTAGTGGCAAATGTCATTGTTGCTAAATATTCTTATGCTCGTTTGTATTAATATGAAATATGATGACTATAAAAAACAGACTACAAAGTCTCTTTATCGTACCTTGAAATTTAATATCATTATCGATGACCGTCAGAAATTTTGTCTCGGCAAAATCTTAAATAGTCATTTCTGCAACAAACCAAAAGGAACCATCGTAATAATACGGGAATGTTAAAAATATATCAATTGGAAAGTTATAATATCTACAAATGTTTATGTTATTAGTAATTGCGTTGTTTTCCTCTTGTTTATAAAATTATATTATACAGTATATATGACCATTTAAGTTATATTTCTATTTATAATTGACCTTGGACAACAGCACCGGACTTCAAGTCTCTAACACTGACCTTTAAGGAAGCTTCTCTGTTAATGTTGAAAGTGATTTCGACACCTCTTTGGACGTCCTTGACACCTAATTCCATTAATTTGTTACCTAACTTGTAGCCCTTTTCTCTGACAACTTCTGGTTCATCATCGGACCATTCTTCACTGTCTTCATCGTCTTCGGCAGTTTCATCCTTAGCTTCTGGTTCAAGAGTTCTTTCTTCAATGTGAGATTCACCTTCGTAAATACTAACTAATAAACTACCAGTGGCTTTTTTTAAGGTTAATTTCTTTTGAACTGGGTAAGAAGTTTCTGGTAATAAAACTGGAACGAACTTACCTTCACCATCGATTAAACCGATAGCTTTTTGTAAATGCACAGTGTTGATAACAACTGGTTGTAAAGCTTCCTTTAATTCATCAGCATCGTAATCACCAATTAATCTACCTTGTAAGGCAGCACCGGAACAAGATAATTCGTTTGGATTACTGGATGACTTTTTGTTTAATGGACCTAAAATTTCAACAGATTCTGGAAATAAGAATTCTAAGTTTGTAGATAATTTTGGAGTGAAAGAAACACCACCAGTTAAAACGACAGCATCGATATCTAAAATATCTAAGTTGGCCTTTTCAATGGCAGAGTTAATGAAGTTAGAGAATTTAGCGAAAACCTTACCGGCGGTTAATTCGTATCTCATTCTGTTAATAGAGAAATGGTAATCAAAACCATCAGCTAAAGAATCAATGGAGATGGTAGCAGTGGTAGCGTTAGATAATGTCTTCTTGGTTAAAGCAGAGTTAGTTCTTAACTTAGCTAAAGATCTAGCATTCTTTCTTGGGTTAGCTTGGTTCTTCTTTTGGAAATCAGCGGCGAAGTATTCAATTAATTCAGCGTCTAAACTGTCACCACCTAACTTAGCATCATGAGCAGTAGCTAAAATAGTGAAGATACCAGATCTGATGGCGATAACAGCAGCATCGGATCTAACACCACCAAAATCGGCAACAACAACGTTGACATCCTTGTTGAATTCAGAGTTTTCAACGTGAGCCAATAAAGAGGCAGATGGTTCATTGATGAATTGAACAATGTTTAAACCAATCTTGGAAGAAGCAGCAGATAAAGCGGCCTTTTGTTCTTCAGTGAAGTCGGTTGGAACAGATAAAACAGCCTTGGAGACAGTTAAACCGATGTAATCTTCGGCAGCTAACTTTAACTGGTTTAAGTGTCTGGAGACAACTTCATCAACAGTGACCTTTTCTTCAACGTCACCTCTGGTGATTACGAAACCAGCCTTACCGTCAATTTCGATAGCTGGAGCACCAAATTCACATCTGGAGACATCACATTTGTCAAATGGTAAACCAATGAAATCACGGAAGTTAATGATAGTGTTCTTGGAGTTTCTGATTAATTGTTGTAAAGCTTGACCACCATGGTATTCATCATCACCGACATAAGATAAGACGGATGGGATAGCACGTTCACCATCTGGATTAGCGATGACATCGACATCATTCTTTGGGTTGATGTAAGCAATAGAGGAGGAAGTGTTACCAAAAGAGATACCAATAATTGGAGAGGACATTTTTTGATTATATATGTTGTTGCTGTAACCTCTTTAATAGCTCTAAACTAAACCTTTAATTAATTTTACACTATATCAATTAATAACTACAGAGAATTAAATTCAATAAAATTTCGATGAGTGGAAAATTTTTTTCAATTTGAACACAACAGTACACCACAATAAAATACTAAAAGGCATCTCATGACCGTTGTCAATGATAAGAATACCATTGCTATATAAATTAACCGCCCAAGTTTTAACATAAAACATACCACTTTGGCAGTCTTGATAATGAAGATAATTATCAAATAATGCCCTGAGAGCACTTACTCCTTCGTGATATGGGATCCGGTTAGTGTTGCAATTATTCAATTTAAGTTATTTAGTTGTCAATGATGAGTTTTAACTGAATTCCGATAACTAATGAAACTGTTCCCTTTATAATCATAAAAAGAATTGCACGGTATTTTATAGAAATATTGAATTATTTTTCGTTGTTTTAATTGCTTTACACATGAAATTCCCCATACATATTTCACTATCGAGAATTAAACTAATTAAATGGAATAATACAAAATTTTGTCATTAAATCCAAATGGATTCTGATTTACAGTTCAATTACTTTGTAATAGAACTATTTAATTACATGAATAGAACTGGTTACATATTCAAAAAGTAATATACAGCAAAGTTGTTTCTATCATTGTTACTCAGTAACTTGAAGTTTAATTATGGTCATGTGATCTATAATGTTATATTCTAGGAAAGTTGTGAAATTTCAAAAATATTATGATTTGAAAGGTAACTTAAACTAAGTTGAACAATATAGTATAGAATACTAAACTATTCGTTTGATTAACTTCTGAAGCATTCAGCAGAATACCAACGATATATATCTAGATTATCTTTAAAATGTCTCATTCAGGTGCTGCTACATTCAAGAAATTCTCTGGTATATTAACAATCAATGAAGATGCATCTCCAGCTGAATTAAATTGGAGATCTACAGATGGTGATAAAACACATTTAATTGTTTTAGATACTATCGATAAACTACAAGCTACTCCAGTTACCAGTGAAAAGATGATGCTGAGATTGATTTCTAAAGTTGATGAATCAAAGAAACAGAAGGACAATGAAGGTAACGAAGTAGCTCCAAAGTCTATTACCCATATGTTTACCTTTAACAACAGAGATACAATGGATAACATTAAGATAACTCTACAACTAATTATATCACGTTACAAGGATAATGAAATCTATGAAGAAAAGAAGAGGAAAGATCAATCTACGGAACCACAGATCATGGGTGCTCCATTGATCGACACAGAAGCATTGGACGATTCTCTGTCTAGTAACAAATTAATGACTAATCTAAAATTACAACAATCCCTCTTAAAGTCTGATAAAATGCTTATGAAAGTATTCCAAGAAATTGTTATGAACTCAGGACTTCCCCCTAACGAATTTTGGTCAACACGTATTCCATTGCTACGAGCATTTGCATTATCCACATCACAAAAGACTGGTCCATACAATGTTTTATCTACAATCAAACCAGTTGCATCCTCAGAAAATAAGGTGAACGTTAACCTATCTAGAGAAACAATTTTGTCAATTTTCCAAAATTATCCAATTGTGAAAAAGGCATACGATGATAACGTCCCAAAGAATTTCAAAGAACAAGAATTTTGGGCTAGATTCTTTTCCTCAAAGCTATTCCGTAAGCTAAGAGGTGAGAAACTGATGCAAAATGACAGAGGTGATGTTATTATAGATAGATATCTAACATTAGATCAAGAATACGATAGAAAAGATGACGAAAAATTAACTCATCCTGTTAAGAAATTCATTGATATAGATGGTAATGTAGAGGATGATCCAGTTAAAATGGGTAATAGACCAGATTTTACTATGCGTCCAGGTATGGATATTAATGGTATTAATGATGGTACAATTAATATCCTTAAAGGTATGAATAGATTGAGTGAAAAGATGGTTATGGCATTAGAAACAGAATATTCTAGAGCCAATCTGCAAATAGAGTCACTAGATCTTGAAGAGAAAGAATCATTAGAGATAAATGATTTACAAGAATCTTATAAATCAGATTACGCTATGGTCTATCTAAAAGATAAAGATAAGATACATGTTGAAGAGCAAGCAATATTAATGAAGGCTGATGGTGTTGATCCTTCAAATGATAAGTCCTCCAAAATTGCAGAGCATTTGAAAGTTGTAATTAAGAATTTGACTACCAATCTGGACCTAACTTTAGTTATTCCAACAAAAGAAGCAACAGCTGAAGTTAATAAAGAAATTATATCAGCAGTGAAAATCAATGCTAAGCAAGCAAAGTATAACAATATTGATCCAATGTCAGGTACCTTTTTAAACAACAAGACAGATGAATCTGATGCCATATCAGATTTACCAGTGGATCTTCTTGAAAGTTGTCGTATATTGCATAGCACCTGTTGTGAATTTCTAAAGCATTTCTACATACATTTCCAAAGTGGTGATCACAAACAAGCAGTCACAGTTAATAAACTTTATAAGCACTTAAAAGATTGTATCAACAAATTAGATGAGTTGTTTGATGACGTGAAGAAAGGAGATGGTGATGAGATGGCAACTACGTGTATAGCATACTTGAAGCCTACATTGAACTCTATTACATTTGCTACTGAAAAGTATAATAGAGCTTTTGAAGCAAGTAATAATGACAGTTCATCTACGTGATTATATAAATCTACTCTAATTCATTTAAGAATGATATGTAAATATGCATATATTATATATCACTTAATTCAATCATTCAATATTAACTTCGTAGTAATACGTATTTTGTAGCAGTAAAATTACTTATTTCTAAATACTACTATATTAAATTGCAAGCCTATCTTCTATATGCGGGCCAATACCTAATTTTCACAAATATAGAATTCTTACGAATATACTTAACGCTCTCCTCTATCCATATTATCCTTTGACATCATTCTACCTCTTCTACCCTTACCCCTTAGTTGTTTTTCCTTATTTCTTCTGTTTAATTCCATAACAACTTCACCATTTGCTTTATCAACAGAATCCCTCAGAGAAAATATTATATCTCTATCAACATTTTCTTTGGGTAATTTCTTACCTAAAACTTCTTCAATTCTTAAAATTAATTCTAAATCATATTGGGACACAAGAGAAATCGATTTACCTGATCTACCAGCTCTGGCAGTTCTACCAACACGATGAATATATGACTTAGAATCGACTGGAATGTCATAGTTAATGACAATATCGACAGATGGAATATCTAAACCTCTAGCAGCAACATCAGTGGCAACTAAAATTGCTCTTTTACCAGCCTTGAAAAGATCTAAGGCACCGGTTCTTTGATTTTGATTTAAGTCACCATGTAGAGCGGTGGCATTAAATTCAAGTAGATTTGCTATACCTGATATTCTTTCAGCATTGGCCTTGGTTCTTGTGAAGATAATAATTGTCTTACCAATAAATTCATTTAATAGATATACTAAGAATGTGTTCTTCAAACCACCTGGAACAACCATTAATGTTTGAACTAAAGTGTCTACAGTTTGGTATTTGTTAGAAACAGCACACTTAACAGGGTTAGTTAAACTTGCTCTTTGTAATTTATCAATCTTAGAAGTCATAGTGGCAGAGTACAAGTATGTAGTTCTTCCTTGGGTTGGAATAATCTTCAAAATTTTATCTAATACTGGACCGAATTCCATATCTAATAATCTATCAGCTTCATCCATAACTAAAAACTTCAAGTTTCTTAATGTGAAACCACGGGTATTTTCCAAATGATCCATCAATCTACCTGGAGTAGCAATAATAATATGTGGTTTTCTCATTAAATCTCTAGCTTGGTCCATCATGTTCATACCACCAACAATGCAAACAGAACGAACACCCATTAAGGAACCTAAGGAATCAAAAGTTTCCTTGATTTGTTGAGCTAATTCTCTTGTTGGAGATAAGATACATGCATAATATGGTTGTTGATCTTCCCATAGTTTATTCAAAATTGGAATAGCAAAGGCGGCAGTTTTACCTGAACCTGTTTGAGCTAAACCAATAATGTCATTACCTTCAAGGGCAGCTGGAATAGCACGAGCTTGAATCGGGGTTGGTTTGGCATAATTTAAGTTTTTACATGCTTCGATTAATTCTGGAACTAGTTTTAATTCTGAGAAAGTTTCAAATGTTTGTTCTTCTTCTTCATCACCTTCGATTTCATCGCCATCAGTGGTATTTTTTTTAACAGTTTTTTCTATTTGCTCTTCTTTTTCAGAGTCTATAGAATTATCATTTTGTTTCTGTTGGTTTTCCAAAGCTTTGGCCTTAATCTTGGCAGCTAAAGAAGACACTTCAGTGCTTCTAACATTTTTAGTAACTTTTCCGCTCATTATAAACTTTCTATGATACTACTTCCGAAGTATATAACTAACGATATTAAAATGTAGAAATTTAATATATCTGCTTTCAAACCTACTCAAAATTATTTATATAATAATGTATAATATTAAATTTTATACACTACAACTTCAGCTCATCGCAAAAGATATCATAGATTAAATTTTTCAGTAGTTAAAATTTTTATAATTTCAAACGTTTGGGTAGGGTAATAATTAAAATATCATATATTGAAGCTATTTAAATTCACTTACTCTACGATAGATATAGAAAGGTTATTAACAGTATTATCATGGATTTTTAATTTTAATTTATTTTTTTAATTAATTAATTATTATGCAGAGTATATAAATCAGTATAGTTGTGAAAAATACATAATGAACAATAGCTTCATATTGCGAAATTTAACTATGATCGGATATTATAGTTATATGCTATTGATAAATAGCATCATGGAAAGGACAAAAATTCTTTCCTAAATGTTTGCTTTCATTAGCAGCTTTTAGTTTCTCTGTCTTCTTAATAAACCAACTTTTAATGCATGCATAATGAAACACACAGAGACACTCTAGTCTACCTACCTTTTCACCAGGAAGCATATCTTCAAAACATATTGGACATTCATTATATGTCACTTCTTTTCCTAGGTCTTCTTGTTTTTGAATCACATACACTAACATTCTATTTCTAGCTGTTGGACAATCATCCTCTGGTGTTCTATGTTGTTGGGCTTCCTCTGCGTGCTCCACACAGCTTTGAATGTGATCCTCTGACTCTTCCTCATTGGCTAATTCTGAAAAATCTAGATTACAGATGGGACAATGGTTCCTTTCTTCATCAGCTTCTTCATCTTCGTCACTCTGGGCTTGTGCTGTGTCACTCGTAGCATTCACTGGGCTTCCAGATGCAGATACATCTGGTTCAATGACATGTTCCTGTTCCGCAATGGTCGAGACCTTGATGTTCCTAGAACTTGGTATATTTTCAATCCCAGTTTGTGTGGTACGTTGTACCGAAGAAGATGTTCCAATAATCGCTCTATCACTAGTGATAAGAGGACGTTGATAGAGTATCAGATTCGAACGTTCTAAAATTTGGTGACATGCTAAGCATGTACGTTGTGGGATGAAATCATTATCTAGCACTGATTTTTTAAGTACTCTTACTCTCCTTCTATCATAAGTAACAAACGTATTGGAGCACCTTGCGCAAAACACACCACCACAACATCTACAGTGATGTCTCCGTATTATAAAATCAAATCTAGTTCTACAATGTAGACAGTTCTTCACGTCTTTGTCTGGTTGCCAGTCAGCGAAACTGTTAATATATTGTTCCGATTGTTCAGAACTCTCTGTAATCGTTTCTGACATATTTCTATGTTATAGTTTTTCAAAATAAATAAATGCAAATTTTGATCCCTTACCACTTAAATTTAATGTATTATAGGTTGTATTACGTTATACAAATATGTATGTAAACTTGTATACATATATATCAAAGTATAAATATAAACTGTAGTGTGCATCTGACAAGTTAACATCATCGCTTTTGCCTATTTATTTTAATGCGTGGACAGCGGGAAATCGCAACATGGGCATCGAAAATCGAAGGGTTCAAAATATTGTTTAATTGTTATAAGTTATTGAGCAGGTTTAAATATAAAGAGGATAACAGTTAATTTGAACTAATTGACGACTAATCTCGAATCTTTGAAGCTACAGAAACGAAATATTTTAATAATGATGATAAAATATAAAGATTTACGCTGGTTGAACAACGATTTTACCTCCGTTCATCAGTTAAACAAGTTCTATAATCTAATTCAAGGGCAAATCAAGTCTACCATACCCGCTACCGAGAAACAACACTTAGCCATTAATGAACATTTTTTGTTTTTTAATCCAATTAAAAGAAGTTTATCTAAAGATGGTTACTACGCTGATCAGAGCCCAAATAATTTAATGAATGATTCAAACATTCTATACAAGAGAAGATTGTGGGCCAGTGGTTCCATCACACAATACAACCCTATTGCATTAGATAAAGAGTACCGTTGTTTGGAAAAAGTCACTAACGTTCGTCGTTTTAGAAATGATACTTTTGTATATCTAGAGAGATCTATCATAGATATGAGTCAACAAATTAAAATGCTAACCGAATTGAGAATGTTGGTATATACTAACTCAGTACCAGTGGTAACCAATAATAAACTTATAAAAGACACTATACACGATATAATTATAGGTTCATTTACTTTCAAAGAAATGGATATAGTTCGCTACAGTCAATTGACATTGAACTCACATAGAATACATTGGGATAAGGAATATGCTAAAAACCAGGAAGGCTATCCAAATATCTTAGCTCAGGGTCCTTTCTCAACACAAGTTTTAACCATGTTTGCAGAATCCCATATGGGGAAACGTATCCAAAAGATGAATTACAGAAGTTTAACGTATATATATCCTGACACCCCTGTGGACATCTGTGTTAGGTTTAATGAGCTCGAGGACAAGTATCAATTCTACATGAGGGATAGCAGGCAAATTGACAAGATATATATGTTCTTACAGATCGATGAACTGGTGCTATAGAGAATGTCCCATTGACAACTAGATTCTTTTCAAAGGAAAGTTCCCCGCGAGTTTTTTCAGTAAGTTGGAAATTTTTTCACTTCGAAACTGATGTGGTTGCCTTGACAAACAAGGGATTTGTTTAGTTAAATAGATGAGTATCACATCTAGCAAAGGATTGTTTGAGTGTTATTTACCATTTTAGAAGTTATTGACAACTACAAAACTCACATAAATCACAATGTCTAACATTAACGATAAACTACCTGATATCTTACAAGATGCTGTTTTGAAGGCTTCAGTTCCAGTTCCAGATGATTTCGTTAAAGTCGAAGGTATCGACTACTCCAAGCCAAATGCTACCGATATGCGTGCTTCCGATTTAGTCGATGCTATGAAGACCATGGGTTTCCAAGCCAGTTCCGTTGGTCAAGCATGTGATATTATTGACAACATGAGATCATGGAGAGGTAAACACATTGATGAATTAGAAGAACACAATAAAAAGGGTTGTTTCGATGAAAATGGTTTCCAAAAGACTACTATTTTTATGGGTTATACTTCTAACTTAATCAGTTCCGGTGTTAGAGAAACTTTGAGATACTTAGTCCAAAATAAGATGGTTGATGCTATTGTCACATCAGCTGGTGGTATCGAAGAAGATTTCATCAAGTGCTTGGCTCCAACTTACTTAGGTGAATTCTCCTTAAAAGGTGCAGATTTACGTAAGGAAGGTATGAATAGAATTGGTAACTTAGTTGTTCCAAATGATAACTATTGTAAATTTGAAGAATGGATTGTTCCAATCTTAGACACCATGTTGGAAGAACAAGATGAATATGTTAAGAAGCACGGTGATGCTTGTTTAGACGCTAACCAAGATTTAAACTCCCCAATCTGGACTCCATCAAAGATGATCGACAGATTAGGTATGGAAATTAACGATGAACGTTCAGTCTTATACTGGGCTCACAAGAACAAGATCCCAGTCTTCTGTCCATCTCTTACTGATGGTTCCATTGGTGATATGTTATTCTTCCACACTTTCAAGGCTTCTCCAAAGCAATTAAGATTAGATATTGTCGCTGATATCCGTAAGATTAACTCCATGTCTATGGAAGCTACCAGAGCTGGTATGTTAATCTTAGGTGGTGGTTTGATTAAGCATCATATTGCTAACGCATGTTTAATGAGAAATGGTGCCGATTACGCTGTTTACATTAACACTGGTCAAGAATTCGATGGTTCTGATGCTGGTGCTAGACCAGATGAAGCTGTCTCTTGGGGTAAGATCAAGGCTGAAGCTAAATCTGTCAAGGTCTATGCTGATGTCACAGTTGTCCTTCCATTAATCGTTGCTGCTACTTTTGCCAACGGTAAGAAATTAGAAACCCACAACGATTGAATAAAAATAATGACTCTTTAGTTTATGTTTCTAAAGTTTTATTCAATTTTTCATCTGTACGAATTTTACCTCAAAAGTTTTTATATATTTAACTACCTAACTATCTATATGTTATGTTATATATTTAATGATCAAAATATTTTTAATTAATGTATGATTTATATTTTTATATTATGAATTTACATTTACTCTATATAGCATTACCTCTCATCTTTTCAGCATTTAATACATCATCACCTAATGCTTCCATGTTATCTCTTTCAATTAATGAACCAACATCAGAATATACCATACTGGCTTCGTAACCTATAACAATACGTTCTTGGGTGATACCGATTTCACAATACGCTAGAGCTTTAATAATATTAGCATAACGTGTTATTGTTTGTCTGATTTGGTTGGAAATGTTTGGATCATTTTTATCAGAATATATTTGCCATGAGGATTCTTCTTCTAACCTTGTAATAGATATGTTAGTGGTTGGATTTAATGAAACAGCACCAGTTGGGCCACTCTGTATGCTAGATGAGGTGGAAGCGCCTGTACTGCCGCCTGGTGGAGCATCTCTAGCAAGATCCATCTTGGATGTCATTCTTAACCATATGTAACCGTTGACACCTAAAACTACGGTAATATTACCTGGTAGATTATGAGTATGATTTTTAGATCTAACGATTAAGGAACTTGGAACTTGACAGAATAAACCATTTCTTAATTTACCATATTTTAGAGATCTAGTATGTAATGAAGCAGCACCATCTTGAAATAGAGATTGGACTTCGGCATTTAATAAATCACCTTCTTTTAGAAAACTTCTCATTTGTAATTCATCACTTTCAGACTTTCTTCTAAGGATACCACCTGGTAAATTAACAGAACCTAGCATTAAGATTGCGTGTTGTTTACCACCAATATCGACCTTCCATCTTTTATTACCAACTTCTGCTATTCTTCCTACAATATGGTCACCAGTTTCTGGTGAGTACCGACCTTTTAATGGTATCACTGACAACAATTTATTAACTTTGGAAATAGTACCAGCAACAGAAGAATATGTCTTATTTTCAAGAAAATAAGTACCGTGACCTCTCATCCAGATTGGATCGTCAGTTATAAGCTCACCTGGAGTCATAATTTCAGAGTTACTACTTTCATTATTTTGAGTTGTAGATAGTTCTTCGTTGTCTGACATTTGGATGTCTTCCTCATCGCTAATTATATCATCATTTATTGAAAAAGAATTCTGTTGGAATGCACCATTTCTTGATACTACAGATATAACTTCAGACATTTAAAAGACTATTATATATATTTGTGGACTAGAAATATCTTGCTATCCTTTGCTTATTTGATGAAATATATTCCACTCTTTAATACTTCAAGCATCGATTTTAATAATTTTAAACAATTTTTCATTAAGAAAATTTTGAGAAAAATCAGATCACGTGCCAATTTAAATTATATAAGTTTAATACATTAAATTAGGAAACTATAGATTATTGGCTACTATTGTATTTGAATTAATGAATTTAACTATAGTAGGTTGAGACATTATGCTTCACCCCTGACATCTCATCCAAATCTTCATGCATTTAAACTTGTTTATATCTAACTTCGTTCGTTATAATTATTTACATTACAGCATCTCGTTTAAATTTGTCTTAGAGTAACCGATTAATTCCGAAGATGGAATATGGTTATGATAAATAATATATAAAAGATACATATATGTAAACAATTTAAACCGACCAAATACTTTTTAGCTTGGTAATAGACTCACTTTATAAACAAATAAAAGTTACGTTGAGAATAAATAAGGAGTCAACATGGTAACATTTTATTCTGAAGAAATAGGGCTTCGGAAGACAGACTCTAAATTATGGAGACTACGTACGGATAAACTTGGACGAGAGTCATGGGAGTATCTAAAGAATGATAATGAACGTTCCCTGAAAGATCTTCAATCAACTTTTGTCCAGTGGTTATTGCAAGACCCAGAATTTTTAACACCAAATCCGAAAGTAAACTCATCTGATGATAATTTTACTGCTATTGATGCATGTCATAATGGTGCATCGTTCTTTAAACTTTTACAAGACCCAGAATCAGGTATATTTCCATGCCAATATAAAGGACCTATGTTTATGACCATAGGTTACATTGTTGTTAACTATTTGGCTGCGATAGAAATCCCTGAGCATGAAAGAATAGAATTAATTAGATACATTGTTAACACTGCACATCCAGTAGATGGTGGTTGGGGTTTACATTCAGTTGATAAATCTACTGTATTTGGCACTGTGCTAAATTATGTGAACTTAAGACTTCTTGGTCTTTCTAAAGAACACCCTGTATGTGTTAAAGCTAGAGATACATTATTAAGATTAGGTGGTGCTATCGGTGCTCCACATTGGGGGAAAATATGGTTAAGTATCTTAAATTTATATGGTTGGGAAGGTGTCAACCCAGCTCCTCCAGAGACATGGTTGTTCCCATACTCTTTGATGATTCATCCAGGTAGATGGTGGGTTCACACAAGAGGTGTTTACTTACCTGTTAGTTATCTATCGCTAATTCATTTTAAAGCAGACTTAACACCGTTATTAAAAGAATTAAGAGAGGAAATATATACTAAACCATTTGAAACGATCAATTTTAGCAAGCATAGAAATACTGTATGTGGTGTTGATCTGTACTATCCTCATTCCAACATATTAGATATAGCTAATAATGGTATCGTATTTTATGAAAAGTACCTACGTCCAGGTTTTGTTGCTGACTACAGTAAAAAGACGGTTTACAGTTTAATTAAGAAAGAAATTGAAAATACAGATTCCCTATGTATAGCTCCTGTTAATCAAGCCTTCTGTGCTCTGGTGACTCTTATCGAAGAAGGGGCAAACTCAATTGCATTCCAAAAATTCCAATATAGATTTAAAGATTCCTTATTTCATGGACCACAAGGTATGACAGTAATGGGAACAAATGGTGTACAAACCTGGGATTGTGCATTTGCTATTCAATATTTCTTTGTTGCTGGTTTAGCAGAAAAACCAGAATTTTATGATACTATAGTTGCAGCTTTCAAATTTTTATGTCGTGCACAGTTTGATACAGATTGTGTTCCAGGTAGCTTCCGTGATAAAAGAGACGGTGCTTGGGGATTTTCAACTAAAACACAAGGTTACACTGTATCAGATTGCACTGCAGAATCTATTAAAGCCATTGTTATGGTTAAAAAGTCAGCTGTTTTCAAAAAAGTTCATGATGAAATCTCTGACAAAAGACTATATAAAGGTATTGATATCTTGTTAAATCTTCAGAATATCGATAAATTTGAATATGGCTCTTTTGCAACTTATGAAAAGATTAAGGCTCCTCTGTTTATGGAGAAACTGAACCCCGCAGAAGTTTTTGGTAATATCATGGTAGAGTATCCATACGTTGAATGTACAGATTCTTCTATTTTAGGTTTAACTTTCTTCCATACCTATTATGAATACCGTAAAGACGAAATTGCAAAAAGAATCGAGATTGGTATTGATTACTTAAAAAAGAATCAAGCTCAAGACGGTAGCTGGTATGGCTGTTGGGGGATTTGCTATACATATGCAGGTATGTTCGCAATTGAGGCTCTTCATTCAGTAGGTGAAAATTACGAAAATTCTGAATATGTGTCAAAAGGCTGTGATTTCTTAGTTAGTAAACAAATGGAAGATGGTGGCTGGGGTGAATCCATGAAATCTAGTGAATTGCATACATATGTAAATAGTGATCAATCCCTAGTAGTTCAAACGGCATGGACATTAATTGCTCTACTCTTAGCTAAGTACCCTAATAAGGCTGTTATTGACAAAGGTATTAGTTTACTGAAATCAAGACAAGAGAACTCTGGTGAATGGAAATTTGAAAGTGTGGAAGGTGTATTCAATCACTCTTGTGCTATTGAGTATCCAAGCTATAGATTTCTTTTCCCAATTAAGGCTCTTGGTTTATATGCCAAGGTATACAGAGAAAAAGCAATTTAGGTTATATAGAACATTAATATTCTTATTTCTACGTAATGATGTAAATCAAATATTCAAAGAAGAAGGCTTGACCACTAGCTATATCGTCTTGTTATCTGAGCTCGATATCTAAGTACAAGCCCCTCCCGTACTATTTCTACATCATGTGGGATATCATTTTTTTCCTGAAAAATTATTGCTTACCTAAACGAGAAAGTAGAAAACATATATATGTTGACATATAGATCAGTATCATAATCAACTTTTCAAACAGTTAGTGAATCAGAAACAACTATTGTACGCTCCAATTGAAGCATTAACATATCAGTTCAATAACCTTACGATATTTTTAAATATAATAATCTAGGATTTATTGCTAGTTTATTTAAACTGAAAATATATTGGAAATAGTGACACAGCCTTTGTGCTTAAGTAATGGAGACAATAGATATTCAGAATAGATCATTTGTGGTCCGCTGGGTCAAGTGTTTTCATGGAGATACCATCAATTACCAAGTTAAACCACTGAAGAAATCTATAGAATTAGGTATATATAAGAAACTTAAATCAAGTATGGATGAACAAACAACTGCAGTTCATATTGCACCAGACACGAAATCAGTATTAGACTATGCCAATAAAGCAGTAATTCACAGAAATAACTCCATTAGTTCGCATGGAGAATCACATTCTCGTAGCTCCCTTTCAATTGCTAACATTCAACAACAGTCACAAGAAAAGCCATTAAGGGACCGTTTAGCTGCCTCTGGTTTTACTCTAGTTAAGTGGATTGGCCATGTAACAGGTAATAAAATGTATCAAGATGTACTTGATGTCAAGGATTCTGATTTTTATTATGCATTTATTTTAGACAATACAGCATCTAAAAATGTTAAGAAGAAAGTCCTGTTCAATGCAAGTATTATTCAAGAAGATATACAGTCACTTTCAAGTGCGCATTCAACTACCTCTCCATTGGTATCATCTCTGAAAACATCAACTACACAAAGTGATTCTGTATTTATGGTCGGTCGAGGTAGATATATCCAAGGCTACCTCTTTAAGAAAAGGAGAAAGAGATTACAAGGTTTTAAGAGAAGATTTTTTACATTAGATTTTAGATATGGTACCTTATCATATTATCTAAATGATCACAACCAAACTCGTCGTGGAGAAATTGTTATAAAACTGTCTACAGTTAGTGCTAATAAAAAAGATCGCCTAATTATTATTGATTCTGGTATGGAAATTTGGGCTTTAAAATCTAAAGATGTTGAGTCATGGCAAACTTGGGTTAAAGCCCTACAATCATGTTTTGATAAAGATGATGACTCTGATCACTATATTGATGATGCAGAAAGTGATATACAAGGAACGATCGTTACTGCAAGAGATGTCGCTACGATTGATACAAGAAGTAAATTTTCGAAATCTAATAATAATGATGTGATTGAAAGGCCTCAATCTAGAACAACGAATATAGCTGCGTATATTCCTCTACCAACAGAAGCATACGAAGAATTTACCACAAATTTAAAGATAATTCAACAACGTTTAGAACAATGTAAAAACGATTCTCTGGCATACGTTTCATCTGGGCCAAACTCAGCCAACCAAAAGCTAGAGCGTACCAGATCTTCCTCATATGTGGTGGGACAAGGAAACATGAGAGGAATGAGTTGTGCTTCTGCGATGGACTCTACTGATTCTCTCTTGGGGACTACTGATGCTACGATTCCTGAGGATGAGCCATCTGAACATGACCTTTATAGAAATTTAGATGAACTGGAAACATTATTTAATCAATTTGTCAAGCAAAGTAAAGTCCTATATCGTGACCATAGTTTAGTTGCTAAACAGATTAATGATAAGAGATTATCGATGGCTTCCTCTATGACTGAAAATGATAAATTTTTCGATGCAGAAGATACACTTAATGCAGGTGTCATTTTAATAGATGATGATGATGCAGATGACACAAATTTAAAGTTTAATAATGAAATGAAGCCAATAACACCAATAGAAGTAGGTAGCCAGGAGATACTTCCTCTACCTTCCGATTTAAAGTTAAACGATCTAGAAGGTAAAATATGCCTAAAGGATTATTTAACGCCAATCTCCACCTATGATAACACTGAAGAAGAGGCTTTAATGAAAGATCTGTACCCGCTGCCAATTTTTGCAAAAATACAGCGTAGAAACGACGTAAAAGCAAGTCTATCATCCCCACCAAGTTTATTATCATTCTTAAGAAAAAATGTGGGTAAGGATTTAACTTCAATCACCATGCCAGTTACGTCGAATGAACCGATTTCGATCTTACAAACAATTTCAGAAAGTTTTGAATATGCAAACCTTTTACCACAACTTGCGCAATGTGATATAGAACACCAGCCATTGGCTATCGTCTCCGCTTTCGCAATTTCTACATTGTCAGTTTATAGAGATAAGACTAGAACGTTGCGTAAACCATTTAATCCATTATTGGGTGAGACATTTGAGTTAGTCCGTGAAGATATGGGCTTTAGATTAATAGCTGAGAAGGTATCCCATAAACCTCAAATATTTGCTTTTTTTGCTGAACATGAAGATTGGGAATGTAGTTATAGTGTAACCCCTGTTCAAAAATTCTGGGGTAAATCAATTGAATTAAATAATGAAGGTACATTCGAACTGAAATCCAAGAAAACAGGAGAATATTTTGAATGGATACAGCCTACTACCATGGTTAAAAATTTAATTGCTGGTGAAAGATATGTTGAACCTACAAATGAATTTGAAGTTATTTCATCGAAGAGTGGAAAGGCTACCATTTGTTTTGAAAAAACAGGCATGTTTAGTGGGAGATCAGAGAAGGTAACTGTTAATATTACACCAACTAATACGGTTAAAACGCCACAGACACTGGTAGGTAAATGGACAGAATCCTTACAAGATAATAAAACTGAGAAAACAATTTGGAAAGTAGGTGATCTGGTAAGCAATGAAAAGGAGAAGTATGGATTTACAATGTTTGCTTCTAATTTAAACGAAATTACTTCAATTGAAGAAGGTAAATTGCCTCCAACAGATTCAAGATTAAGACCGGATATCAGGTTATATGAGGAAGGCAAAATCGATGAAGCTGAACAATGTAAATTAGAATTAGAACAGAAACAAAGAGAAAGACGTCAAACTGGGCACAATGTTAGACCTAAATATTTTAAGAAAGTTTCAGGAAATAAATGGAAGTATATTAATGGAGAAGATAGTTATTGGGAGAAAAGAAGACGTCAAGATTGGTCATCGGTTTCTGCATTGTGGTAATTCGTTACATAAACTATTTAAGAGACTATTTGTAATTGATCTAAATGGATATAGTAAATTAATGACTTATATAACGACATTGAGAGGTGTTGGTTTTTACAAAATAAGATATATATATATGCAAATTCATGGTTAGCTAACTGAAGGATTTTCTTTCAAGAGGGATTGATTCTTCTCCAGATTTTTAATATGCATTGTACAAGTGTCTAATAATATTTCAAAAATTAATGTTATATTGTAATATAATTGTTTCGGTTTTTTTAACATCTATACAAAGAATCAATTTCTAAATCTCATAATGGAAACGAAAACTTTTATTATAAAGTAAGAACAAAAGATTATACCAGTAGATTTCACCCACGTATTCAACCATCATTAAGTGAACTGTATACGTTTAAAGTGTTTAACACTTTAATACTTCTTGAAGCTCAATTAAATCTCGATATCACGTGACAATTTTTTCTCGACATACCTAATTTTAAATTACTTAATCAATGCCATCGGAATAAAAGATATCATAAAATCATATTAACACTTTTACTACAAAATATTGAATCAGATAACATTAAAAGAAGTGTGTAGGAAGTATGTCACAACTAATTACACTTGCTACCTGTAATCTTAACCAATGGGCGTTAGATTTTGAAGGTAACAGAGATCGTATTTTAGAATCTATTAAGATTTCCAAAGAACGAGGTGCACGTTTAAGGGTCGGTCCTGAATTAGAAATCACTGGGTATGGTTGTTTAGACCATTTCTTAGAAAATGATGTTTGCCTTCATTCATGGGAAATGTATGCTCAAATTATCAAGCGACCAGAGACCCATGGTATTATATTAGATATCGGTATGCCAGTTCTTCAAAATAATATCCGTTACAATTGTAGACTACTGTCATTAGATGGTAAAATATTGGTCATCAGACCAAAAATTTGGTTAGCTAACGATGGTAATTACCGTGAAATGAGATTTTTTACCCCATGGATGAAACCAGGCATAGTTGAAGATTTTACTCTTCCGTTAGAAATCCAAAAGATCACTGGTCAAACAATAGTTAAGTTTGGTGATGCTGTAATCAAGACATTAGATACTTGTATTGGTGCTGAAACATGTGAAGAAATATTTACTCCTCAGTCACCACATATTGCAATGTCATTAGATGGTGTTGAAATAATATCTAACTCCTCTGGTTCTCACCATGAATTAAGAAAATTAAACAAGAGAATGGATCTAATATTGAACGCTACAAGCCGTTGTGGTGGTGTTTATTTATATGCAAACCAACGAGGTTGTGATGGTGATAGGTTATATTACGATGGTTGTGCCCTTATTGCCATTAATGGTAAGGTCGTAGCTCAAGGTTCCCAGTTTTCTTTAAAGGATGTCGAAGTTGTTACTGCTACCGTGGATCTAGAAGAGGTCAGAAGTTACCGTGCTTCTGTTATGTCTCGAGGTTTACAAGCTTCATTACGCGAAATCAAATACGAACGTATCAATGTCCCTATTGAATTGGCAGAAATGAAGGCAAGATTTGATCCAAATATTGTACCATCTAGAGCGCGTGATGTGTTTTATCATAAATCAGAAGAAGAAATTGCTTTAGGTCCGGCATGCTGGTTATGGGATTATCTTAGACGTTGCAACGGTACAGGCTATTTCCTTCCATTGTCGGGTGGTATTGATTCTTGTGCTACAGCAATGATTGTCCATTCTATGTGTCGCCTAGTCGTTAAGGAATGTAACGAAGGAAACCAACAAGTTATTGATGATGTCCGTAAGATCACACGTAGTTCAGATGACTGGCTTCCTACTACTCCACAGGATATTTCCTCTAAAATTTTTCATACTTGTTACATGGGTACAAAAAATTCCTCTGATGAAACTAGGTCTAGAAGCATTGTATTATCCAAAAAGATTGGTTCATACCATGTTGATTTTAATATGGATAATGTTGTCACCAGCGTCGTATCTTTATTTGAAGTTGCCACTGGTAAGAAACCAATTTTCAAGATATTTGGTGGTTCTCAAATTGAAAATCTAGCTTTACAAAATATTCAAGCTCGTTTAAGAATGGTATTAGCTTACTTATTTGCCCAATTATTACCTTGGGTTCGTGGTATCAAAAACTCTGGTGGTTTATTAGTTTTAGGCAGTGCCAATGTTGATGAATGTCTAAGAGGATATTTAACAAAATATGATTGTTCATCAGCTGATATCAATCCAATTGGTGGTATTTCTAAGACAGATCTGAAAAGATTTATTGCTTATGCCTCAAGAGAATATGAAATGCCTATTTTAGATGAATTCTTAGATGCTACACCAACTGCTGAGTTGGAACCTATAACCAAAGACTACGTTCAGTCTGATGAAATAGATATGGGTATGACTTATGAAGAATTAAGTATATTTGGTTATTTAAGAAAAGTTGAAAAATGTGGTCCTTACTCTATGTTCTTAAAATTATTACACGAGTGGACACCAAAATTAACTCCAGCTCAAGTTGCTGAAAAGGTTAAAAAGTTTTTCTTCTTTTATGCAATTAATAGACATAAGCAAACTGTCATGACACCAAGTTATCATGCTGAAAATTATTCACCTGATGATAACAGATTTGATTTAAGACCATTTTTAATTAATCCAAGATTTACTTGGGCCAGTAAAAAAATCGATGCTGTTGTTGCCCAATGTGAAGGTAAACTAACCGATATAGATATTATGTCTATTGACTAAGCTATCCTCAATATAGTTTGATATAAACAAACCAAAATCTTAATATATGAAAAATAACAAGATATAAGATTTATATAATCTCTATTTATTTATAAACATAGAAGCTTATTTTTTGTTCCCCCAATTAGTCTTAATAACTACATTTTTATTATCGTTTCTCTTCCAGAAATCAATTAAAGTAAGTGCTGTTTTCAGTGGTTCATCTTCTTGAATAAAATGTCCCGAATCTTGAAATACTACTAATTGATATTTCCCTTGCATTTGTCCAATAATTAATTCCTTATCCAAATTATCATTACCGGCAAGGATCAATAATTTACATGTCGAAAGATGAACAAAATTATATGATAATTCTTTAAACCAAGTATTCCAATAGGGACTGAATATTCTTAAATTAGTTATTCTAACAACTTTACCATCATCACGTTTCATAAATAATGCTGGTATCGCAATTTTGGCACTTTCTTCAACCTTTGACATACCATTTTTAATATGCCAATTAACGGCATCATCATAAGATTCAAAGACATTTGGTGTTACACTTAGGAAATGTTGTACCTTGTCGAGGGCTTCAATCGCTGCCTCTTCTATTATATCAAGCATTGTGACACCAAGTATGCCTTTCCTTATTTGAGGAGATAATGCGTCAAATGCAAATGTACATATGCTGCCACCAAGTGAATGACCAACCAATATTATTGAAATCTTCCGCTTGGAAACATCTGCCAATTTTACAGCATATATATACTCTATTATTTTTATGAAATCATTTACGAAATTTTCTCGATCAAATTTGTTTTCGATTTTATTATCAATTGGTACAGTGTCACCGTGCCCTCTTGCATCAAAAGCGAAACAACCACATTGTCCATTCATCCTCGAAGTAAGTGTCTTTGATAAGTTTGCAAATGATAAGGCCGAGGAACCTGCACCATGATGGAATATAAAAACTGGAATAGACATCGATTCTGTATCTGTTGGTAGTGTATAATATAAATTAAACTTTAAATTTTGCTCTTTAATTTTTATTCGTTCATTAGTTGTAAAATAAGTATTCCATGTAGAATCATGTTTGTCTTCAGCATTTAAGACCTTTTTAATACTAGAGCGAGATCTATTATACGTTGGGAAATCACTAAAAGTATCCCTTTCTTCATCACTTTCTATCTCAAATTTATCACAGGAATTTTCCACATCTCGTTCAAGAACCTGGTTTATTCTATCTAATTGACTCAGTATCAGATTATTTCTTAAATTATCCCCCATCTCTCCAAATTATAATGGCAGTTTTACTTTTGATTATAAATCTAAATTCGACATGAAATATCAGCCCTCTTTATTTTTATATTATATCATATAGCTAACTAATACAAGTTTATATATTTGTATGAGGTGCACAGGTGTTATTTCATATTAATACTTGAAATGTCATACAATTAACTTATATAGTTTGAAAACTGGAAGTTATCAATATCTATAAGCCATAAACTTAGTTATAATGAAACGCAGCAGCTGTATTATATCTATTTAATATTTTGACAAGGTTACTGTTATTATTTTTTCTGACACAGGCTTTAGAACAAAGATTTTGAGTGCCGACTTCTTTTTGTAACTAAAATGTCTCATAGAGTGTTTTAATTTACAGGTAAGATTGAAGTAGAAAATTTGCTTTCTTATTTGGTACTTAGGTTTCTTTCATTTAATTATTTTCAATCGATTCCTCATATAATTGTCCCACAATTTAAACAACGCTGTTTTCTTTCTTATCTATAGAAGTACTTCCTATGTATGCGTTAATTTTCTAACTATTCACTTGTTGTTGATATATCTACCTGTCATTAAATAACTGGTATTATTTCCAAATATGTCTTGTTTATCATTATAATTTAGTTTATGAGCCGATTTATGAACTTATCTTTGGCATCTTTTGGAAGTATCTCCAATGAAGTATTTGCTCTATTGTGTTTCAAAATAAATCATCTAAATATTTTGTTTAACTATATAATACTCTAATGTCCAGAAGAATACCATTTTAGTGGTAGATATACATACAGTATATTAAGTGTTTACTGTCATACAATATATAGAATACCTTAAAAAAGATATAATAGGTACATAATTTCAAAAAGATTTTCTACAATTAAGTACATATCCTGCCTGAGAAGTCTGCCATGCAATTGACAGTTTCATAACTATGTATTAATCTCATTTTCATTAAATGTACTGTTTAATAGTTAGATAATCAACTTACTGATGACCATCAAATTTAATATGCGGACATCGAAAATTTCAGAAATCAAAACATTGAGAAATGAATTAAGTAATCAAACAGCCTTCATAATAAATGGGAATAGAATAACAATAAGAAGACAAACAAAATCAAGATGTTTATGTCTCAAGGTATTAGAACCTTGAGGTTTACAAGTAAATCATTATATTGTATGTGTTTATTTCTCATTATTACTGTTCTTTCCGGTGCTATAATAAATTTTTTACTAATTCAAACAAATTATATACAAACAGATACTGGTAATTCAAACAAATTTCTAGCAGGCCAATTCTCCATTATTTCTAGAAGATTATTTTTCAGTGGTAGTTCTAATGGTTTCAGCAATAGTAACTCTAATAATGGTCATAGTTATGATGCCTCAAGTGCTGCTGGTCCACAATTTTCTTACAAAAGTGCCGTTGCATATCAGCCAAAGGATAGAGAAGATATTATCTACCAAAAATTAAAGGATTCAATAATGTCTCCAACAGGTGAGGATAATTATTTTATCCAGGCTAACAGCTTAAATGATTTATATGCTGGTGTAGCTGATGGTGTTGGTGGTTGGGCCGAACATGGTTTTGATTCAAGTGCTATATCGCGTGAACTATGTAAAACAATTGCTGAAATATCTTCAACAATCAACCCTGAGAAAGCTGGACTAACTCCAAAGGATATAATCGAGGTTGCTTATAAGAAGATCAAGAACGAAGAAATAGTTAAGGTAGGAGGAACCACTGCAATTGTCGCTCATTTTTCCAACAATGGTACACTGAAATTGGCAAATCTAGGCGATTCTTGGTGTGGTGTTTTCAGAGAACAAAAACTAGTCTTCCAAACCAAATTTCAAACAGTCGGTTTTAATGCCCCTTACCAGTTAGCTATCATTCCAGATGAAATGCTGAAAGAGGCTGCTAAGAAAGGTGGATCATATATCCAAAATAAGCCTGCTGATGCCGATGAATACAGTTTTCAATTGGCTAAGGATGATATCGTAATTTTGGCCACAGATGGTGTTACTGATAACATTGCTACTGGTGATATGGAACTTTTCTTACAAGGCAAACAACCGGAATTGAAGAATAACTTGCAATCTGTTTCAGAGTTATTTGTCAAAGACGTAGTTGCTTTGAGTAAAGATCCAAATTATCCAAGTGTATTTGCACAAGAATTATCCAAATTATACGGGAAACAATACAGAGGTGGTAAGGAAGATGATATCACAGTAGTTGTTGTAAAGGTTGAGTGAGCTCAATTGAAGTTAATATTCAGAAACAACACGTATTTTTTTATATATATATATATATATATGCTTATGACTATATACGAATGATTGAATAATCAAATATTAGATATACATATATAAATAGGTAAGTGTAAAGGCATAATAGATAATTTCCTAAAATATGCCATATTAATCGAATGAACGTTGCAAGACAATTTTCTTAATTCTTTCCTTTTCATCCTTCATCTTTTCTTCCTGTTCCAAAACATCACTAACAAACTTAACGTTTGTAGGCAATTGTAAAGTACGTGAATTAGTTTTTTTACCTGATTTAGTTAAAAATGTGAAGGCAACCTTTGGTTTAGCAGATCCACCAGCATCAGTTGCACTTTGCTTTTTTAGGATCACAGGTTTACTACCAGAAGATGAAATAATTGGCATGTTACTTGCACCTACTTTATCACTCTTTCTCTCTTCTAAGGAATCTATCATAACTTGTTGGAATTGCTTCTCTAACTCCTCTTCAATCTTACGCTCTTCTTCACTCTTCAGTTTGGACTCATATTCGTCCTGCATTCTCTTTAACTCGGTATTTCTATCAACATCTATGTCCCTGAAGTTGACATCATCATCATCATCGTCGTCGTCGTCGTCACTAACACTAGTGTCACTATCACTGCTACTATTTGAACTACTACTTGATCCCTCATCATCTTCATCTTCATCTTCATCTTCCACAACATTTTCGTCACTAACATTCTTAGAGGAATACTGGTTGTACTCGTCATCATCCAGTAGCAATCCTTCATCATTATCTTCATCGTCTTCGTCTTCGTCATCTTCTTCATTTTCAACGATGTTATTTTGTTGTGAATTGCTAGAAACAAAGCTAATATCCTTAGTCTTGCCCTCTTCACCATTCTTGATTTGTGTACTTTGGGATGTAGAATTATCATTCGATGATTCAAGAAATGATTGAAACCGTTTTGCACTTTCAATTAAATTATCTGAACGATCTAATGCGATTACATCTGAAAATGCAGCTATTGTCTCTTCAATTCTAAATTGTGTTTCTTTTGGTAAAGGTTGTTGTTTTGTAAATGTGTAATATTCAAAAAATCTTAATAGTAATTCTAACTGTTTAGTTAAAGTGGTTGGAAATCTCCTAATGCTCAACAAGATTGTAGTTACCAATTGAATTCTAAAATAGTTATCAGGCAAATCTTCTTCATTTAAATGCATTGGGTTAGGATTATTTCTAAAATGTCCATATCTAATTATCTGGTAAACAATATCTAATAGGACACTAGATTTTATCATTTCTAGATTAAAAATTTCTGTAATGTATCTAACTTGTGTAACTCTTTGAATATTTTCGCTGAATTCATTGATCTCTAAACCTCTTAGAATATTTTCTAGAACTTGATCTATAACTTGAATAACAAAATTCCTTTGATATATATACAACCCACTCAATATTTTGGTTAAAAGCGGCAGGTTTTGGTAACTGATTTTCTCAGGTTCACTGAATAGTAAAAATAGAGTATTGTATACATCTTTATTACTCCAGTTAGCCTTCCTCAATAAAATCAACGACTGTTTAAAGTCCAAATTTGAAAGCTCCCTTCTAATCAAAACCTTATAAAAGTGCTCTTCTGGACTTAATTTTCTTTCTACTTCATTTAAAGATTTAACAGATGGAGGGAATAATATCATTAAAATATTATCAAGTGCACTCTTGAAATTCATTGTCAGCTGAGTCTCCTTCATTTTACTCTTAAGTAATAAAACCATCTTATCCATATGTTCTTTGTATTCGCCTTTATTTAATAAAAATTTACTCGAATGTTCAAAGAAAATGGTTAAGATTTCAATATTATTTGGTACTTGTAAGTTTATTGTAAGAGTTCTAATTTTATGAAATATCATAAATATGGGAACTAACATAAACTTAATCATTTCACTGTAAAAGATAATATTCTTGACATTTATCTTGTTTGAATGCAATTGAGAACGGAAACCATTATCCAAGTACTTAATAAATTCCTCTGTTATTTCTGGCATGTATTTACTGTTTGTTGCAATGAATCTGGCATATATTCTAATTTTACTCCAATCTTGGGTCTCTATAAGAAATTTCAACAGTCTATTCCTTGTTGCTTTATTATCCAATTGGATAATCCAATATTGGTTTGATAGTACATCTATTTCGTCTTTAGTTTCTGCTAACTCTAACTTAGAAAAAAATTCATTGATATTATTTGGGTCACTATTATTAGATGCGCTGTCATTATTTCTCGTTGACTTGTTAAACAAGTCTTGAATATCTGGTAAAATTTCATAAAACTTTCTGGTTTCCTCACTATCAAACAACTTTTGACTTGGTGTTGGCAATTGAGTTACAACAACAGAAGTTGGTTTTTCTTCTTCTATAGCTTCGTTTCCAGAGTTTAATTCAGGTAGAGATAAATTAAACGCTTCGGCAAATATTCCAGCAGCAGAATTAAATTTCTCAAATATTGGAAGTAGTTCATCATGTTCTTCGATATACTCATCCGATAGTTTACCAGTTCTAATTTGACATTTTTGGTGTTCTTTCATTAATTTTGTAATTATTTTATTCAATTCAACCATTCTTGACATAACTGCTTCTGAAAATGCTTTAAAAAGTGATTGCAAGAGAGTTTTTAAATTATTATCAGTGATTAAGTTACTCCAAGGTTCATCGTCGTCATCAAATAATAAGGGGTATCTTTTCACAAACATGGTACCAATTGAAGTTGTATTACCACTCTTAAATTTATAATTTAAGATTTCTTTCAAAATACTAAAGATGTAAGGTTCCTTTCTATTAATCTTTCTTTGTAAATAGAATGGAATGTTCTCCTTTGACTCAACAATATCTAATGAAGTGCATACACCTACTAGATATAATTCTGTAATAAGTCTAAGATTACCTTTTAACTTATTAATTCTAAAGGGCTCTTCCTTTTCTGAATCCTTATCGTCCACAGGGTTAATGAAATTTGACAAGAATAACTCGAAGAAATTTACAGTAAATCTAGCATTAAATCTTTGATGGACGGCTGATATGATCTCTACAGCTGTAATAATTTCATCATTTTTATTTGAAATGTTTGATGTAACGTCATAAATTGTTGTAATTACTTCTGAAAGATATTTCTCTAAGGATATTTCTCCAATATCTTTTAATAAACCATCTTTATTCTCTTTTGCGAAACCTTTCTTTAGCTTCTTAATGAAACCTGTATTTTTCTTAATGCTTGAATCTAACTTTTTACTTTTTAGAGGGAATACTTCTTCCCCTGTCCATGCTCTTTGATTTAGTTCATTTAGCTCAAATCTACGTTCATCCTAAATAAAAATGACAAAAGGTTGAATATAATACAACGGTCATCAATGTTAGTAAAATAATAATTGAGTAATAAAATACAGTTATATGACATTATCTAGTAACATACATTCATGTTTATTTGGACTGCGTTATCCAAACAATTTTGGTTTTATAGATGTATTTGGTGTCTTTGGTGGTTATTTTATGGTAAACTATTCACTAATTACTACTACTATTTAACTGTTCACTTAAATTTAGTTTTGACATAATATTTTTCATTTCATAGCGGATATTTGTACCCTAATTGAAGTTTGGTTGATTATACAGGGTTGGTTTTTCTTTCAAAAACAGCGCTGTAAATATTAAGCTGATGAATAAAGTATATGTGATGTAATGAAATACAAGTTATTTGCTTATTGTACATGGCATCATTTCATAGTAAATTGAACTAACTAACATACAATTTACATCAATCAGAAGCAATATAGAATAGCAGATTGAAAAAGTGAATTATATCTAGCATTAAGATCAAACGATGGGATATGTTATCATATCAAGTATACTACTGGTATCATCGTTTTTAATATATACTTGGTCTTACCGAATACTATGGTTTAAGATGAGTCTATTATTTGACGATATATCAGCGGTAAGACCCAATGGAAACATGTCTTTGTCTTCATCTGGTTTAGATAAGAATACCTCAAACCAAAATTCTGGCTACAATGAGCAAAATAAGGATACATTTACCCATAAGTTTTATGCTGAATATTCCTTATCTTCGAAACGTTTGCAGGAGTTTATCAGGGTTGTTTTCTCACTTGCAATGGTAAGTTATGTTCTTACAATCGAAATCGTTTTGTGGCAGATTAGATCAGCCGATATTACTCAATCCGGTGACTTTATTACAAATTGGATATGGCCTTTAATTTCAATGTGCCTATCAGTAATATTAATACTAGTTCAGCCATTTTTTATCTTAATATCTTTGTTGAACAAATTCTTCAATGATAGATTTGATTTAGACAGATTGGTAATAATAACAAGTGCAACATTGATGATCGGTATCACACTATTAAAAGTTTTGTCCATAGGTCCATTTAAATATAGTTCGAATATATTAACCAGATTATCAATTTCTGGTGTTACAGTTATGGCAATACTATCTGGGATTGCCAGTGTTTCCACAATTTACTACACGTTTTTGTATTTCTGGAAACAATATAAATATATGAAACATTCACCAGCAGTTGAAAATTATGCATCAAATAGTATTAGAAATAGAAAGCTACTGATATGGGCTAGAAAAAGTTGGGTGAATAAAAGACTTTTAAACTACGAAACTAAAATAGATAAATGTGTAATGGAGATGAAGAACTTGCAAAATGAGAACCTAAGTGCAATAGCTGCCGAAAATAGAAAAAATATGCTACTAGAGTCTATCGGTCAATACCAACTACAATCTAATACATTGACCAATTTGTTAAAAGAATCAGCGCAAATTAGACTAGCTAGAAAATATTTTGAATTAGGATTCCTAATTTATTGTTGTTATAGAATATTATTGACATTTTTCATAAAAATACCCAAAATATGGCAGCATTTTATACAATATCCCTTTGATTACAATTTTGATTATTATAAAGCTGCATCAGATCCTCTTGCTGTCACGTTAGCCAACATATTGGATTTCTTTTTATTTCACTTCAATTATCAGCATGATTTAGATTCATTAACAAGCCAAATTTCGCTTTTATTATCCGCATCTCTATTTATTTGTGCATTATCAACTGTAAACACCACAGTTTCATTTTTACTATCGTTACTTCCTCTGAGATTCCAAGTTTTAGCCATGTTTGCCATGCAAGATAATGAAAATTTGAATAATCTTCCTACATACAAAAACAAATCCAGTTTTAAGAAAGCACCTTCAATGATTAAAAACCTACTGGTGTCAGAACTTACAGGAATTTACGTTATTGCAACTATATTAATGATAAAGTCAAATTTACCATTTGATGTTGCAACAAAACTAAAGAACATGCTGGGCCAGAAGTTTACAGTTACCACTTTGGCTATAGATTGTTGGTTTGACGAGATATATGCTTTATCTTGTATTCTTACATTTGCATTCATTAAACTTGCAGAGCGAACTGTGTATTTGGTCAATAAGAATGATAGATTAAGCTCCTAGCGTACTTATTATTTATTATTATAGATGTATTATTACTAATTTAATTGATATTGCAGGTTTATTACTGCTTATTATTGAAATACTTAAATATCACAAGTTATCTATCAGTAACTTATAAAAAATATCTTCATGATTACCACCAAGGTATTTAAAATAGTAAGAATTAGATATATGATATGTATACATATTAATATTTAATTATGCAGTTAATTGAAGTATCATATGTTAATCTCATTCATTTTAGATTTAAAAGAATTCCTTTAAAATTTGATCGTCCTCTAGATTGTCCTTTGAAAGATGATATATTTCCATCAATAAGTTTGGAAATCTCTTACTAAAATATGTATAAAATCCGTCTGGTATTGGTCCCATAGTTTCAGCTAAGTCTTCAGGTAAATCCATAAAATGATGGTATTTATTTCTTAATGACCTCAACAGATCCATTATCTTACCATAGTTGTATTTTCTATATTTCCCAAGGTTATCCATAAAAGCGGGATCAAATTTGGTTGACCAATCTTTATTGACAATCACAGCAGGTGCAATTTCTTCTAATTTTTGCAATAAAGGACTTGGAGGATCTCTTCTTTCAACTTCGAATCTGTCACTCACTTTCAGTAAAAATGATAACTTTTTTGAAGCAGGCCAAAATAGTGGGTGCCTCAGAACTTCAAATGCAGTGGGTCTATTTTTTGGATTTTTTGCAATCATTTGTGAAATTAAATCTGTTGTTTCTACTACAACAGATTTGTCTCTCACTGTTAATTTTAATGCTGACAAATCGTAGATACCTCTAATAATGTTAGCTTCACGCATGTACCTATCACCGTATGGATGCTTACCTTTCGTTAGAACATAGTAAAAGACACAACCAAGAGAAAATATATCAATCGCTCTTGTTAATCTTTTCTTTGTAAATGGGTCATAAAACGAATCCGTAGACAAAACAGACATGTTATTAGTATGGTGAGTTGTAGAGTGTTCGGTTTCCTCTCTTTCTTCGTTTAAGGTATTAAGAATTTGAGCTACCGATTCCTCTAAAAGCTCCGGTGCTCTCCAACCAGTTGTCCCGGCAGGATTATTAATGTTTGTTCTGAATGACGATTGATCTGAATCCAATTTTTTACATAAACCAAAATCAGAGATTAAAATTCTAGCGTGGTCCTTTGGTAATTGACTATCGCCTGAATGCTTCTTGGAAGTAGCAACCAAAATATTTTGAGGTTTCAAATCTCTGTGAATAATTTTTAAAGAGTGTAAATGAGCTACACCTGATGCAATCTGTTCAATAACATTGATTAGATCTAAATGTTTCTGTAATTCTTTTAATTCCGCTGTACTCTTCTTACACTCAATCAAATCTTGTAGCGTAGCATTACAAAGTTCTAGTGCAATATATAAAAACTTTTCAGTTCTTTCGGAGCAAAAATATCTAATAACATTAGCATGATCATCACTTTCGGTTAAAAGTTTTATTTCTCTGTCAGCAACATCGCAAAAGTCAATTAACATTCTTTTTACAGCAACAGGTCTTTCTTGGAAATTACCTTCAAAAACAACAGTACCAGATGAACCATAACCTAATACCTTATCTGATACTGTTAAGTTCTTTAGATTGGTCTCGAACTCAAGATTTTCAATTGTATCGACTTGGTTACTCTTCTTAGGCTTATTCTTTTTCCCTCCTCTTGATCCCCGTTTTCTCTTTCTCTTATCCTGACCGTCACTTTCATTGATGTCTACAGATTTGTTTGGATCATCTAATTGATTGATCTTTGAAGAAGTTACTTCATTTTCTTGTTTATCATCATCGCTTTCGGCCGTTGATTTATTTTTACTGTGTCCTTCATTTTCTGATAACTCAATTGTTGAACCCTTCAATTCTTTAACAGGATTTAATCCAATTTTTTCGAGTATTACATGTAACGGAGGTATAATATTTAACCTCTGCAATAGCGCCAAGAAAAATACTGATAAAATTAGTATTAATCCACTCTCGACAACCTTGTAAATAAAACTACCAAATTGATGGACCAGTGACAAACTGTTATTTCTTTCTAATAATTGTTTTGTAATTTTTTCTTCCAATCTAATTCTATATAGCTCTAATTCAGCAGGAGATATGTATCTCTCTAGGGCGTTGTAATTGTTTTCTCTAACACTTGGATAATTATCTGGAGTAGATGGGCCCAACGACATTAGTTCATTATTTGGTCTGACATAACCTCTGTTTCTGAGAGGCATTTCTCCAGGGTATATTTGTTCAAAATCAGTTTGAGTTAATTTATGTACCCCAGAAATAACCGATTGAAATAGGTTTGGATCTCCAAAAATTGATGGAAGTCTATACGATTGGTTGGAAGAATATTCTGAGATAGGCGCTGCTTTTACAAGAGATGGAAAATTTTTGTTAGAAAGTGCAATCCATGACTGATTATCAGTTTGTTCCAGGTATATACTTTCTTCCTCGCTTTCTTGGTTATCGGGTGTTTTAAAAGGATGTGGAACAATAGTACTTTCTTTGGCAGCACTATCATAAAATACATCAAAAACTGATGTTATTATGCCTGGAAATTTGGGCGAGACCCATTTAGCTATTTTATAATCTGAATCAATGGCTAATACAGATCTATCCCTGAATGGAGTTATGAGTATACCATCTTGAGATACTGTATTTTGAGCCGCCAAATTTTGGTCCAGTGAGTTGGGTTGCCATGCAGCATATGTAACATTGTATGTTGTTCCATCTTTTGAGTGAATTCCTAGTTCATAGATGGTTTTACCTATTACAAGTAAATTTTCTGGTTTATTAAAACATTGTTCAGAATCGTTATCTGTATTTAATCTATAGTTCTTATTTTCAGTACCAGGACCAAAAACGGATACAATTTCACCTGTATATATATCAATTGTATACATAACACTCCTTCTTGAGCCGGTGTATATTTTTTCATCCTCCACAGTTGTACCAAGATCATCAACGACCAGATCCATTTTTAAATGCAGAGGAGCAGTTAATATTAACTGTTTAATCGAGACAGGAATCTTTTGTAAACCCTGACGTAAATTGAAGTAATAAATGCTACCATCTCCAAATGGTTCAACCATTAACGTTTCATTTGTGGAAGATACTGGGGGTTCCTTGACGTCAATAAGTGGTTCAAATTGACTTGATTGTATCGACCATATTATTTGGCCATTATCTCTATTTACTGCATGGAGGCCACCTTCAACATCTGCTGCTATTAATATATTAGACAATATTAGCTGATCTAGAGAACGTCCTCTAACATATGAATTAGATAGTAAATTATAACCCGTTTTATATTCCTGGGGAAGTTGAACAATTGGGTGATAGTCAACTTCTGTTTTCATTTCTTCATCTCTTAAAGTTTGGTGTATATTATTGGATGCATATGTTTCTATTGGAATATTTGTGCCAAACTTCAGTGTTTCTATGCTTTCTTCAGAATATTCATTAGCTCTCTCTGTTGGTAGATTTCGTTTAGAGTGGCTTTGCTGTACTATATTGGGCCCACTTTCTACGCCATAGACTGAGTTTACATTAGGGAGTGAACTAGTCCAACCGTATACAAAGTTCGCGATATTGAACAATATTAGTAGTTCCACTAGAAAATTTCGTATATGTAATCTCATATTATGTAATAATTTAATTCTGTTGTATGCATATGATAAATGTTGGGCTTTAGTGTCTGAATTGCCCACAAAATAAAAATAAAGGATGATCTAGTCAACTATTTAATTATTATTAGTTAGTAAAGCTATTATATTACTTGTTATTATGGCAATAAATGTCTCTTTTAAATACTCTGTGATATATATAAAGATTCATCGTACATACGCAAATCTATAGAACTCAATTTTTAAAAGATCGAAATCTCAAAAAATTTCGAAAAATAAACCCTCTCGATCATTATATCCGCTTTAAGCCAAAAAAGAACTAAAGAACTAATATGTGTCAAAAATGATATACATGAGTAGATAAGTATAATTTATAATATATTTCATAATAAACGAGTTTAAATTGTTTTATATTTTCTAAGGATGGATATATTCTATTTTATATTTATGGAAATATTGATTCCAAATTAATTACTACGGGTATACTCTGTTCTTGTGTCTTTTGATCTGCACATAATTTATATATGGCCACTCCGTTAACAATAGCTAATGATGTACCTACCTCCATATGGCTATTTGTCTTCCATCTCAAACCCCATCTCTTTGAATACATCTTTTATTTTACATTTCTTTTCATCTGCTATTATTTGAATTAGTCTAAGTCCAGTATCTCGTAGTTCATTATATTCTTTCAGTCTCTTAATGTGTAAAGATTTCACATCCACTGGCTTCAGCTGTCTGGAGACATCAGTTGTTAGTAATACATATTGTTTGATTTTTGTTATTTTATCTATATCTACCTACGAATTCTGTTCAGTTGTCAGTTCTTCGAATTCATCCTTTAGCTCTTTGTAAACCATCTTCAATACGATAAGTTCTTGTTGGTGTTTCTTTAATGGAAGTTCCATAGTGTATCTTGAAATATAATTCCGTTCCTCTAATTATTATTAAAAGCAATTCCATTAAAGTATAACTTAATTTGTATATTTACGTTTATATATTATAATTTTGCCGCTGATATAAGAAAAAATATATAAGAAATTGGAACAGGCCAATGAAAGGGAATATTCTAAATAATAGTTAAAATATCTATAACTAATCACTATACATCCTTCTTAAATATTAAGGACTTCCTCTACTCTCTTTTGTTCCTGTATTTCACTTACCTTACGCTTCATTTCTTCTAATTGAATATTTGCAATTTTAATTGTCTCTAATAAATCTTCCAGGTTACGATCACTAACATTAGGTTCGTCATAGTATGGATATGTGGATTTAGATACTTTCTTATTATCGCCACGATCTTTAATCCATTCCCAAATATTATCTTGAGTGTCCAATATTATATCATCATAGATGTTCTTGGATGGCCTGTTATTTATTCTACGACCTCCTTTAATCTCATTCTCGTACATATGGAATAATGTCTCATAACTAGGAACATAGTTATATTCGTTATCATCAATTACTATTTTACCAGAATGTAGTAGAGATATTCTATGCTTATCTTGACCAGAAGAGCTGGAGAATAGCATACTGAAGATAGTAGTAAAAATAATAACTAGAATCACCAGAGAACCAATTGTTTTTGAAGATGTAATCTCAAAATTCTCAAAAATAGGGCCAGTAATGAATGAAACTAGGTCACCAACGAAACCAAACATACCTGAAGGTTCGTTGCCCTTCGCAGTTCCACTTTCTGATGTAGTCTTTTCCTTCATCTTCAATACTTTTCTTAACTTGTCTTTCTTTTTTGACTTAGATTTAGGAGAAGCCTTAGATTTTTCGATAATTTCAAACAATTCTTCCAATAAAATTTCAATTGTGGATATTTGACCACCGATAGAACCTCTTTCGATGGCACCTTTGATGAATGATGTTCCTGTCCAAACTATGTTTGTAATAACAGTCATATTGGTCGAGTTACTACTACCCCAAGATAGATAGAATCTAGTTTGAACAGTAAAGTTGTTACCGGAAGGAACATCTGGTGTCTTCGAGATTTGTTTAACTAATATATAAGATTCCATATCCATATGTTCAATCGATTCACTGATTAAACATTTAGTTTGCTTTGGTCCCAATGCATTATTCAATAATTTTGTGTAAGAATATTCACGCTTATTACTACTGAATTTTGGAACCGTAGAGATATCAATATTATTTTGTTTGGGTAAGATCTTACTCAAATATGAAGTATCACTACCGAATAATAATTGAAACGTAGTTCCAAGTGAACAATTTATAATAACATTTTCCTTAATCATCTTCTCACCTTTCTCAACAGATATATCGGCAGAAGTAGCAGCGTGTGTGAAAGGTTCTAAGTTTGGTAGTGTAGAAACTGGAGAACTGGTCTCGATGCTCTTTCTAGAGCGCTTCGGTTTCTCTTCTTTTTTGGTCAATAAATCATTGATTTTTTCAACTAATTGTTTTGTTGCTGCAGTGACACCATCAAAAGTACCTTTTTCAATTGCACCTTTGATCCAACTCTTAGCTTGCCATTCGACCCCAACAAAAACAGATAGTTTAGTTGAATTGCCTACATCCCATGATAATACGAATGTAGTACGAGAAAAGAAAGAATTTCCTGATGGGACATCTGGGTTCATAGTAATTTGGCTAACGATTACAAAATTATCCAAATCATAGTTATCTAATGTCTCCGTGACTAAACATTTAGTCTTACTTGGCCCAATGGCACCTGATATTGGTTTTGTGTAGAAATAATCACGTTTCTTCAAAGTTAATAAATCTGAAGGAATTGGAGAGATATCATAGTTACTTTGGAATTTCAAGATTTGATCCAGATAACTACAGTCTTCACCGAACAAAATATTCACAACTTGACCCATTGGAGCTTGAATAATAGATTCGTTAATTAATTTTTCATTTTCAGAACATTTATAAGTTGCAATGGTAGGGTCATGCTTCTTTAGACCTAAAGTAGGTATATTCGAATTTGTTGTGTCAACTGTTACAATTTTAGTACCATTTATTGATGGTATTGTAATATTCGATGACCCAGAAGTTGAAGCTCTCTGTCTGCCTTTATCTAGCACATGAACGTCATCAAGAATAGATTCATCTGAAGAGTATTCGGTTTCATATTCTGTATTATCTTCGTAATCATCTGATAAGTTTTCAGCTAATAAGTCAGAATCCTCTTTTTTGGTGGTATCTTGGACTTGGTTAATGCTTATTTCATGTTCTGAGAATTGATTCCAAACATTAGTAATAGTTTCTACTGTGTTTTCTCTTGAAAGTAGGGAAGCAAAAATGTATTTAGTTTGAGCGGTATCGATACCAATAGCATTGGGGAAAATACCAGCTACAGTCCTCTTTTGGATTCTGACAATATCTTTCAATGGGATAATAGAAGTTGTAACGTAGCCTAAGAGGTTAGAGTAGAAATAGACGTTACGTGAGGACACGAACAATTTACCATGCAAGTAAATATCTTTCAACAGAGAGCAAGAATATTCAGTGATTAGTCTTTCATTCTTTGAAATTTTCTTGAACAAATTATGAAATTCTGAATTCTTCTTCTCCGAACTATAAGTAACATTTTTAAGTTCAGCATACTTTTCTTCTTCTTCTTCTATTAGATATTCTCCTTCGTGAGAATTTAGCAAAGTTGTTCCCTCATTCGATGACATGGATGCACCTGCAAAGAATGAGCTTCCCCTTTTTCTTAATGGAATAGTAGCAAGATCTGTACCTGCTTTAACTGTATCAATTGAATATTTTAAGGCACTTGAAGCAATAGGTATATTTTTACTAATTTTAGAGAAAGGTTTCTTTTGCATGAAAATATCAGATGGGCATCTACTTGGTGTTGATTTACCACTGGTATTTATAGTCTTTGGGAGTTTCACAGATTCAGTAGATTCGCGATGTGAACTATCTGAGATATCAATATCCTTGGCAGGCAATGTTTTACTTCTATTTCTATGTTTAGTTGAACTATTTGCATCAAAATCTAATGAGATCTTTCTGATATCAGCTGATGGTCTAGGGTTTACGAATTGACCGTCTATTGGTTTTATGCTACTCCCTGCTATTTTTTTAGGAGGTTGGTCTGCTGAAGTTAATGTGATATCGGCTGGATTCACTTTAGTTGGGGTACTAGTTTGGAATCTTACTTTACTGTCTATGTCTTGAGCTGGAGCCTTTGGTTCTGCTACCATAGTAGTGTTTTCATCTTGTGAAATGATTGTATCAAATGTTTTTAAAAGTTGTTTAGCATTATGTACTGTTCTTTCATGAATACCTTTAATTACCGGTGTTTGAACTTTACCTTTTTGTTTAGCTTCAGCTTTATCAGCCATTGTGAATATATTAGAGAACATGTGTTGGGTATCTATATTTGTATTAGTGTTACTTGAATCGTTTATTGTATGACTTAAGTTTGGTTCTGAAATTGAATACCTGCTTCCAATGTTATTATGTGATGTCGTATTACTTAACAATGAGTATTTATCACTTGTCTTTGACATTAGCAAACTTACATTTTCGTTATCCTTACCACCGTTACCATGGTTATTCTGATGTGAAGGAGTCATTAATGTAACCATGTAGAAGCCTGTATCATGTACATCCTTATTCAATGCACTAATATCACTACTATAACTGTGGTTTTTGGAATTACCAATTGTAGGATTTAAGAAACTTCCCGGTGATTGTTCTTTAAATAGTTTTCCTGTTTGATATTCTACTATTGGACCATCTTCAAAGATACCAGGTTTCTTTGGACCTATCACGTTTGCGGTAGTATTACGTCTTTTAAAAGCCTGACTTGGACTTATACCCTTACTGTTAACATCCTTTGACTTCTTCTTTAGACCAAATGCCGCAAGTAAGGAGGACCCACGAGATCTTTGATTTTTGTTAGCCTTCTTACTGGACATATCTCTATTGTTTTAAATTAACTCTTGGCAGATTATAACTTAGCATACAAATCTATAACAATTAGTTATTCTATTATACTGTCTCTTTTATAAAAACTTTACAGAAATGAACATGCAACGTTGATAAACCCAGTATCCGAATATTACATAAAATATTATATAATCTCACCGAAGATCGGCAATTAATTTCATCATAGATCCCAATTACATAATCTCTGATATTTTTGAAAATAGGATCGCTACTCTACTAAGATTGCCGGTTTTCGGCCAGGGATCTGTTCAAGTTTCATACAAAATATATATATATACTATTATCTCCTACTGCCGTCTACTGTCCCTGAGCGATCTGTTTTTCCAAACTCATTTATTTGCTCCTTATTTGAGAACCGGGGAATAAAATGCCTAGAAAGAGATTACCATTCCACGGTATTGGGAATATGGAGTTATATCCGTGGGATTTTACAAATAGGGATAAAAATAAATTGTGTTGGGATGTGAATGCCGTTTAGTCACATGTTTATGGATCGTCGGTCGTGATGGGCAGGGTTATATAATTGTCTACAGTTGAAAAATTTCAGTTGAAAAGGTTCAATGAGCTACAGTGTAGAGAGGTATACAAGTTCGAAAGATAGTGACGTTTATAGAAGTACTGCATTATTATATATAGCCATGGATCAAGATATTAAGAAGATAAAGCCATATATTGCTAATTTGAAGAAACAGTTGAGAATACTGAAGCCACAACTTGAAAAGTTGACTACAAAGCCGATCGATGAGCAACTTTTAGAAGAAAGTTCAGAACGTAAGAAACTAGAGATCTCTAATACTTTTGCATATGTATTGAACTCTCTATTGTTTGCATATGGTAAGATTGTAGGTCTATCGGCTGAAGAAATGGGCTCTATCCGTGAAGAATTGGAACAAGTTCAAACTTATATGAAGCAAGCAAAGGAAATTGATGCTAAATTACAAAGACATAATTCCGCTGATGCAAACGCCCAAGAAGCAGCTAGAAACAGTATAATACAATCATTGAACGGTAATGCTCCAGCTATCAGCACTCAAAATTTCCAAGGTAAACATACTAAATTCTCTGAAGATAAAATTGATGATGATGAAAAATTAGATACTACTGAAAGTACAGAATATAACAGTATTTTAGTTAAGGAAATCACTGAAAGAATAAAAGACACCAAGACTAAGAAGATTAAGAAGTTAAAGGCTGGCAAAGTAAGTAAAAAATAATATTAAAATTATTTATATATAAATTCATTCATTATTATTATATATTTGTATATATATGTACGTGCACTCATTACTATAGAAAAACTAATCTCATAGATAAAAGAAACAAAAATAGACTATTAAAGGTATGTGCCTGAAATTTAATAAAATTTAGAATAGAAAAACAGTTGGTTATTTTTTTGTAACAATTTTTTTTAATCTTGCTGTTGTTGTAACATTAGCCAATTATTCTTGTATTGTTCAAGAGATCCAACGACTTCATCTTGGAAACTCGATTTTCTTCTGTTTGAACGATACGCATCTAATTTGGCATTGTTTTCACCATCATTATCATATATTTGATATGGACCAAAATTTGATCTTGTACGAGTCCTGCTCTTTTGATGTTTTTCTGTCTCTTCAACATTATTATCATCATCGTCTTCAAAGAATAAAGCATCATTATCTGAATATCTAAATATATCCTCATCTTGTAATGCAACTGTGGTACTTGAATTTGTAATTGGAATCATTGGCTTCTTAAAATTTTGAGTTGGCTTAGATTCAGCGTTTTGAATACTAATAGAGTTTGGAGAAACAGATAAGACTGCTTCATTAGCAGAATAAACTGAGCTTCTTCTATGGTGAGGTAACACATAAACACCGGGTTTATCCGTATTCTCAACTGGTCTAAGTAGTTCGTTTGGTATATTCAAATATTCATGTCCACTACTCTTAACACTATTCATGGTAACGCTATCAGTAACTGGTGACTTCAAAATATCCGGTAAATTGTTATTGTTCGCATGGATATTGTTATCGGTTTGGGATGTATTGATAGATAGGTTCATATTATGAATACGATCAGAATGATGATTACTCATACCATTATCGATCTTATTCGAATTTTGGTTGTTAGCACTTTCATTAATAGATAAATGATTCATGTTATGAATATAATCTTTATCACTTTCATCTAAAGAGAATAAAATATCATCAGAATCATGATCATCTTCAATAGCTGATTCATGAGAATAATGATTATTAGAATCGCTTAAACCATTTTCAGATTCATCTAATACACTGGATATATTAGGGATATGTGGTGATGTAGAAAAGGTAGTGTTACTATTACTATTGTAATAAGTATTTCTAGCATTAGGTGGAATATAACTACCTGGAGAGTGTTGAACCGTTGTAGATCCACGTCTGAAAACATTACCACTAGTCATAGTTTGACTAGTGAAACTATGTCTTGATCTACTAGCAGTAGAATTCGTACCTAAATAAGCAGAATTGCCTGTGGTACTTGGTCTTCTAAACTTGCTATTCAAATTTTTATTGTTCCAACTTTTGCTATAATTATTACTATTAGTACTAATAGTACTTGTGTTGCTAGTGTTACTATTGTTATTGTAATTTGGATTCAAATAAGTATTCTTATATTGTTGTTTGTGAAATATTTGTTTATTATCAAATATACCTTCCATGTATCTATTTTGAACACTCGGTGGAGTGAAAAAATCTCTTGTATTAAATTTGTCATCTTTGGCTTTATTGTAGTCGTGGAAATAATTATTAATATGAGTATTTGGTGTTGGTATACCTAATGGTTTTCTAGAGTCCTTAAGAATCTTACTCTTGTTTCTATTTCTAATCTTAATACCTTTAGAATGATAGTTGAAATTGTAATTAGGATAATTAGGGTAATTAGGGTTCTTGATACTGGTATGAACGTTCGCATTCTTTACACGGGAACGTCTATTAAACTTAAGTTTTGGAACAGATTTGGCACGTTCTCTATGTACCGGTGGTTCATAGTATGTTCCACTTTTGGAATTACGACTATCAACGTTTTTATAATAGGCGTTATGATTGTAGTTAGTGTTATTATAATCTTTACTATTGTAGTGATGATGATCGTTATTATGCGATAATTCATGGGCAACTTTAAACCTTGGAATTTCAAATGGTTTCTTAAATACGCCGTCATGTTTCTCTTCTTTGACTTCAAAGTTATCATTTTTAATTTGTGGTAATGGCTTGGAAGAAGATATTGGAGTTGGTAATGAAACTGGGGCTGAAGATGGAGGCATTTCTTCTGGTTTCATTTCTGAAATACTTGAAGTCATCGAAGTAGTTGGGGAGTTTGAGGTCATTGGAATTTCATATTCATCTTCTAAGGAGTTATAATATTCGTCATCGAGAGTATATTCATTTAGATTTAGTAATTCAGTTCTCATCTTGTTCAAATCTCTATTGGTCGGATCGATAGTTAAACAGTATCTTAGAACTTGGAAGAAATCGTAGGTCATTGTTGAGAAGACATCGAATAAAGCTTCTCTGTTTGCGGCAAAATAACAAAATGATTTGTCTGATTGATTTGCAACACTGAATGGATTCTTGTGGAAAACGATGTTTAAGAACACAATACCCATAGCCCAAAGATCAACTTTGTCACAAGTGTAAGGTTCCTTTCTCTCTTCCATGTCAAGATTTGAATCAAATAGTTCTGGAGACATGTATCTTTCACTACCAACACTTCTATCCATCGATGTTTCTTCTGTAGTTGCTAAACCCCAGTCAGTTAATTTAATAGTCCAATCAATACCAGTAATTAGTATATTTTCTGGCTTAATATCTCTGTGAAAGATTTGTTTATTGTGAACGAATTCAACAGCATCCATGATTTGAGAAAAAATATAAGTAATAGATTTAGTCTTTCTTGGAAGGATATCGTCCTTAATGGCTTCATAAAGATCACCACCGGTACAGTATTCCATTATAATATAAGAATCAAAGAAATCTAGTAATTCCGCTATATTTCTATGTTTACCTACTCTTGTTTGGATATCAACTTCATACATTGCTTCAAAGCAAACATTATTCGAGAATCTCGATTTGACAGCGTCAGAGATTAGTGATTTTCTTTGTGCTTCGAATTCGTGTTTCTTTTCTGCACTTGAATCCTTTGGAGTTATGCTACGACGATGATGACTATTGTCTGAGTCATAATCATCGTCATTACTCTCGAGTTTAAAGATATACTTAACGGCGACTAATTTCTTAGATTTCAGGTCTTTAGCTAATGAAACATAACCATATGAACCTTCACTGATGTCATCTACCTTTTGGTATCTGTCGTTTAGAATACCACCTTCTTTATAAATTTCATAATCAAGACACATTATGAAATCAATACTATACTAGGAAAATGATTTGTTTTTAATTTAAAAAAAAAAGGAATAAATGCAATAATATGGGGTATGTGTTAACGATCTATATTTATCAGTTGACTAAATTATGGAATCTGCTTTGATTGAGTTGTATGTTTTTATGTTTTAATATTTTTTCTATTTATTTATCTTCGTTGAATCTCACTTTATGCTTGAGATACTTTCCTTGTTTGAGCTCAGTGATGAGTGATAAAGATTGTATGTTATGGATAAATAGTATAAGGTACAGTAAAAGCTAAGAGTGGAACACGTAGTGATATAAGATTGTAAATTAAATGCAATCTAATATTAACAGTAAAGTTTGAAACTAATATTTGAAGTCAGGAAAACAGTTGTTATCGTATCCTAAAAGTGTGTATGTGTATAAATAACTTGGAAGTAAAATATAATTCTCTTATATCTTAAACGATGTATAACGACAATAATGAATGTATGAGTGATAATGACCTAGATATAATGTGCATGTACTTTATTATAAACCTTCAAATATAATATATGTACCTCAAAGGTGACTATTCCATTTTCCATTATCCTGACAATAAGAATTACTTAACTCATTGGCTTTAAAATGTTCTGTTGGATTCTGGGACGCATGGCGGGTAACACCTATAGAGCCCTTGATTAGGGTTCCTTTTTTCTTTTTGGGAGAAATTGAAGATTGAAGATTGATATTTATAGAGGGAAGTTGGTTGGTAGATAGGTATTTTGAGTAGAGCAACAACGTGATAGCAACGTAGAGAACTAACAATCGATTGTATAGTGAATAATGGGGAAAGGTATTGCGAATTACGGGTTCAAGAGTGGTATTTTGCCAGTCACAAGGTCGATTTTAAAGAACCCAACAAATAAACAAGTCCGTCTTGTGGAAAAGGCTAAACAGCCATTACCTAAAGGTAGAAATGGTTTAGGTTATGCTGAAGGTATTATGCATCCAGATAAATCGCATAGGGATCCTCCTCCTGTGAAGTTTATCGATGTGGAAACATTGATCCAACAGTCTGTTCCAATTCCTAAAGCCGTTAAACCAATAACAAGTGAACAACAAATCATTAGATCAAAGAAAGCTGAACTACGTAGAAAGTATTTATCAGAAGCCTTCCGTAAAGAAGAAACTAGATTGATAGAAAAGGAAAAGTTAATCAGTAAAAAAGATGAGATAATTGAAAAGCAAAGAGAAGAGGAAATGAAAAAGATAAACCTTCACAAATCATCAGATTTAACCATCCCATCTTTGGACCATATTGTAAATCAACCTCTAATGAGAACAAGAACCGATGAAGAAACTACTTTATTGCAAATGAAGAGAAAATACAATAGAGAAATGCTAGAATTCAAAGCCAAGGAAACAAAATTAGAAAATTTATTAGAATTATACTACGAAGCTGATCAATATATTGTCACCGAAGAACAACTTTTGAAAAATCTCGACGCTATATTCGATGAAACTAGGTTTTCATCAAACACAAATTCCATTCTGGAATTTAAGAACAACACAAAGAAGAATAATTTAGAACAAAAAATCGGTGATACTTTGTTTGGTACTGTTAGAACCACAAACCCAGGTTTACCACTAATTAAAGAATTCTTAAGTGGAGAATCTGTCGAGTTTATCGAGAATGTAAAGACTGTAAATGAAAAAATCTTAAATGAAAGAAAAAACAACGTCGATAACATCTTACCATAAGTTAATGTAATTAATTAATTGTGTTCTTTGTCATCATATCATGTACATAGATAAATGTAAATACAATAAATTTTATACATATTTAATTAAAAATTCTAAATTTAGCAATATATTTATTCAGTTGAATCTACAGACGTTATTATTGTTATATTATCACCTTTAAGCAGGATTTTACCTAATTTCTTACCCTTTTCAATATCTTCAATACCAGTTTTACTATCAACAGGGATTTCGATGGCGTCATCGACGACAACATTCATAAATTCATCAAACCCACTTATCTTACCTCTTATCCTTATGCTTGTTTGTTCGAATAGCCAAAAGGTAACTGGTGTCTGTTGTTGTAGGTAATTGAATATACAATTTATAGGTGGTACAATAGCTTTAGATTTATTTGTAGACATTTGTTATTCTTTGAAATGGATATTGATTGTTTGAGTTGTTTTATTAGGTTCACAGTATAGTACAGTTGTCGATAACTTAGCCTTACTTTGACTGTTGAATTTTAGTACCTATTGAAATTTATACTTTACTATTTACATCATGAAAAAAAATTGTTCATTTTAAAAAAAATTATATAATATTAACTACTAGCATTTAGAAAATCGTAAAACTCTACACAAAAGACGTAATATATATATATAACCATTTAAGTTATGTCATATCAACTGTCTGATGTACAAAATGCACTTAAATGTATATCTTCAAACGTTTCTCAGAATGAAAAGAATGAAGCATTGCATTTCTTAGAACAGTTTCAAAGATCATCCGATGCATGGGAGATTTGTCATGATGAATTGATGAAATTGGATTCATCATCCTTAGAACTACATATTTTTGCTGCACAAACTTTGAGAAACAAGGTTACCTATGATTTATCTCAATTGGAAAGCCCAAATGATGAGGCCGTGTTGCAACTAAAACAATCCATATTGCAATTGCTTACTTTGCATTCTCATAAATTAATTATTACACAATTGAATGTTGCATTATCTAGATTGGCTATCCAATTTCTTCATTGGAAGAACCCTGTTATTGAGATTATTTCAGTTTTAAACCCGTACCCAAGTGTTCTATTAAACTTTTTAAGAGTCCTACCAGAAGAAACATTAGAGATCGGTTCTTTACCTTTAACTGAAGATGAATATAATTCACGTATTCATGAACTAATTAATGTTATTGCAGAAGACGTCCTAAAGTTCTTAATTAAGTGTACAGAGATCTTAAAAACAAATTCTGATCATTCTATTTCGTTGGAGCAAGTATTACGTTGTTTAGCGTCATGGTCTTTTGAATTTCCAATTGATCATCTTTTAAGTGTTGAACCACTAATGTCACTAGTTTTTAACACCTTATTAAATACTGAGGATGACAGTGATACATTTGATGCAGCAGTTGACTGTCTTTGTATTATCTTAAAAGAAAGTAGAGATTCGCCAAATGAGCAACTAATTGTTGTATTATATGAACAGGTAATGACTTTACAAATGAAGCTGTTGCCTACTATATTACAAATTGACAAGAGTAAGGTGGAAGATGAAATTGATCCCGATTTATTGGAAGGGATGACCAGAATATTCGTCGAAGCTGGTGAAGCTTGGTGTGTTTTTATTTCTAAATCCCCACAAATTTTCGAACCAATATTAAATGTCCTATTAGCTTTAACTTGTAAAAATCCAGATTTGGATATTGTTGCCTATACATTCCCATTCTGGTTTAACTTAAAGCAAAATTTAGTCCTTCAAAAATATCAAGAATCAAGAAAATATTATACCAAAATATTTATGGAATTAATTAATGGTATTATCATTCATTTAATATATCCATTCGGCGGCTTTAGTTCTAAAGAAAATGAGGACAAGTTTAAGGACTTTAGATATTCTATGGGTGATGTTCTTAAGGACTGTACTGCAGTTGTTGGTACCAATAACGCTTTATCTCAACCTTTGATTAAGATTAAAGAATCACTAAATACATCAAACAGTCAATTGGAAAATTGGCAAAATCTGGAAGCACCACTTTTCTCATTGAGAACAATGGCCCAAGAAATCTCATTAGGCCCTAATAAAATACTTCCTGAAATTTTCCAAATATTATGCACTCTTCCAGAATATCATCCAAAAATCAGATATGCTTCTACATTAGTATTTGGTCGTTACACAGAATGGACAGCTAAAAATCCTCAAACATTAGAGTTGCAATTACAGTATATTTTCAATGGTTTTGAAATTATTGGTGGTACATCTAACATTGATTCTGCTGATATAAAGGATATCATCACTGCTTCTTCTCATTCATTGATGTATTTCTGTATAGACTGTTCCAAATTATTAAGTGGTTTCCTAGATCAGTTGATTTCATTTTATTTCAATATCCAAGGTGTCCTTTCAAATGATATTGAATCTCAATTTGAGTTATGTCAAGGTTTAAGTTCTGTTATTAACAAACAGCCAGCTGAAACAGTCAATATATCATTTTCTACATTGGTTGATGATAATTTGGTTAATTTACAAGCTTTAGTTAAAGAATGGAAAGCTCATAGTGGTGATAATAATTATAGTAAGGCTATCGCAGGTAGAATTGATCTATTTTATGCCTTGTTTGAAGACTTAAATCCACGTTTTGAATATCCACAACAGGGTACAGAACCGTTACTTCAAGAGATTGAAAAGATATGGAGCTCTTTAAGATTTATATTGATCGATGAAAAGGCAATTGAGAATACAGTCATAGTAGAAAGATCATGTAAGTTCCTAAGAAGATTGTTTGAAAAATTTCATGTCTTTTGTGAACCACTTCTAGGCTCAATTGCTGAATTTTTGGTACAAGGATATGCTACTACTGGTCTAGGTTCTCTATTATGGTGTTCAGGATCTATTATAGTTATTTTTGGTGACGATGATTCTTACCCAGTTTCTTTAGAATTAAAGGAAAATGTTTGGAAGTTTGCACTTTCTCAATGTGGCACGTTCTTTATCAATTTCAACAAAATGGATAAAATTCAATTAAATAACTATTATGAAATTGTTATGGATTTTTTTGCCATGGTATCGGATTTAGTTATGTTTTATCCAAAGGAATTTATTCTGAATACTGAATTATTGAACAACATTGTTGATGTTGCTCTAATGAGTGTCACTAAATTAGAAAACTATGATGCATATCTATATATTCTACGTTTTCTGGATGATATAATATCTTGGGGTTTTAGAACTCCTCCAATTTCTACCGTCAGTTTAGAATATGTTCCAGATGAATGGAGAAATCAAATTATTAATGAAATTGTCGTTAAGAAGGGTTCCAACATTATATACGTTCTGTTCTCAGGATTAATTGGTACATTTGACCCTAATTCACATTCTGATGCGATTAATTGTATTGTCAAGTGTATGAGATTAGCTAAGGAAGCTAATAATAATGATAGTTCGATTTGTACCCAATGGTTGATTGAAGTTACAGGACAGTTAGAGAAGGTTACGGATAAGGAAAATACCAATTTAATTAAAAGTGTTAAATTAGGTTTAGATAAACAAGATTACCGAAAAGTTAGTGAGGGTATTAGAACATTTATTGAATGGTATATAAGAAAAAATATCTCACCAAGAGTCGATTAGGAAAGATTTCATATTTATTATATTTAAATGTATATTTAAATTTACTAAGATTTACGAAAGATGGTTTAATATATTAAATAATTTTATTATTATTATTATTATTATTATTATTATTATTATTATTATTATTATTATTATTATTATTATTATTATTATTATTATTATTATTATTATTATTATTATTATTATTATTATTATTATTATCATAAATAAGACTAAACGTCTTTGTGACTTAATTTATGCAATACTTCTGGATAAGCACTGAATATTTCATCAAATTTATCTGGATAGGATAATTGGAAAACTTCTGGATCATTTCCTAGTGCAATAAAGAATGTTGAAACGCCTGATCTGATTACTTCATTAGCAATATTACAAATTTGGAAAGCGATTACGAAAGAAAATGCCATTAAAGATGCATTAAATGATCCACTAGAATTATAATCTGGCGTTGTAAATCTTAAATATAAAAACGCAAATAAAGCAGCCATATAACTAGCAAATAAGGAATAAAACCCTAGAGCTGTATTGATCAAATTATCGTTAATTAATGCATCTATACCTTTTTCTCTTATCATGTACCAAGTTTCTTTAGCCGCCTTTAAGTAAGGTTTACCATATAAAGCGATAAACGAGAAGGCATAATGATTGAAATATTGTGCCATCCATTGTAAGAACGCAATTATCCAATCTATAAACATGAATGCAAATTGAGTACAATTACCGAAGTTTTGGTTGGTCATTGAGCTTTGTCTTATTAAAGTTAATATTTGCCTTAAAGTCTCAATTAAAGCTACAATTAAAGATCCAAAACAGATTGATCCAAATGAATAAGTTAGTGCTCTCTTTAGAGCACTCATTGCTGGCCATCTCGGCATACCTTGGTCAGATTTTGATCTATAGTACCAAGAACCGAATACACCAGATACTGTGACATGAATAACGTTTCTAATAACTTCTGAGATGTAAAACCCGCAAAAGAATAGGGCAACTAGAATACCAATTAGTTTAGCTTGAGAACAGCCACCTCCAGAAACGTCACATCCTGAGTTAGAAGAGCCTGGATCATATTTAATATATGTTGCTACAATGCAAATTGAAAACAGAAATGCAAATGCTCCGCCAACTAGAGTCCCAACAAAGGAAACGAATAATGTTTGTGGGCAATCCTTCATCGCATCCATAATAATCTTTAATATTGCCACTGATAAAGGAATTCTAGACCTCATACCCCAGTAGCACCATGCAGTAAATAAAGTAAACACTAAGAATACAATACCTGCAGACCAATAATGTAATGACATATACATTATAGCCGTCCCTAAACCTGCTAGTATATTAACTATTATACCAGTTATAATAAAAAATCTTGGATGTAATCTGCATAGAATAATACCCGTCATCGCAAATACTAAAGCGATTATACATGAAAATATTAGTAAAATTGCAGAATTAGTATTCAAAGTTCCCGTATTTGTCGATGTATATATACCAGAGCCAGTATTCGAGTAAGTTTGGGACCATCCACGTAGAGTTAAGGATGCTATTACAATAAATCCACAACATGTAAGTAAAAAGAGGATGGTAAAAGGCCAATCATTTAGTTTCAATTTTTTTGATTCTGTTGGAAAGACGTCATTAAAAGAATCACTTGGACCATGTGCTCCTATAGGAGCACCACTTGTTTTAGAACTTAAATTATAATACTCGTCTTGTCTGAACTGATACGGTTGGTTAGCACTGGGACCAGTAGCCATCTGTTCCATAGGTGTTCCCTGTGATATAGATGAACCCGAAACATGTTCCTTGTTTGGTTCTGATTTTCCTTCGTGAAGATAAGCTGGTGGAGGGGGTTGAGGTTCATTACTTCCTAGATTAGGTACCTCGTCTGGGTGAATATTTGTACTGTCAGGTCCTACTATTTTCTCTTCTGACATTTCTTAATTAAACTAATTTATTCTTGTTCGGTACTAATGATTCAAGAGTTTATAATATTTTCAAAGTGATTGCTTCTTGTATAAAAGTCCAGGTTCTTGTCCATGACCATCATCACTACATGCTTCCTTAATTATGACGCAAAAGCAGTATTCTGTTGATAGCGCCGTATATTCGCATACCCTAAGAGAAAGTTGTGAATGCCCCGCGAATGTTAACATTCAATGTAATAGATTATACAAGGGATTGATTGTCCTGGTAATAGGAGGAAGGTTGTCGATAAAGAAACGAGTAGACACGATAGTATTTGATACGCTAAAATAAATATAAATGTCGTCGAGATACAGAGTTGAATATCATTTAAAGAGTCATAGAAAAGACGAATTCATTGAGTGGATCAAGGGTCTGCTTGCTACCCCATTTGTTTTGCATGCAGTTTCTAATGACGAAGAAGACACGGATGATTTGACAACTACTCAGCGTGTTAAATCACAATATGCAGAAATTTTGAAGGATATTGAACAATTGATTCTTAATAAAATTGAGTTCGATAGACATCGTGAAGCGATGGATGACTCTTTTATGACTAAGGATTCTACACTAGGTAAATCGAGGTTGAATATGTTGGTCCCCTCCATTGGTTCATTCTTTACTCCTTTACCTTTAGAAAAGGCATTTTTATGGGAAGATACTCAAAAGGCTATATCTTCTAGAAGAATGATTGCTCCAAGTTTTAATGACGTAAGACATATTCTTAACACAGCACAAATCTTTCATTTCATTAGACAAACAAAATTGGGTAAAATTAATGGTAAACCATTACGTTTAGTAACATTTGATGGTGATGTAACTTTGTATGAAGATGGTGGCTCGCTCAATGATACAAACCCTGTAATCGCAAATATTTTGCAATTATTAAGTCGTGATATTAAGGTAGGTATTGTAACAGCTGCAGGTTATGATGAACCTAAAGCCTATGAAAGACGTTTGGAAGGGCTAATCACCAAGTTACATGGATCTACTGAATTGTCACATGATCAAAAACACAGTTTAACCATTATGGGTGGTGAGTCAAACTACTTGTTCCGTTATTACGATAATGGTGAAGAAAATGAAGAAGGTAGAACATATGGTTTTGAGCAAATTCCAAATGAAACTTGGGCATTAGGTGAAATCAAACAATGGTCTCAAACAAATATTGAAGATACCCTAGATTACGCTGAGAAAACTTTAACAACATTAAAGAGAAGGTTAAACTTACCTCAGGAGGTGCCTATTATTCGTAAAAAAAGAGCAGTAGGTATCGTTCCAGGTAATAGGTATGATAATGCCCTTGAAAAGCAAATTTCTGTCAAACTGACTAGAGAACAACTAGAAGAAATTGTTCTGACATTACAAAACTCAATTGAAAATTTCCCACCAAGTAGACACATTCAATTCAGTTGTTTCGATGGTGGTAGTGACGTTTGGTGTGATATTGGTGGTAAGAATTTAGGTATAGAATGCTTACAACATTATTATGAACCTGAAAACCCAATTACTCCAAGCGAAACTTTGCATATTGGTGATCAATTTGCGCCAATGGGTTCAGCTAATGATTTTAAGGCAAGGTTATCGGGGAGCACTTTATGGATTGCCTCCCCACAAGAGACAGTTGATATATTAAATAGATTGTTACAATAATTTTGTACTTGTATATAATAATCTAAATATTTCGAAACTTATAATTTTTGGAATTAATATTTTGGTCAATCCGATGTTCTTTCTATTTATCATAGATATGATATAAATATTGCGGAGTTTTTCCGATTACAGAGTTACTAAATAAAAAAAAAGTTTAATGCACTTAATTAATGATATTCTCAAAACTGACACACCTGATAAAATATAAATAACATACTCATCATATTAACATTTTACCACAGCTAGCAAACATATTCAAAGAAATTTCAAGCTCTACATAGGGCTACTGTTATTAAATAAGATACAAGCATAAGCTATGTTCAATATTATAACCATATCACTATCGTACATCATCTCAGTGATAGTACCGATTCACATCACACTTGAAACCATCTATCTCTCAAAGGATTCAAATGAAATGTCTACATTTTTAAAATCTACATCTATGTTACAACCACAGACTGCACAGAGTTCAATCACATCTTTACTTCTAAAATACTGGGCCCTGTACGGCATCATATTTCTAGTAGTACCACAAACCCCAATACAACAAATTTTAAATATTCTACCATTCTCATCATTAATATTATTCGCATATAATATAATGGCGACTATAGAACTACTTCAACATTTTCTAAAGTTCATGGAAGAACAGAAACAGTTCATGGCAACTTTCTTAAACTTCATGAATAATATAAATGATCCAAAGAAATCGAAATTTGAAGAGTTTACCAAACTATACCAGAGTAGTTTCACAAATTATTACAATAAGAAATGTAATTTAAATGTCAAAGATCAAAATATGCTAGACAGCTTTTTATTCGGTACATATACAGATTCAGTTATAACATTAGTGAAAAGTTACTCAAGCATAGTCCCAGAATTCCATGTTGTGCAAGACTGTTTCGATTTAGTTATTGTAAACATTTTGAAGGTTAAAGCCTTTTTAAGTTCTTATTATTATTACTATTATAATTACAATAATTCAAATCAGAATTCTACAAATTACTCTGGATCATCCTGGTTTTCACAAAATCCTAATCCAAACACTTCCAATAATAAATCAAATACGGCTCCAGAGGCAAACAAAGCTGGAACTGAATCGCAAGGTAGCACATCAGCCAACTCATCATCTCGTGGTACTACACCTTACGATGAATATGATTTCATCAATGACTTACTTGAAGAATCAAAAAAATTCTGGAAAACTCAATAGTTAAATTAGTTTATATGCATAAGCATATATAGATCTGTACAATCATATGTGTCATAACCAAATAAATATTAGTTCATATTTGTTGCTTCCGCAAAGAGAAAAGTTTCTCTTCAGGAAAATTATGATTGAAATACTGCACCATATAAACATTATTTCAATAAAAACGATAACGTTACAATTTTGCAATAAGATATAACACTATTTACATAGATTATACAAACTTTGTCTTATTTATTGTACCTGAATGTACTATTACTGTTCTATGTTAACTAATATATTAAAATACTTTTTGTATATCGTTTTTAATGATAACGTATATCGCGATGCGATATCTAAAATTTTCTTGAAATTTGTCCGTTGGTGGCAAACAAAAATATTAGACAAGCATTATTTAGAAATAAACAGTTAAAAGTCTATATTGTTTTAGCTGAGATCGTTGTAGTAAACTTAACCCAAACTCCTTATCCAAGAAGTAATAGAACAACTATATCCTTAGTTATTCTTTGTGGATCATATAAGAGTTAAATAAGGAATAAATTCGATTCTTTTTCCCCTAAATTAAGTGCATATTATCCGTACAGAAATTTCATTCAAGAAATAAACAACTTTGTTTTGAACCAATTATAGTAAAATACTAGAGACATATAGAATCTTTTATTTAACTTTAATACACATTTTGAATATTAAAAAGTCAGTTACAGGTAGTTATAATACCCCTTTATTTTAGTCAACTTTAATAGTTTGTGAAAAATACCTTTAGAACAAAACATAGGAAGAAATGTCGAACGATGATTATTATGAAGAAGATCCTTATGGATTCGAAGACGAAGTTGCCCCAATCACTGCTGAAGATTCATGGACTGTTATCTCTTCGTTTTTCCGTGAAAAGGGTTTAGTTTCCCAACAATTAGATTCTTTCAATCAATTTGTGGATTATACTTTACAAGATATTATTTCAGAAGATTCTACTTTAATTTTAGAGCAAATTGCCCAACACACAACGGAGGCAGATAACATTAGTAGAAAATACGAGATTAGTTTTGGTAAGATCTATGTTACAAAACCTATGGTTAACGAATCTGATGGTGTTACTCATGCATTATACCCACAAGAAGCTCGTTTACGTAATTTAACCTATTCATCAGGTTTATTTGTCGACGTTAAAAAGAGAACTTACGAAGCAGTTGATGTACCAGGTAGAGAACTAAAATATGCATTAATCGCCGAAGAATCTGAAGATGACGGTGAAAATGGTAAAGTCTTTATCGGTCGTTTACCAATTATGTTAAGATCTAAAAATTGTTACCTAAGTGAGACCACTGAATCTGATTTATATAAATTAAAGGAGTGTCCATTCGATATGGGTGGTTATTTCATCATTAATGGTTCCGAAAAAGTTTTAATTGCCCAAGAACGTTCCGCAGGTAACATTGTCCAAGTTTTCAAGAAGGGTGCTCCATCTCCAATTTCTCATGTTGCTGAAATTAGATCAGCTTTAGAAAAGGGTTCTAGATTCATTAGTACTTTACAAGTTAAACTTTACGGTCGTGAAAGTAGTTCTTCTCGTACTATTAAAGCCACTTTACCATATATTAAACAAGATATTCCAATTGTCATTATTTTCAGAGCTTTAGGTATTATTCCAGATGGTGAAATTCTAGAACATATATGTTACGATGTTAATGATTGGCAAATGTTAGAAATGTTAAAGCCATGTGTTGAAGACGGTTTCGTTATCCAAGATCGTGAAACTGCTTTAGATTTCATTGGTCGTCGTGGTACTGCTCTAGGTATCAAGAAAGAAAAGAGAATTCAATATGCTAAAGATATTTTACAAAAGGAATTCCTACCTCATATTACTCAATTAGAAGGTTTTGAAAGTAGAAAAGCTTTCTTCTTAGGTTACATGATTAATAGATTATTATTATGTGCCTTAGACCGTAAAGATCAAGATGATCGTGATCATTTCGGTAAGAAAAGATTAGATTTAGCTGGTCCTTTGCTAGGTCAACTATTCAAAACTTTGTTCAGAAAGTTAACTAAGGATATTTTCCGTTATATGCAAAGAACTGTAGAAGAAGCTAATGATTTCAACATGAAATTAGCTATTAATGCTAAGACAATTACATCTGGTCTAAAATACGCTCTGGCTACTGGTAACTGGGGTGAACAAAAGAAGGCTATGTCTTCAAGAGCAGGTGTTTCTCAAGTTTTAAATCGTTATACTTACTCCTCTACCTTATCACATTTAAGAAGAACCAATACTCCTATTGGTCGTGATGGTAAATTAGCCAAACCACGTCAATTACATAACACCCATTGGGGTCTTGTATGTCCTGCAGAAACTCCAGAAGGTCAAGCTTGTGGTTTGGTCAAGAACTTATCATTAATGGCTTGTATCTCTGTTGGTACTGATCCAATGCCTATTATTACTTTCTTGAGTGAATGGGGTATGGAACCATTAGAAGATTATGTTCCACATCAATCTCCAGATGCTACAAGAGTTTTCGTTAACGGTGTTTGGCACGGTGTTCATAGAAATCCCGCTAGATTAATGGAAACCCTAAGAACTTTAAGAAGAAAGGGTGATATTAATCCAGAAGTTTCAATGATTAGAGATATCCGTGAAAAGGAATTAAAGATTTTCACAGATGCCGGTAGAGTTTATAGACCATTGTTCATTGTTGAAGATGATGCCGAATTAGGCCACAAAGAATTAAAGGTAAGAAAGGGTCATATCAATAAATTAATGGCAACTGAATACCAAGATATCGAAGGTGGTCTTGAAGATTCAGAGGAGTACACTTGGTCTTCATTATTAAGTGAAGGTTTAGTAGAATATATCGATGCAGAAGAAGAAGAAACAATTTTAATTGCTATGCAACCAGAAGATCTGGAACCAGTTGCAGAAGAAGAAGTATCAGCTATTGATGAAATGGATCCTGCTAGACGTATTAGGGCTGTTCAACATGCCACTACATTTACACATTGTGAAATTCATCCATCTATGATCTTGGGTGTTGCTGCATCTATTATTCCATTCCCAGATCATAACCAATCTCCACGTAATACTTATCAATCTGCTATGGGTAAGCAAGCTATGGGTGTTTTCTTAACTAACTATAATGTTCGTATGGATACCATGGCTAATATCTTATACTACCCACAGAAACCACTAGGTACTACTCGTTCAATGGAATACTTGAAGTTCAGAGAGTTACCTGCTGGTCAAAACGCCATTGTTGCTATTGCATGTTATTCTGGTTATAACCAAGAAGATTCCATGATTATGAATCAATCTTCCATTGATAGAGGTCTATTTAGATCTTTATTCTTCAGATCTTACATGGATCAAGAAAAGAAATATGGTATGTCTATTACTGAAACTTTTGAAAAGCCACAACGTACAAATACTTTAAGAATGAAGCATGGTACATACGATAAATTAGATGATGATGGTCTTATTGCACCAGGTGTTAGAGTGTCGGGTGAAGATGTTATTATCGGTAAGACAACTCCTATTTCTCCAGATGAAGAAGAATTAGGTCAAAGAACGGCTTACCATTCTAAGCGTGATGCATCTACCCCTCTGAGAAGTACAGAAAATGGTATTATTGATCAAGTCTTGGTTACAACAAATCAAGATGGTTTGAAATTCGTTAAGGTTCGTGTTAGAACCACTAAAGTTCCACAAATTGGTGATAAATTTGCCTCTCGTCATGGTCAAAAGGGTACTATCGGTATTACATACCGTAGGGAAGATATGCCATTCACCTCAGAAGGTATTGTTCCAGATTTAGTCATAAATCCTCATGCCATTCCTTCCCGTATGACAGTTGCCCATTTAATCGAATGTTTATTAAGTAAGGTCGCTGCTCTATCGGGTAATGAAGGTGATGCTTCACCATTTACTGATATTACTGTTGAAGGTATTTCTAAATTATTACGTGAACATGGTTACCAATCTCGTGGTTTCGAAGTTATGTATAATGGTCACACAGGTAAGAAGTTAATGGCACAAATTTTCTTTGGTCCAACATATTACCAACGTTTAAGACATATGGTCGACGATAAAATTCACGCAAGAGCTCGTGGTCCTATGCAAGTGCTGACCAGACAACCTGTTGAAGGTAGATCAAGAGATGGTGGTTTAAGATTCGGTGAAATGGAACGTGATTGTATGATTGCTCACGGTGCCGCTGCATTCTTAAAGGAAAGATTAATGGAAGCTTCTGATTCTTTCAGAGTACATATTTGTGGTAACTGTGGTTTAATGTCAGTTATTGCTAAATTGAGTCACAATCAATTTGAATGTAGAGGTTGTGATAACAAGATTGACATTTATCAAATTAATATTCCATATGCTGCTAAATTATTATTCCAAGAATTAATGGCTATGAACATTACTCCACGTCTATACACAGACCGTTCTAGGGATTTTTAATGAATAAACAACTGCTAGGATATAGAACTTTTCCCCTATTGGTAATGGAAAGAATGTAACAATCGTAATCAAATTAAGAAAACAACAATTAACATTTATAATATTTATATATTTCATAAAACAAAAAAAAATTAATGTAAAAATAAATTAACAAAATAACATGTAAATTATAATTAGATTTTTATCAAGTTATTTCTTATAATTCCCTCCTCAATCAATACTTCAACTATGTTGAATTAGAATCTTAGTCAAACGACTCATTTATTGAATATTTAATATATACAAGTAGTTTATATATTGGTTATTGTATCGAAGATGTTCTTATTTACATTATTCCTCTTTCTTGACTTTCTGCCCTTGCTCTTCTAGTATCTTTTGGATTTCTAGCTGATCAACAGCGAACGCAGTTATATTTTGTTTATATGGGTGTTCGCTACCATCAAAAACCTTTAATCTAGCTAACCTAATTTTTCTTAACCTGTTTTTAGGTAGCATACCACTTACAGCTCTCTTTAAAATTTCCCCATAACCTTTATCGCTAATAACTCTCTCCATTGGTGTCAATTTTAGACTACCTGGTCTCATTGAATGTGTCCAGTATGTTCTCTGAGATAGCTTATTACCAGTTGTTTTCAGTAGCTGACAGTTGGTGACGACTACATAATCACCAGAATCTTGAGATTGATGATATACAGGCTTGTGCTTCCCCATTAAGGTAGTGGCTACAGATGTCGCCAATCTACCTAATGTTCTGTGCTCGTGTGTTAGATCGACATGATGCCATAATCTGGCAAATGCAAGTCCGGAATGGCCAATCTTTTGAGACATTATTAGTTCTTTCTTTTCTCGAACGATCTATCGCTTTTTAAATTATTTTCACCCTTTTTTGGTATTGAGTGTTAATAATAAAGAATAAAGTCTGAAATGTTGTAGAATCACACTAAATGGTAAATCTGGTTCTATGGATTGATTATATTTCCAAGATTATTCGATACAATAGTTGATCTTGATTTAAAGCTCCTTGTTGTTTCTTCTTCGAGTTGTTGTCCATAATAATTTTATAACTTTCGTTTCAAATTAAAAATCATCTAAAAATTTCGGTCGCGCAACTGTGCACAAATGCATACAAAAATACATACTAATAAATATTTACATTACCCCAAGAACTGATTAGGATAATTAAGGAAGTTTCTAACCTTTCTGATGTTTTATATTCAGTTTATTTTATATCTGGATCTATGTATATATATATGAATGTGTATATATTAGACTATGCTTATCTATTATTAGTTTTTGGCTTATTCCATTTCAACATCACTGTAGCCTTCTTCATCAGCTTCGTCTTGTTGGGTCTTACCATCTTCCATCGCATCCTTGAAGTTTTCTGTCTCACTATCTTCATCGTCATCTTCCATGTGATCCTCATCGCTGTCAGATCCACCTTCTTCTCCTGATTCTATTAAGTTAGCATCATCAATTTCTTCGACATATTCAACAATATCTTCTTCATCTTCTTCATGGTTAAAATTTTCAAATTCAAAATCTTCAGTTTCTTCTGACAAAGGAGTATCCAGTTTATTTAAAATGCAATCAAGTCTAGTTTCTAGAGCTAATAGTCTATCTAGAAGACCAGCCCTACTCTTCAATGTTGAGTGCAATGATGCTAGTGTTTTGATTAAATTTGGAACAGCAACCATATAACCACCATGTATAATAATACACCATTTTACCCAAACATTCAAGGCACCTTGTCTATGAGTTTGTCTAGCTATTCTTTCAGCTAATCTTTCTAATAATATGACTGATAAAGTAGGTTGTAATCTCATAATAGTGTCTCTGATTATTCTTTCATCACGGTTATTTAAAACAGTTTCCAGTAACGAATGATCGTTTGATTGTAATGCTTGAGACAGAATTACAGTAACAGTACCGGTTACTGGATTCTTTCTTTTATGTGTTGGAGCTAACGGAAGTTTGTCAGCCAATGATTCTAAGCCTTTAATATCGTCATCATTGTCATTTGATCTATCGTCACTAATTTCAGCTTCCCATTGTTTAATTACGTCCTCGATGTGTTTAAAGTTATCACCTGAAGTGACTCTTGCGTTGCCTTCTTTGTAGATAGAAGTGGCAGCTAAATCACTACCGTGAAGAGAACGATCTTGTGTTTGATTCTTAATTTGACTAGCTAAATCTAACTTTAATAGGTAATCATCCGATACTTCGGTCCATTGAATTTGATTAAAATGAGGTACGGTAGCACTGGTTAAATAAGTTACGTTTAAAATATCTTTTTGAATGAAGACATTAGAGATTGGAATAAGCTTATCATCTGTATTAATGAGTTGTATAGTTTTAGAGCATTGTCTTGACTTAACGTTTCTTCTCTTAGTTTTGTTGGAAATTAAAGTATCAATAAATATTTCAATCTTACCATCTTCTGTGCGAGCAGCAATGGTGTTTTCATCTGAAATAGAGATATTAATAACATTTGATTTAGCAACTAGAACACTCTTTATCACACCACTTTCGATATCGTATATATTTAAGAATCTATCATTTTCAGCACCAGAAACAAAGTAACCTGTACCTAATAGTTCTAAAATGGAAACAGGAGAAATATGACCTGGGAAGGTAGAAATAATCTCTTTGGAAGAGATATCGATTAAAAAGATTTGATGGGAGGCCACTAGTATCTTATTTTCAGAAACATATTGAATTTTCTTCAAACCTGTGCATGATTCTACCTTGAAATGATTTGATAGTGTAAATTTAATTAGATCAAACTCGTAAATGGTATCACTAGAATCTACACACATCAATTTATCGCCATTTAACATCATATCGTTGATTTCAAAGCTATTTTTGGTGGATAACTTTAGAACAACTTCATTAGCTAGAGGTGAGTATAACCATATTTCACCATTGTTTAAACCAACGAAAATACAAAGTGTTTCACTAGAGTTTAAGTAAGCCCATTTGAAAGCAGTAACTCTAAGGTTTGAGGAATCTAGATTTAAGAAGTTTTCGTTTAAACGGGAATCATTTTGAGACTTTTGAGTTGGTTCAACTGATATACTTTGTTTATCTAAAGCTGTGGTAACATATCCTAAGTATTGACCTTTTGGATCATAACTTGAGAAGACCAAAGGGCTGACAGTTTGTGTAGACATCTGACTAATGCTAATTGGGTATTTGTACTGTTTCTCCTTCAGTCAAAGTCAAAATTTCACTACTATATATTCTTACTATTAAATCTGTATATATGTTTTTTTAAATTTCAAGCTCATCTCATCGACTAGTCTAATGAAAAATTTTCAGTTCGTAAAGTATGATATATAAATATACAATACATGAACATAATTAGCTATCATTGCCTGTAAATTAGTAAACGTATATATTCAATTAATGATATATGCTAGTTGATTATAACATAACACAATATAATTGGTTTATTCATATCTGATATTCGTATAAGATTAGAAGTAGACATTAACCCTACTTTTTGTTTAAGATTAACAAGACGTAAATAAAGGGCTCTAGATGATAGTAATATAAATTCATATTGAAGAAATACAGTTATTATATTCTAATCATCATAGGTATATCTTAATATCTACTAGTTTTCTGACCTGAATTCTACACATATAAAATGTCAGGCTCTTTCTCTATTAATTTGAAGAAATCAAAAGGAAAGAATAAAAAGAAGAGACAGAATAACATATTTGGTGATAATACATCTAATGATATAAATGAAAGAACAGATGACTTAATGGTCAATACAAAAAAAAGGAAAATTAAGATCACAGAAATTAAAAACGATGAAGAGTCAATAAATAAAGAAGGAGAATCTAAATTAGTTATATCCTTACAAAATAATAATGCGGATGAACATATTCAAGAGACTACATCTTTAGACGAGTATGAGGCAGTTCCTGTAGAGTTGTTTGGTAGTGCTATTTTACGTGGGATGGGATGGGATGATAAAGACGATATAGCTCAAAAATCAAGTGATCTAGTAAAGTCTGCCCATTCAGACAGCGTGGGAATAGGTGCTAAGGGTACCAACGACAATACAAACTTCGATTCATTTATGCCAATCGTAAAGATTCCAAAGGAATGAGAGAGTGTGACAAGTAATCATTTAATTCATTAAATTGAACTCATTATAATATATTCATACATAATTAATTACAGTATATACTAGTCACAAAATTCAAGTAAATAATATTTCAAATTAGTTATATTGAGTTAGTAAACCCAAATAATAGTAATTGTGATGCAAACGATGTTCCCCAGTCCTTCATCCATTCATCTTTGTTTTTAAATTCCCATTCTTCTACAATTTTAATTAAATCGACATATAATTCCATACTAACCTGGTCATAAACACCAGTCTCTTGAAATAGAATCATATTTTCTAAATCCTTAACATTTTTAACGATTCTGCAGTGCAAAGAGATTTCATTTCGATTGTTGTAACTTATCGAAGGATCATATTGCGATGAGTATGAGTTACTTGATTGGGATCCATTGTCAGTTGGGTGGAATCTGATAATGGAGGTGCCATTTTTACTTTCATTCTCAGAATCACCATTATTATTCATATCTTTCGATTTTTTATCTGATTGAATAACAGTTATATTTGGATACGATTTCCTCCTTTTGATTGAGACATTTGGCGTAGAATAATTTAAATGATGACTATTTTCGTTGCCGTTGTCTACAATATCGTTAAATTCGTTATTATTATTGTTGTTGTTAGAACGGGATAATATTCTCTGTAGGTTAACAAATGATACTACTGGTTTCAACTCCTCCAATGAAATAATCTGTTCACCAGTAGATAGTGTAGGAGTTTTATTTGGTAATGACGCTTTTAAATCCTTAAACTTAAACTTTAAATCTAGTAAAACATACTTTTCATTATCTTTGTCCCTAACTACATTATGAAGTTTTTCGTCGTCTTGATCATGAGGTAGCATAATGTCTGCAGTAATTTCAACATTACCATCTTCAATCCAACTAAAAGCAGAAGTTTTGTTTAACCCAAGATCATTGACATTTATGGAGTTTAATCTCAATCTTGTAATCTTTTCCCATGATGATAGATCGCTTTCCAGATTTTTCATATACGACAATTTATGTTGTCTTTTATGGAATGAAAACAAAGAGTTGTTAATAGAACCTGTTACAACATTTGCTTTCAAAAAGTCGGTCAATAATTGGTTGAATCTTAGTCCACTTATATCTAAATTGAAAATACGGATCTTAAAACTTGTAGATTCGTTATCACCACCAAAATTTTCAAGAACTCTAAACTTCGAATCTGTAATATTGACATTGTTTAATCTGTAATTTGGATTAGAAAACCAACTTAAAAGGAATTCCTGTAGAATATTGTCACTTTTATCACTCTTATAATTTATTATTGTTTCACCTCTAATTCCAAAAACTTTAATGTCATTGATTAAACCATTACCTTGTATCCATTTCCTTAAAGATAAGTTCATTTCTATTTCATGAAACATTAAGTGAAATTCTAAAATGTTACTTTTTTGATTTTCATTAGTATTTAATTCGACATTCTTAAATTTAATGAAACCGTTTTTCCATTCTGGTATTAGTGCATCTTGAAATTTTATAGTAATATCATCACTGAGATAATTAATTAAATTCCCTATGGTTTGTGCTACTAACTCTTTGGCGAATACAGTATTGAACGTTAACAATAATAATGAGACTACCGTTGTTGTTTTTAAAATTAACCAAACAATTTGTGATAGTATGAGCCATGAAAATATTGTGCCTATCTCATCCTTTGAAAAGGGTCTTTCTTTATTTCTTATCAGGAGCCATTTTATATTTGCTTTGATTTTATTCAGGAATGATACCTGTGTAACTACAGGTGTGCGTTGTTTAACAAGACTGTCCTTTAAATTAGCATCAATTTTTAATGGTTCGGTTTTCTTTATAACATTAGCATTAAGATTTATATTAGTTTGTGGCTGATATATATGACTTGAGTATGACAGTTGTCGTATGAATAACGATGGCTTAACGTATAAGGTAGTGGATTTTACGGAAGATGTTGGTATTTGATTATATGATTTCAATGGTAGATATTTTGCTAGAGCCAATGCACCTAATGAATAACGTCTTAACCCCGTTAGTAATGGTGTGTGTGCTAAAAAAGGTTTCATACCTCCTGTTTTAATAGTTTCGTTATATGCTTTGGTTTATAATGATTTTGTTTGATTTTAATGACTATATCACACACAAATATTATTATTGTACTGTGAAACTATAATTTAAAAACGCAAAAGATATTATAATAGTTTGATTATGATACTAAATTTATTTACAAGTATATTGCTATCTGATTTATTTTGTTATTAGTTAAAAGATTTAATCAAGCAAAATCTAGATCGAGTTACTCTTCCTTCTTGTGAGGCTATCAATTTTATATTTCGGAATTTTCTAATTTTAAATCACGAATTATTATTGGGTTAATAGTGATTACCCGGGTACTAAAATAACAGAAATGTAAAAGATTAAACCATAATAAAGTCAATTCGACTCTTAATCACGAATAAATTCATGTAAATATAGAAGTTTGTAGAACTTATTTAACAATTTCAAAGATAAAAATATGGGGCGAGCGGGGAATTGAACCCCGGGCCTCTCGCATATTTGTGTTATTACTAACCCAAAGCGAGAATCATACCACTAGACCACACGCCCTCTATTTAGATGATACATTAGCAATATTTGATGTTATACAATCAGAATCCTTTAGGAGGGCCCCATGTCTGTCTATTGATAAATTGTTAAAGTATGAGTTAAATAAGTACAATCGTTAGCTAAGGCGGTATTGGAGGAGGGAATAGTAATTTAGTTCTTGAACAAATATGTTTGATAATGAGACTGAGTATAAGCGTCTAATTTTATCTTGAGCAATGTTGATTATAAATGATAAAAACATAATATTACTTCAAATATATTCATGTTAAATTTAGATCATCATTTAGAAAAGTACAAAATGTAGTTATGTCGCCTCTCGTTTACAATCAAATTTATAATGACTTCAAAAAAGAACGTCATGTACCCAAAATCATCTGTTTTCATACTTGAGAGCTGATCTATTAAGAATATATATCTCTAATAAAATATGCATATCAATTAGTACGATTATGTAATAAAGTTTCTATAATATTCTAGATGATTGCATTTATACGTGTTGTAGGAAATAGTTTCCACGCTGTGATTAAAGTTTGAACAAAATCAACTTAATTAATTTTTTACAATAAAATAAGATCTCTTGGCCCAGTTGGTTAAGGCACGGTGCTAATAACGCCGGGATCAGCGGTTCGATCCCGCTAGAGATCATATGTTTTCTGAATATTAAACTTTTAAGTATAATTTTTTTGTATTAAGTTATATAAACTGGATGGAATTCAGTAGTAAATATTGAGGTAGATGTATTACATTTAGTTGAACTTAGGAAAAAAATTTCTATTCTATATTTTCTAGTTACTTAATATATTATAGTTGAATGATTTATAAATAAAAATTTTGTTTATGCCCATTTACCTAACAATGCCATTAAAGCGGCACCAAAACACATACAAACATACGCAAATAACATTCTTCTGAATCCATGTCCACCTTTGAATTGATTGGAGAATAAGAATTCATGTGCCATTAACTCAACTAGACCTGTATAAATTAAAATACCAGATGAAATAGAATCAAATACACCATTAGAAATTAATTCAGTCCTTGAGCCTGGTACAAAAGAATGTCTCGCACCAATACCAATGGCAATTGCGATTGGTGTAGTCAAAGTGAAACCTAACGCCATTAACCATGGGGTACTTCTCTTGGATTTGGGCCATTGAGTTTCAGCTAATCTTGTACCTAAACCTAAACCTTCAAACATTTGATGGAAGATAAGGACAATAAATAATGTAGCAAACTCATTACCGGAAACAGCTAATGACAAACCTACGAAGACAGAGTGAAATACAATACCAAATTCTAACACGACGACAGCAAATATTTGACTGGTATATCTTTCATCATTCTTTTCATCCTTTAGGTTATTCAATTGTGACCTATCTTGATGTTCCGCATCATGGGAGAAATGATTTGTACCTGGTACTGAGGAAGGTAAAGGAATATTAGGTCTTTCTTCTAGTTTACCTTCGCGGATGGAACCAGATTCTAAGTCATCTTTTGAGTTTTTATTAGAAGTGTCATCTTCCTCAATTGTAACACTAACTGGATTCTTGATGATATATTCGTTATCTGATTCGTAATTTTCATCATACGCCTTAGAGATGTAAAAATGACTAACAATTTCTGAGAAGAATAATGCAAAAAGTGTCATTAAACATATACCGAATGCCCATGGATATTCTGCGAATGTCCCACCTAGACATTCGTTAGTTAATGCTTCGTTTCCTGGCTGCAAAAGATGGATAAATGCAGTAGCTACAATTACACCAGAACCGAAAAACTTGGCAATAAAGAAGCACCAATCAGGTAATCTAATAAATGAATATCTTGAAGATAATAATGGGAAGAAACATCCAAGGGCTGAAGATATAAGTATCATAAATATTGATAAAATTCTTAGATTGTTTCCACCGTTGTAACTATTATCAACTTCACATGCCGGTAATGGTGATATATCTGAATCACCATCTCTTGCATACAAGTATAGTAATTGGCTAATTGTTTTTTCCATTGCTTATTGTTATTCTATTTTACTAGAAGAATATAATTTAACAGTAATTGAAGAAAACTAACAGTTGGTACTGCTGCTTATATATTCTTTAGATAATAACCATTGATTAATTCTAATTTAATTGTTCCTACCAGATTCAATTATTCGACAACCCGTTAGGTGTTAATTGCTTCATGATTATCTCGTGATTAAACACCCCTATGGCTATTGCATAAATGACAGTTAAATTATATGGACAATATGGCGGTCGCAGTGCAAACGCCGTACATTTTTTTATCTTGCGAAGCGGTAAATTTCTGCTGATACACCTTCTAGGTTATCATAACCTTTGGTAATATTATTGTAAAGTATAAAGGATTTGGAGGTTATGGTAACGAAGAGTCAAAGAGAATAATAATAATAATACGAGTTAAACTATGATTACCAATTGTGTAAATATATCATTAATTATAATTGTATAGTTTAGTATAAATTTTCTTTGTCTATAGAATCTTGTACCTGCATTCCTAGTAAGTTATTGAATGCATTGTCTTCAAGACTCAGATTTGTGTTAAATGTGTTGTTGTTAATTGTCCTTACTAAGTTATTTGGAATATTTGGAGAAATTGATCCAGCACTCCTTTCCCTGTCTACCTTTTTAGTTGGACTTGTATTGTCTAGATTAGCGTCCTTTCTAGGTCTACCTCTTTTTCTTGGTGACCTCTTAATAACTACGTTTTCAAATTTCTTACCACCGGCACATATTAGTCTACTACGATGAACAATTAAGGCATCTTCTCTATTGAACTTCTTACCACAAGGACAGGCATAACTTTTTTCCATATGTGATTTCTTGTGCCTTACTAAATCGTGGTTTCTGACGAAGGCTTTATTACAACCTTCGAAGTCACAAACATATGGTCTATCCTCTAAATGTGTTTGTATATGTGATCTAATATTATATCTACGCTTAAAGGATTTGTCACAACTTGGGTATAGACATTCAAACGTCTTATCTGATAATTCCTTAACGTATCTATCGATGGAACCACGAGGGAGTGTTGTTAATTTTCTTGTAATCTTCAATGGACTGTTTGTTAGTCTACTATCAATATCTTTAGCATGAGAACCGAATTGAGGTGAATGGCCTTCAAACCTACCTTGTGACTTTAATACTGGAGAAGGTGTTTGTGCAATAGTAAACTGACTTTCAGGTTCGTCCATAATTGGTGAGTTTGTAGCTGATAGTATTGGAGACATATTCATTGATGGAGGGAGTAAGTTTGGCGTTTCCATGATTGGATTATTGAATAATAGATTTTCCTTACCGAATTGACCAGTATTTGTTCTTCTTACCGGTGTTTCTTCGTATAGGAAGTGTGGTTGTTTCATAGGAGATGTAATCGGAGAGTCACTACCACCACCATAATTGGATAAGTTCAGTTTATTCGGAGCCATTGAAATAGATCCTCTTCTTGAGTTGTCCATTTTCAATCCAAAACCAAGAACTGGTGATTGGCTACCCTTGCTCATCATTTGATCCATATCATATGGAGAATCTGGAATAATAGGTTCTGCTAAATTTTCTAAATTATTATCACCACTGTTGGGGATGGAATTTCTTGGAGTTAGAGAAGTAGAGAAGTTTATTTTGAATTTTTGGTCTTTGTCTTTACTAGTAGAAAACTTTGATCTATATATTCTTCTTTTTGGTGAACCGTTAACAGTGGCACCAGATGATAGAGATGGAGATGATGATGATATAGCTTCAAAGAAGACAGGCTTTTGGAATTTTGTCTTTTGATTCTTTAGAGCATTATGGTTGAAATTTTCATTATTGACTGAATTTGAAGTCATTATTTTATCCTTGAACTTCTTCGAAGGTGTACTATTTAGTCTTGAAGAAGATGTAATATCACCTAACATCAGTCTTGGTGCATTCATTTTTATATTTTCCTTCTGATATTTAATCTTCATTTTTTCAGCTTGTAATTGATTTTGTAATAATTGTTCTTCCAATCTATGATTCAATTCATCTTGTTTTCTTAATGCTAGATCTAATTCTCTTTGTTTTTCCATTAGATTACCATTAATATCAAGATCTATCTTATTACTAGCGAGTGCATCTAGATCAGTTGAACTATTACACTGAAGTAAAACAGAATCCCAGTTGATAGATGTTTGAATGGACGATTCTTTGTTATTTGGCGAAAGATTGTCCATATCAGTAGGTTCAATATTTAGGAAATCACCAAGATCATCAATTAAAAAGTTGTCTAATTTGACATTAGAAGCAGCATTGTTTACGTTTTCTTTTTCAATGTTAAAGTCAAAGTCACCGAAATCATAATCATCGTTGTATAGGTCTGTATTCATATCCGACGATAGAACATTAGTTTGGTTGGTAAACCATGATGTTGTATCTAAATTTTCCATCTTGGTTTAATTTATAGTAAAAGTATATATTTTTTCGAAGGGTATTAAGTATATCTTACTTGACTTATTATTTGTTATATTATGTTGTTTGTAGTAGCAAAATGGATCCCTAAGGTAATGTTCTTTGATTAGCTTAAGTTTCTTGATTTAACAGGGTATAGTGGGGTTTTTGCTAATTGAGTGCAATATATATAGATGTGCTTTGTGAAAAGTCGGAGAAATAATTGACGAAATGGGGGATGTACTAAACCGTTATACTTAATCGATGTAATTGTAAATAAAGTCTTCACTATTGCTTAGTGAAAGATATTAACTTACTCGGAACTTCCTGCAAATGTTTTATTTACATATTTCCGCTTTAGGAGAGTTAATTAAAATGAAAAAAAAATTGAAGATCAAATGGGCACGTGATATATAGTTTGATCAGAGTAATATGAAACAAGCCAGTATGAGAGTGTAGGAGATCTGTAGTTGCACCTGCTACTATGGTTAATCATGGTTTTCAATGGTGTCTAGATGTACACTGTAATGTGTGTATGGGCTATTGGTGTTTCATATGTACATCCTAAGAACTTATTTCTGATGTATATCTTATTTTATTCATTGCGGAGTACATCGATTGCACTCTAAAAGTTACTTCTGTATTATAATTATTGAATGTTGAAGGTTTTCTTAACTTAATTCTTGTAAATGTTTCATTTAAGGTTACTTATTCTCGAGAATAAGTAACCAACCTCCGAAGCATCACAAAATTTCTGTAATAGTTTTGATTTAGTTTTACCTTTGCTACACAGAATGCAAAAATAATAATCAGACAGTAATCTAAGTTTAGATATATATGATAATGGTAATATGAATGGAAAGTGCGGCGCTAACGATGCAGACCTTTGTAATGTATAGTAGGCTTTATGCAAGCCGTTCCGTTGCTCGCTCCAAATTGAAAAATTATTAAACAATCAATATTAAGAAAATATTATGGACAAGTCATCAACATCATAATAAACCTTTGGAATTAAAACAAAGGCAAGATTGTAATGACGAATAGGAGAGCACAGACGATTAACATATATATCCCACCAGAGAAACCAGAGCTACTAGTACCGTTTTTGGTGACCAACAGCAACTCTTTACAAGATTATGAAATAAACAAGTTAAAAGGTGCGTTAACAAATGTGATATACAAACTATGTTTTAAAAATGAAGATGGTTCGACCAAAAACAATAGTTTTTTGATTAGAATATATGGTACTAAAGATGATTCCATTGTAGATAGGAGTAAAGAGCTTTCTACTTTGGCAAGATTGCCAGCCAAAATCAATTTCATTAATATCATGTTATATTTTGAAAATGGTAGAGTAGAATTATTTTTAGATGATTATAGTTCGATTAAAAGTAATGAAATGAAAAGATTGGACAATTTAAAGGAAATTGCTTGGAGATTTAAAGAATTACATACTTCTGTTGATTGGAACCTAAAAGAAAGGAAATATTATTTAGAAGAAAATAATAAGTATAGATGTTTTTGCTGGGATAAGATATTTGAATGGATAAAAATTATAGAAGAAAATCCCAAATGGCATAAATCTTACGCTACAACTCTTGTGAGAGAAAATCTATTGTGTAAAGATTGGAACACACTAAAAAACACTGTTCAGAAGTATAAAGATTGGCTAATTTTAAACGATAATGAAAGTTTTAAACATCTCGCGTTCTGTCATAATGATGCACAACATGGTAATATTATGTTAAAGAAAACTAATGCGAATAATAAAAATACTCCAAGAGTTATTTTCATTGATTTTGAATATGCTGGTATTGATCCAATTTCATTTGATTTAGCTAATTTCTTAACAGAATGTATGCATGATTACGATGCAGAAGACTCTTATAGATGTGATGAAAATATGTTTCCAAATCAAGAACAAGTGATGTATTTTATTGAATCTTATCTCTCATATATGGATTATACTTCAACAGTAAATAAAGATAGGATTAAAAGGGCTTATAATTCGGTTATTAAATGGAGAGCTTGTTCACAATTATTTTGGGCTATATGGGCTATTTTACAGAGCGGTAAATTAGATAATGAGAGTGACGACCAAACTAATACATCCGAGGAAAATGATGATACTGATAGATTTCAATATTTGAAATTTTGCAGAAGTAAAATGTCATACTTTTGGGGTGATTTGATAGATTTAGGAATTGAACAGAGAGATGATTACATAGATAGTGAAATTGAGCATTTAGATACCAAAATTATATAATCGAAATTGCGTATTATATAACAATTAAAAGTTACAATATCTATTGCATTATATAACTTTTTATGTTAAAGGGAAAGTTAGATGATAATCTGATTAATAATAATGATAATAAATAAGGTTTTTTGAAAAAGAATATTTAATTTAATTTCTCAATCACAGACGGCAAGCATGAATGAGTAAAACTATCTAGTGTACGTTATATAAAAAATTAAGAAAAGTTAATGTGTTGCTTAAGCTAATAGCATCTTTCTTGGATCTTCAATTAATTCCTTAACTGTCTTTAAGAAAGTGACACCTTCTCTACCATCAATTAGTCTATGGTCGTAAGTTAAGGCGATGTACATCATTGGTCTAGAGACAATTTGACCGTTGATGGTAACTGGTCTTTCTTTAACACCATGTAAACCTAAAACTGCAGATTGTGGCATGTTAATGATTGGAGTACCGTATAAAGAACCGAAGACACCACCATTTGAAATGGTGAAAGTGCCACCAGTCATATCTTCTAAGGTTAATTTACCATCTCTGGCTTTATGACTCAATCTACTTATTTCATTTTCAATATCTAAAACAGATAATGATTCAACGTTACGGACAACTGGAGTAACTAAACCCTTTGGAGTAGCAACAGCAATGGAAATATCTGTGAAGTCACGGTAAACAATTTGGTCACCTTCAATAGCGGCATTGATAGCTGGGATATCCTTGGCAGCTAAAGTACAAGCTTTAGAGAATAAACCCATGAAACCGAATTTAGTACCGGTCTTCTTGATAATTTCATCTTTGTATAACTTTCTCATTTCCATTAAAGCTGACATATCAATTTCATTGAAAGTAGTTAATGATGCAGCAGTGTTTTGAGATTCCTTTAATCTTTCGGCAATTCTTAATCTCATACGGTTCATTTTAACTCTAGATTCGTTACGAGCAAATGGGGTGAAGGAATTTTCAGCTGGGGTGGCAGTTGGAGTAGCTGGAGTTTCTTTCTTTGGAGCAGCAGCCTTTGGAGCAGCAGCTGGTGGTGGTGGAGCAACTTTAGTGGTTTCAGCAGGTTTAACATCTTCCTTTGGTTGTTCCTTTGCAGCTGGAGCTTCATTGGCAGAGCCAGCTTGGGCAGCGCCTTCTTCTATTTGTGCAATTTCTTCACCAACAGTGACTGTATCATCGGGACTGAAACTTAATTTTGTGATAGTACCAGAAACTGGGGAGTTAACTTCGATGTCGATTTTATCGGTTTCAATGGTAGCTAATAATTCATCTTGGCCGATGTAATCACCGACAGCTTTTGTGTATTCTTTTAATGAACCTTCAGTTAAAGATTCGGCCATTGGAGGTACTGGAACAGAAGTAGAGTTCCAACGACGTAAGATATTATTGTTGATCTTAATATTATTATAATTTCTTAACACGTTACCATTGTATAAGTTGTTTCCAGAGGAGGTACCCTTAAAAGTAGAGTATCTAGAAACAGCAGATGTTGTAACTTTTAATGATTTAGATGACTGTTTTAAAACAGTTGAGACTGATCTTTGAGTAGCTCTAGAAAGCATTATTCTAGTATAATGTAATGTGTGAGTTTATTAATAATGGAATATGATTCTTTCTTTTCTAATATCGTAATACAATTCGTTTGTAGAAATAGAAAAAAAAGTTACTAAAGTTAGTGTTTAATATATATATATATGGTCCTGTAAAATATGATAAACAGTCTTTATCAATCGATTACTCTATAAGTGTTATGGATAAATAATCTCGATGAGAGTATACTATTATTTATATTTCAATCGACTATATCCCTATTACTAACAAAAAAAATCAAATACCGATAATATTATTTCAGACGCCTTGAATCTTTAGGATCCCATATGATTCACCGGTTCGTAACCAATTAAAACCAAGAGTTTGTATATACTGAATCGCAACCTGAGAGCATTTTGCATAATAAAGGAAAAATCGTGTGTTATATTAGTTACCCTGCAAATGCGAAAAGGCGGCCTCCATATGATTGGTCAGTGTGTCTGGGTCTCAGGAAGTACTCTTCAACTGTTTTGGGAAGTACTTCCCTCCGTATTTGAATGGCGGGTAATAGTCTCGAGGCACCAAAAGGCAAAACGAAAAATAAACATCAAATCATTTGATGGAATCGTAAACAAAAGGGTAAGTAAGGCCGGGCTGCTTTGCGATGGATTTAGTGGAAATCGAATGATTGACTATTTTTAGTTGTAAACTTTACTATATTTATTAAATTGTAATCTGCAATTTTGTATAACTTATATTTCTATTTAGTTAATTAAGATAACACCTCGTCATAACAGGTACTAAAGTACCATATTAATTGCTAGATAAATAACATACGACTGCTATTGAAATGTCTCTAGGTACGAACAAATCAAAGGGTAACACCAATGATTCGAACATATTATCTCAACTAGAGAAAGTTCACAAGAACCTTGTAGAACAATCAGGATTATATAATAATAATAAAGATGGAGAAGCTGCTAGATCATTGGATCAACAAACTGGATTGATCAATAGTTTGCTAAACGACAACAATGAAACCGATCTGGATATAATGACAATATTCCAGAATAATCAAAGCAATATTCTTGCAAAGGACTCTAAGGAGGATAAACAATTTTTAATGACTCTAAGTGAAAACTTATTATATCAATGTAGAAAGTTGAAACATACAAGCGACGAAAATGTCACCAAGATTGATTCATTGAACAAAATCATCCAAAACTTATCAGGTCAAACTAAGTCTTCCAAAAAGGAAATAGAAACGTTAGGCGACAAGAATTGGGAATTAGAAACAAATCTACAGCTTGTTAATAAACAATTGAGAGATCTAAAGCTAACCTCAAAAACATTGGAAAGAAAAATTAAAGATGAAGCGACTGCTGGAAATGATAAAATCGAAGAATTGAGTACCTTAAGATTGAACAATCAAGGTTTAACTAATAAATTATCAGAACAAAAGAACAAATATTCAGATGAGATTAAGGATCTAAAGAAACATGTTACAGATCTAAACGATGAAAATGATAAATTACAATCAGATCTAACAGCTGTTGAAAAGAATAGCTTGGAATCCCAATCCGATATCAAAAGACAATTGAATGAAAGCATAGAAAAGTTTAATAATGTAAACAATAACCTGATTAGCATCAAGAAAGATTACGATGAACCATCAAAGTTGATTGGTATTCTTTCTACAAAGGGTTATAAAAGTGTTTTAGAATCCGAATTTGATGTTCTATCCAATCCATCGATAGATATTCTAAAGAAAACTGTTGAAAGCACAAATCATCATATTATCACAGATGAAGATTACAGCATTTTTAATAACTTAATTAAATCGAATAAGCCAGATTTAAATCAATTAAAGGAAATTACTCAAAAAATAGATTATTCATTAATTCCAAAGGTTGAATACAAACAACTAAAAGATACAATTGATAAGCCATCGTTTGAATTCTTGAAGGATCAATCATCTAAATTAGATTTTGATTTGGTTCCGGCTGTAGAATATGAATCTTTAATTAACGATTTAGAAAATCCAACTTTAGAATATTTATTGTCAAAATCAAAAACACTAAAACAAAGTGTTGTCCCAGAAGAAGAATACATTAACCTAAAGAAAACTGTTGAATCGCCAGATTTAAAGACGCTTAAAGAAATCGCTACGAAACTAGGTTATGTTACAACAGAATCCAAAATATACCTCTCATTAATGAAAAATGTTACAAATCCAGGTCTGTACTACATGCAAACAAAATCTGAGGAAATGAATATGAAATTACTTCCAATAAATGAGTACGAAGAATTGAAAGATTCTGTGGTGAATCCAACATTAGAATATCTGAATGAAAAAGCAATATCTTTAGATAAGACAATTGTATCACAAGAAGAATACACAAGTCTAAAGAAGAACTTAGAGTTGCCAGACTTAAACTTTATTTCTGCCAGTGCCACTAGTTTAGGACATACTGTGGTGGATACTACGTTGTATAATTCAATAAAGAATAAATTGGAAGCTCCAAGTCTATCATATTTGGTTGAAAAGGCATCTACTTTTAACCAACATATTTTACCAGATCATGAATACTTCAATTTGAAAAATACAGTAGATTCACCTGATTTAAATTTCATCAAAGAAAATTCAGCCAAATTAGGACAGACTGTAATTGAAACCAAGAAGTACGATTCATTAGTGAATGATCTTGAGAATCCAACTATAATCTATCTGAAGGAAAAGTGTACAATTCAAAAGCAGATGGTTGTACCAAAAGATGAATACACTACACTTAAGAAAATTTCCGAATCACCAGATTTGAATTTTATCATGGAGAATGCCACTAAATTAAATCGTACAGTGGTTGAAACGAAAATATTTGACGAACTCAATAAAAATATGGAAACTCCAACCTTAGAATACTTAAAGAACAAAGCAAAAATCTTAAAGCAGTTAATAGTTCCAGCAGATGATTACCATCAGATAGCAAATTCAGTTGAAAACCCAAGTCTGGACTATCTTAAAGAAAAGGCAGACATCTTAAAGCAAGAGATTGTTTCTCAAGGAGAATATGAAAGTTTAAAGAAAACTATTGAATCGCCAGATCTTGCTTTCATTAAAGAACATGCTGTCAAACAAGGCCAGACAACTTTAGAAACATCCTCATATAATTCACTACTTACTAGCATAGAAACTCCAACTTTGGAATACATGCACAATAAATCTGTAGATTTGAAACAAAAACTACTTCCTCTAGATGATTACCAACAAATAATGAAGTCTGTTGAGAACCCAACTGCAGACTACCTTGATGAAAAAGCAAAGGCTTTAAATCTTGAGGTGATTCCGAAGAATGATTACATCGATTTAATTCATAATTTAGATGAACCTTCAATTGAGTACATTAAAGAAAAGGCAACAAAGTTGGGCCAAACTGTATTGTCATTAAATGTGTATGAAGAGTTAGAAAGAAACACATACAAACCAACCATTGAATTTTTATCTGAAAAGGCATCTGTCCTAGAACAGGATATTATACCTAAGGTTGGACATATAAAGCTAAGAGAGAATGTTGAAAACCCTACACTTGAATATTTGGTTGAAAAAGCATCTGACTTAGATCAAGTCGTTTTTGCTAGGTCTGAGCATGACAGGTTAAATATGATGATTGAGAAACCAACGATAGACTTTTTGGAATCTAAGCTAGATGAGTTAGACAGACTGGTTCTCACCAAAGAGGAATTCAATAAATTAAAGGAAACATCTGAAACGCCTCAACTAGATTTCTTAAGAGAGAAAAGCAAGATTTTTGACTCAGCTATTGTTAGTAATTCTGAGTATGATGAATTGATTAAGCAAAGAGATCAACCATCTATCAAATACTTAGAAAAGAAAGCAAATGAGTTAAATCAAATGGTATTACCAATTAATACCTACGACGGTCTAAAAAAGTCTATTGATGATCCTACTTTAGAGTTTATGACCGAGAAAGCTGGTAAGATTAATAAAAAGTTAGTTGACGTATCAGACTTTGCTCAACTTGAGGATTCGATTAGTAACCCTACTGAAGAATATTTAGAAACGAATGCTAAAAGGCTGAATAAAACGGTAATAGATATATCGGCATATTCTACTTTGTTAGAATCGATAAACGAGCCAAGCATTGAATATCTATCTACAAAAGCAGCTAACTTAGAAAAGATAGTTGTACCAAAAGAGGAGTATGAAGAGTTAAAGAAAACACTCGAAACCCCATCTTTTGAGTATTTGAAAAATAAATGTGGTATTCAAAATCAAATAGTTATCCCTGAGAGTGAATTGGCTGGGATTAAGAAGATGTTAGATCAACCTTCGATAGATTATTTATCTGAAAAAGCAAATTTACATAACAAAACAATTTTACCAAGGAATGTGTATGATGGAATGATTAAAACTTGCGAAGATCCATCATTAGAGTTTATGCAAGAAAAGGCTGCTAAGTTAAACTTAAGGCTATTATCAAATACTGAGTATGATAATATAGTTAATGAAATAAGTGAACCAACAGTTCAATATTTAGATGAAAAATCATCGAAGATTGGTAAAAAATTAATATCTGTTGACTATTTAGCAGATTTAGAAATCAAACTGAATAATCCAACTGAGAAATATTTATCAGTGAAAGCAAGAGAGTACCAAAAACAATTAGTTTCGATTACTGATTTTGAAGATATTAACTTAAAATTAAGTGATCCTGCCATTGAATTCTTAAAGGAAAAATCAGCAGGCAAAGGTTATAATTTAGTACAACACGAAGAGTACGAAACGCTATTATCGACCTCCGATGAGCCTAGTATTGAATTCTTAACCAGTCAAGCACTCTTACAGGGATATGAAGTCATTAAGAAAGGTATTTACAAAAATATCGTAAGAAGAGCAGCTACTCCTACCGAAGAAGAACTTACAGTACACTTAAAGAAACTTGATAGTATTATGGTTAAAGAGACAGAACTGAATGAGCTAAAGAACCTAGTTGATAATCCTTCTGAAGATCTAATTAGAAAGGGTGCAGATAATAGACATTTAGTTGTCTTAAAAGAAAGTGAATTAAAGAACTTAGAGGAAAAGAGCACAAATAAGGATTCTATTTTAGCTTCGATTAAGGGTTTTGGTTTCATCCCTGTTCCTGTTCCTGAGCTATCTTCTCTAAAAGCAAGTAGTTTATCCAATGCTAAACTACCAGAAATTACAAACAAATTAGAATCTTTAGGCTATATCACATTATCAACTGATGCGTATTCAAAGCTATTACTCGAAACAGAACCTAAACCATACTCCATGGATGAGTTAGTTACCATGTTAGAGCCATATGGATATGTCTCTATTCCAAAAGAAAATTTTGATAGTATTAATAAACAAATAGATCAACCAACTTTCGAATATTTACAATTGCAAGCTGAAAAATCTAACAAGGTTATTGTAGACCAAAAGACTAATGATGATAACACAAGAAATTTGGAAATTCTAAAAGATAAAGTAGATAAACCAACTGTTAATTATTTGAAGGAAGTTGCAAATCAATTAAGCTATTCTGTTATTCCAAGTGAAAACTATAAGCAATTGCAAAATGCATACAATCAACCCGATGATCAATATTTGACTGACAAAGCTAACGAAAGAGGTTACGCTCTGTTAAAGAACGATGAGTACATGACTTGCATACATACTCAAGATAATCCAACAGAAGAATACTTGACACAAAAAGCAAATAAATTAGGATTCGCTCTGGTGTCAAATAAAAGATTAGAGGATATGGCATCTTCGATAGAAAATCCATCGTTTGACAGTATTACTCTGGACGACCTGCAAAGTTTAGCCATGAAACATGAAATGAAGCTAGTTCCGATTTTTAACAGTAAGTTATATGCCTATAGTGCTAATAGTTCTCAAACAGGCAGTACAGATTATTTCTCTGCAATGCAAAGTGTACCAAGTTTACTTCCATTAGATAATGAGGAAGATGTACATGACATAAATGATCATACAATGATACTACACGATTCTGCATCTGGAAGCTCCACTGTATCAACGGTTCGTTTAGGTGATACTGATGGGGAAAATCAAGATCCAGAAATCGTTTTGAGATTACTTGAAGCGAGGGCTAAACTTCTAGGTTACAAGGTAATTCCTAAGTTAGATGATAGTGATTCTGAAAGTATTGAATCTGCATTTAGTGAAGATTATCTAAATGAAAAGGCCAGTAAGCTAAATATGGTATTAGTTGCACGAGATGAATATAAGGATCTTAGACAGAAGCCAATCTTAAACAGAATTGTCGTAGACCGATGGTGTTCCGAGAACAATATGAAGATGCTAGATATTTCAGAATATACCAACCTTGAAGAAAATCAATTAACTAAGGTTAACTTACTCCAAAATGCAAACCAATTTGGTATTATTGCCTTAACTGAAGATGAGATGAAACAGAAGTTGGATATTACCAAGGATATATTTAAAGCTAAGGCTAAAGAATTCGATTTAGAGGTTGTACCAGTCAACAAATATAAAGAATTAGTTGAAAATTCTGAATTTACTAAGGATAATATATTGAAGAAGGCCGGTGATTTCGATGTTGTTGTACTAGATAAGAATGAATTTGAGGAAATTACGAATGAATTAAAGAATCCATCTTTAACTAAGGAACAGATTCTTGAACAAGCCCGTATTCAAAAAATTGTTTTGAATGAAATTCCAGAACCTAAATTAGCTGTATTGAATGATTTTGATTATAGTGAAGATTTTGATGTTACTCAAGAAGATATCCTGGATGACATAACAGATTTAAGAAAGTCTGCTAAACGTCATGGGATGTTATGTATTCCTGAAAGTGCATTCGTGGTAACTTCGTATGCAAAAGCACCTGAAGAAAAGGGCGTTGTCGTTCTACCAACAACATATTATAACAATTTGTTAAATAAAGAAAGAATTGCTTTCAGGACTCTTCAGGATGATGATATAATGAATGAGGCTAATAGACGTGGTCTGCAACTGCCAATTTTTACACCACCAACAATGAATGTTAAAGGTGATGGATCGGTAGCAAGTAGTCCAAGGAAGACTAAATTTAGATCAAGAAACCTACTGGGTGATACACATAAGAAAACTAGTTCGATTGGTGCTGTTGACGATGATACAAACGTAAGTATCACCAGTGCTTCAGCTAGAAGGATACCAGTACCACAATCACCAAGTAATAGAAGTGTAAGAACCAGTAGTAAACGGAGCAGACAATCGAATCAGCATCAACGTGCCCAATCAATTGATGGTATAGTTTCACTTGCTACGATGGCTTCGTTCACCGAACCAAGTATTATACCAGCCATTACACAAGTTGTCATTGGTGAATTTGTTTACAAATACTATAATAGATTAGGTTCTTTAGGTGGTGGTGAGATCCGTCATGAAAGATATTTCTGGGTACATCCATACACTTTAACCTTGTATTGGTCTACAGCTAGTCCAGTATTAGAGGATCCATGGAATCGTAAGACCAAGGGTGCTGCTATTATTGGTGTAGAAAGTGTGGATGATAATAATCCAGTTCCTATTGGTCTACATCACAAGAGTATTATTGTCACAACAAAGGAAAGGAAAGTTAAGTTTACTTGTATGACAAGACAAAGACATAATATTTGGTTTAACTCGATAAGATACTTGATTCAAAGAAATCTGGAAGGTATTGATCTAAAAGAAATTGTAGCTGATCCAAATGATGATTTATATTCTTCAAATATTTTCCCACTACCTGGTGAGAGTCCTAGAACGACTGATAGAAGATTATCTCAATCTAAGAGAACACAAAGTAGAAGAGGTTCGAGACGTTCTTCTGTTTCTCAATTATTAAAATAGACATAGTCCTATATATATTAGAAATATTTTTATTTACAAGAACTTTTATTGTTTAATATGGATTTTTATCAATTTAATCTATGTAATGTTTTCTTAGAAAAGTAAAATTTAAAAAATAAAAGGTGATATTAACTTAAAAGATCAAATTGATCAATATGTATGATTCATTAAATAAATAAATAGAATAAAATATTATGGAATATTAAAATTGGTATGAAAATAATGAAATTTTATCATTATATAATTATTTTCGTTACCATGAAATTCTTTGCAGTAGTTTAACGTTAGGATGTAAGTTTCTTGGCATAGAATATGACGTTTCAGGTTGAGCTTGTTCCTGAGGTTGTTCTGTTTGAGATTCGGTTGGTTCTTCCTTCTTTATAGCTCCAGCTTTGACGTAGATTTGGATATCTCTATCTTCACCGTGCTTGAAACAACAACGCTTACCGTATGGGCAGTAACCTAGTTTAGCCCAGTTGACACATTCTTTAGTTCTGAAGTTATTTTTACGTTGTTTCAGTTTCAATTCGTGTAAACCATGAGCAAATTGACATTTATTACTGTATTTACATTCACCTTTAGTTGTAAATGATTCACATAATTCAGTCTTATAAAGTACTTTATTAATCTGTTGTTCATTATCATTTTTCACATTCGCAGTACTAATAACTGTAGTTGGTTGAAATTGTCTTTGTAAATATTGTAATTGTCGTTGAGCTCCATGTTCAAAAGAGCTATTTGAGTTTTGAGAGAATTTCTGTAAGTTTTCTAGAGTTAATGGTAAAGAGGAAGCATTTGGAATAAAAGCATTGTTAATTTCGACCTCTAAGTTACTTTCGATCTGTTGATTAGTCTGTTGACTGGTATTCATTAAACCATTGTAACGATAATGATTGTCCGTAGAGTTAAACAATGAATTGTTGAAACTACTGAATTTATCTTGTTGTTTTGGAGAAGAGCAAGCACTTGAATATAAATTAGCAGTCAAATAATTATCATCAACTTGATTAGCACAATTTTGGGGTTGAGAGTTAAGAACATATTTTTCATCAATCGGATCATGATTATTTGATAGAAAAGTTTTTAAATAGTATTCTTCGATCTCTTTTATCTTAGCAGTATAGTCAACTTCTTGATTCGAGAACACTGAAGAAGAACCTGCAGAACTTTCATTAGTAGTAACATAATTAGAATTAATGTTGAAGTTTCCTGTATTTTGGAATTGTGGTTGACCGTAGTATTGTGTAGAGTACATAATATAAATAGAATGTTTGATAGTTTTACCACAAGAGAAACAAAATAAAAACTATATATAACAGTATAAATATCAAGGAAATACAATCAATCACAACAAACCATTCGTACATATATATAGTTTTCCTTTATATTATTGATTACATTACACCCGGTTATTCATCATCATCATAATGGAACATTCTACAATTGACACTAAAGATTTTGTCACAGCTACTAAATCCCCGTACAAGTAGCCCAATTACTACAAATTTTATATTAAAGGACACCCAAATATTCAATAAAATTTCATCAAAATACACCTGTGTAAACCCTAGGGTTAAAGACATTATTAAATGTAGGGTGTTTATTGTAAATTAGGGTTTGTGATGAGTTTTCAATATTTAATATGGTAAAGATAATATATAAATGAAAAAATTTTCAATGAATTAGGTGAGAGTTGGTATTAAAAGTTGAATAATAGAAGAGATAACGGCTGTGGTTATCTGCTAGAAGTGCGTAATGGATTACAAAGAGGAGCAAGTGCAAGAATTAGAAGTTCTGGAGTCTATTTACCCTGATGAATTAACGATATTGAACAATGAATATCCAGAGATTAAATTTAATGTCTTGGTTAGGTTAGAATTGAACGATACTGCTATCTATGACAATGATCTATTACAATCATTAAATAAGGTGCATTCGTTGGATATTACATTTCAATTGCCTGATAATTATCCAGATATGGCACCAATTATTCACATTGTACCAATTGAGGAAATAATAAATGAGGAAGAAAGTGATGATGGAAGTGAGGAAGAAGATGAATATGATGAACATGGTTTTAAAGTGTTGAGCAAATTAGAGAATCTACCGGATATGATCTCTTTAAAGGATTACATGAGCAAGTTAAATACAGTTATACAGGAGCAAATCGAAAATGATATGTTAATAGGTATGCAGATGTGTTTTGCTTTAATATCTACTATTAAAGAGAGTTCAGAGAATTGGTTTATAGAGCAGTTAGATGCTTTAGCTAAGGAACATGAGATTGAATTAGAGAAGCGTGAAGCTGAAGAACAAAAGAAGTTCACTGGTACAAAAGTCACAAAGGAATCATATCTTGAATGGAGATCTGGATTCAGACAAGAGATGAACCTTGAAGAAAGAGATAAAGATAGAAGATTGCATGCTCACAACGGTAAGTTAAACGGTAAACAAATGTTCGAACAAGGTGTTGTTGGTGCTGAGGATGATGATATAGATGTTGATGGTATTGCTGTTGATTTAGAGAAAAGTAACATCTAGATATAGTATATATATATTTAATATAAAAAGCATACTTTTTTGTTCTTTGAACAAAAAAAGACATACATGAAAGTTAAATTTATTCATCTAGGATATAATATAAGTTATCTATGTTGTATATGTGTACAATCTGGGTTAGAAAGAGAGTTTATAACTTTCCCAAAAAAAATTGGGGTCTTATTTACTTTGTGTGTTAGTTCTACTATATGAGAGATTTTGAATTGTTGAATAAATCAGCAAAGACATCGTCCTTCTTTTGTGTAGCAGCTGGAGCAGCAGCAGCAGGTGTTGAGTTACCGGCAAAATTCAATAAATCGTCCAGGTTTTTGTTAGCTGGGGATGAGGCTGAGGCTGAGGCTGAGACTTGGGCTGGTTTTGGACTATTATCACTTTGGAAGTCACCGAAATCGTCGTCATCATCAGCACTTGTGTTAGCAGCAGCAGAAGATGTTGATGTTGGAGCTGGAGCATCGAAATCGATTAAATCTGGGATAGCTGCGTTTTTAGCTTCTTGTTCTCTTGTCTTTCTTTGTTGTTCTGTGTTTCTTATTCTTTCTCTTAGTACTTCTCTTCTTTGTCTTCTTTGTTCTTCTAAAGTAGAGCGTTTACGTTGTGGTGCTTGTGCATTTGGATGTGTGTTAGCGATTTCGTAATCGTCTTCGTCGAAATCGTCTTCATCTTCGTCATCGTTTGTGGATGCAGTTGTGTTTGCGTTGTACATCGATGACTCTGTTTGCTGTCGGATCTTCAAGTTATTTTTCTTATTCTTAGCCCTTTCTTTCTTCAAGAATTGTGAATCTTCCAAGAACTGAGTAATGATTTCACCTTTCTTTCTGATACCACGTTCGTGAACTTCCATCTTACCATCATTGGAGAAAGGGATTTTGTATTGTGCGACTTGTCTAGTTAAGATATGCTTGTGAGTATTTAAACAACTTTTAACTTGGTTCAATTCGTCCCCAGAGTCGACGTTCAGCATAATATATTCGACTACGATTAAACATTTCATGACTACTCTCCATTCTGAACCGTAATTGACGTAATCTTTTCTAGCCTTTTCGTACAGGTTTTTAGGTCTAGCGGCGATATGATCGATTAATCTCTTTAGGATGTATTCAGTGATCAGATATAGCGGTACTTGGTATCTATTTCTTAGTACTTTTTGTAAATGTTTTGGAGTTGGACCCCAAGAATCGGTGTTTGTAGCTCTACGGACATCGACTTGATATGGTTCGTATTGTACTATAACGTTTTGCGCAAATCTTGCGGCGTTACGAATATCGTGGATACCCAAGTTTTGGATCTTTTTAGAGAGTGAGTCCATTGTTTGGTTGTGTGTCGTGTGTGCGAATCATTGAGTAAATATATGATCATGTAAATTTTTATTTATATTTATATTTTCAACAAATTTTTTTAAAAAGGACTTTGATGATAATATTGACGAAAAGGGGAAAACCCGTGTTACCCTGGAGTATAGAAGGAGATAGATATTATAGTATTAAGATATATATATATATATATATAGATTATATAGATTATAATTCACCTGACTTAGCGACAGTGATTCTAGCTCTGGTTTGACCGGATGGAGAACCTAAAGATTCAACCTTCTTGACAACATCGTAACCATCAATGACTTCACCAAAGACAACATGCTTACCATCTAACCATGGACATGGGACAGTGGTAATGAAGAATTGAGAACCATTGGTGTTTGGACCAGCATTGGCCATAGATAATAAACCTGGTTTTTCATGCTTCTTAGAGAAGTTTTCATCTGGGAACTTACCACCGTAAATAGACTTACCACCAGTACCGTTACCGGCAGTGAAATCACCACCTTGTAACATGAATTCTGGAATGACACGGTGGAATGGAGTACCTGAGTAACCGAAACCCTTTTCACCAGTACATAAAGCTCTGAAATTTTCAGCAGTCTTTGGGACTATATCATTGTATAGTTGAAAAGTGACTCTACCTAGAGCTTGACCATCGGATTCGACATCGAAATAGACTTTAGACATTGTGTTGTGTTGTTATAAGTTAGTTATATATGATTCCTTAATATTGTAACAGAAACAAACGAACACTTTACAAAATCATACTCGTTTATATAAGAAAGACCAGCATTTAATGAAGAAACAAATAGAACTCCAAAGAAAAAACTGCGTAGAAACGAATTAATTAATCCACGGGATGAGTGGGTACTACGCGTATTTCTAAGCATAACCCTAGCAAAAAGGGGTCATTTCACAGCACCCAAGGGGACCCAGGCCATCTTCCGATGACGAATTGACCATGGTATATGGTCAATGGGGTGTACGTTACTGGTTGTAGATTGTCTTGTTCAGTATTAGTAGATGTCTCTTATATATTAGGTGTATATTATATTAGGCGTATATTTGTGTCCGGGTGATGCTGAAAATTTTTATGAAAAAACAGTTTTATTATCTTATATTGATTAAAAGAAGTCGATGAGCAAGGCAAGACAAGGCAAGGCAAGGCAAGACAAGACAAGAAAGCACATGATGATGAAGGGTTCAAGAAGACCAGGGTTTACTATTGCCACGCCGCTTAACACACCAGTTGTTATTCACAGGACTAGTTCCCCTAAACATGTTTCTAAGGATGAGGTACTAGCGTTCCTAGATACATTTATCTCAGAGAAAGAATCTCTTATTGATGTTCAACCGGCTGTTGACGCCGATACAAACATGATTAATATTGACACCAACATATCCAGTTCTCTAGCTCAACTTAAGAGAATCCAAAGAGACTTTAAAGGTCTGCCTCCAGCATCATACATTCAGGAATCTTCCACTGTTGAAGATTCAACACAAGTCACCACCAGCACAGAACCAGGCGTCTCGAAGAGCGCTACTGGTGGTACTAAAGTCAGATTCGAAGACTGAAACCATATGTACACTATATATTATTCAATATCTATACATCACAACAAACGACGTACGTCAAACCATTTTCAGTTTATTTTTCAGCTTATTTTCAAAGAATGAGTCAGATAACATTGATTTGATTTTTATATTTAAACACAACTGCTAATGTTTGCATAAAACATATACATATATCACACAACACCAACATCAACATCACCATCACTCGTATTATCATGGCTCAAAAGAAAATCGCCGGTGTCCTCGGTGCCACAGGTTCCGTAGGTCAACGTTTCATCCTGTTATTAGCTAACCATCCAAACTTCGAACTGAAAGTCTTAGGTGCCTCTCCAAGATCTGCTGGTAAGAAGTATATTGATGCTACAAACTGGAAACAAACTGATCTGCTACCATCCATGGCTGAAGATATCATTGTCAAGGAATGTACCGCTTCAGAATTCAAGGAATGTGACATTATCTTCTCTGGTTTAGACGCTGAATATGCTGGCCCAATCGAAAAGGAATTCGTTGAAGCCGGTCTAGCCGTCATCTCAAACGCTAAGAACTACAGGAGAGAACAGGATGTTCCTTTAATCGTTCCAATCGTTAACCCAGAACATCTAGACGTCATTGCTCACAAGTTAGACACCGCTAAGGCTGAAAACAAACAAAGACCAGGTTTCATCATCTGTATATCAAACTGTTCCACCGCGGGTTTAGTTGCCCCACTAAAACCTTTAGTCGACAACTTCGGTCCAATTGACGCCTTGACCACCACCACTTTACAAGCTATCTCAGGTGCTGGCTTCTCCCCAGGTGTCCCGGGTATCGATATTCTAGATAACATCATCCCATACATTGGCGGTGAAGAAGATAAGATGGAATGGGAAACTAAGAAAATCTTAGGTCACTTATCAGCTGACAAATCTCACGTCGAACTGTTATCTCCAGAAGAAATCAAGGTCTCCGCTCAATGCAACAGAGTCGCCGTCTCAGATGGTCACACCGAATGTATCGCTTTAAGATTCAAGAACAGACCAGCTCCTTCCGTTCAACAAATTAAGGACTGTCTAAAGGAATACGTTTGTGACGCTTACAAATTAAAGTGTCACTCTGCTCCAGAACAAACCATCCACGTTCTAGAACAAAACGACAGACCACAACCAAGATTAGACAGAAACAGAGACAACGGTTACGGTGTCTCCGTTGGTAGAATTAGAGAAGATCCAGTATTAGACTTTAAAATGGTTGTCTTATCCCACAACACTATCATTGGTGCCGCTGGTTCTGGTGTCTTAATCGCCGAAATCTTGTTAGCCAGAAACATGATCTAATGAATTCATTAAATATCACATATATAAATTTTCACACTGTGTACTTATACACTTTCTTAAATACATTGATTGATACATTTTATAACCTCTCTATCAGATCTCTTTCTCTTATTTTATTTTGGTAAACAATTTCAGCCGGTTAACAAATATTTTCGCTTTATGAATTTTGAAACCTTGTTTTCAACTATGGCGAAATTTCAAAACAGGCAAAATTAAAGACTAACCTTATATATAGTTCAATTCAATCCTCAATAATAAAGAAACTATCATACCCGTGATACCCATTTTGTATTTCATATACGTAATATCCAAATGAGTACCTCGTTTGGTTCAATTGTACCAACAAATAACTTCAGCTTCTTTGCAGGTTCAAACAATAATGATATATCACAGTCAAATAACTTCTCTAATGTAAATATCTTTCAAGGCAGTAGTAATGACAACAAGCAACCAATGAGAAAACATAACCAGAACCTACAGAAACATAAGAAATTCCTAATGTCTCATAATATTACTAATGATGCCATACACACCGGTTCTCTTCTGAACGATCCTGCTTCAATGGGATTCCAACAGTTTAACCATAAACCTCGTGAAGTACCAAGGTTTCTGATATCACAACAACCACAACTGAAACCTATGGAATTTAAACAGGATCACTGGGATAAAATCAATCAATCAAAAATGTTAGACCTTGAAAATTCCATTGATGATATGACTGAATTATATGAAAGACTGAAAAAGATGCGTGAAATGGAACGTAAAGTAATGGAAGATAAAGGTCTTGTAGATAAAGCAGATTTGGCAAAAGATCTTAACGATGCAATTGTATTTCAAGGTACTTGTCAAGATATGTGTCCAATCTTTGAAAGAGCTAGAAGAAATGTTGAATATACTGTTTACTCATATGAAAAAAATGATTCCAGTGATAAGAAAGCAGCAAGATATAAGGCTTTAAAAGTATTTTCTAGACCAGCTGCTGCCGCTGCTCCACCTTTACCATCTGATGTAAGACCTCCGCATGTTCTAGTTAAAACATTAGACTATTTGGTCAATAACCTTCTAGATACATTACCAGACAGTGAAGGTTTCATCTGGGATAGAATGAGATCCATACGACAAGATTTCACTTACCAAAATTATTGTGGTCCTGAAGCTGTGGATTGTAATGAACGTATCGTTAGAATCCATTTACTAATTATTCATATTATGGTTAAATCCAAAGTGGAATTTTCAATACAACAAGAATTAGAACAATTACATAAATCATTAATTACATTATCGGAAATTTACGACGATGTTAGTGCAAATGGTGGATCTTGTCCAAACGAAGCAGAATTTAGAGCATACGCGTTATTGAGTAAAATTAGAGATCCACAGTACGATAAAACTATTCAAGAACTACCAAGAGAAATCTTCCAAAACGATTTAGTACAGTTAGCCATCATTTTTAGAAGAATTATTTCAAACTCAAATTATATCGAAAGAGGTTATATTAGAACAGAAAGTTGTCTTAATCTGTATAATCAATTTTTCAAATTAATTCAATCTGCTGAAGTACCATTCCTAATGTCTTCATTTTTAGAAACTTATCTAAATGATATTAGGTTCTACTCATTAAAGGCATTATCACATTCATTGAATAAAAAACATAAACCAATACCATCCCACTTCATAATGGAAGGTTTACTTTTCAATGATCCAGATGAATTAATGGAATTTTGTCAATATTATTCAATTGAAGTTATCGATAACAACATAGATTTGAAATCATTAACACGTACCTCACATAGATTAATTGAAAAGAAACCTTTAAAAAACTCATATCTAAGGTGTGTAGATGAAAAACTAAACGGTGTTCCATATCCAACTTTAATCAATTCAGGAAAACCAAATATGGATACTGTTCCAAACACACCATCTATTGCTCCAACTTCTATGATGGTAAAGGAGGAAATGTTGCAACCAACTATTAGAACCCAAATGACTATCCCAACAGATACATTCAACCCATTGTTTTCATCGAATAACAATAAGCCTAATAATATAACAAGGGATAGTGCCCCATCTTCTGGCTTTACACAACCCCCATCTACTATCAATAATGTCGTGCCATCAAGTACAATGACAAATTTTAAGCCCGACATAACACCTAGTAAACCTTCATTATACTCTACCAACAAGTTACCTGAGCCTTCTAGTAAAATAGCAGCACCTAGCTTACCTTCTGTAACATCTTCGTTTAGTTTTCCTCAAACTATACCAAATATTACTTCAAGGGTACCTGGTGAGAAGGAATCAGATACCACTAAAGATATGCCTAATAATGAAATAAACGAAAGGTTAAAATTAGAAATTGAATATAAGAAAAAAGAAATAGAACAAGTAAAAATAAAAGCTCAAGAAGCTGCAAGACAAAAAGCTCTTGTAAAAGAACAAAAAAGACTAGAAAAGGAAAATATAAAATCTAGAGTTGCACAAGAAGTCACCAATAACCTAATTAAGAAGGTTGTTGCCGAGAAAAGTAAGGATATTGTAGAGCAATGTATGAACAATCAGCATAATCGTATAGAATTGATCGATGACCTAGCCAAAGGCCTGTATCAAGCATTTGTCCACGAAAGATTGTATATTACCTATTTAGAAGCTAAGGCAGGCCTGCAGAGGACAAAATTTACCAAGTTATCTATCTTTAAGAGGTGGCAATTGAACTATAAGACAAAATTAGAATTAAATAATAATCTCAGAAAACGTAAAGGTGACTTAGAGGTTGCAGAAAGGCAATTGGGTGTTCCGCCAATTAATAAAATGAGAAGGTTGATTGCCACTCCAAAAGCAGATAATAATTCCTCATTTTTACTTTCCACCTCGAGAAAAGATAATATATTATACTCCCCTGTTAATAATGAAACTAACAAATTCTCTTTACAGTTAGTAAAAAGAAAGGGACCTCAATGGGAGCCAATAAAATTAAACAAATTATATTTTAATAATATAGTCAATGAACTACATCATGTCGGAAACCCATCAACTGATATTTTCCTATATGCCAAAAATTGGTATTCCGTTTCTAACTCATGGGTATTAAGTAAATTCGACATCGATGACCCTAATATAGTAAACACGTTCGGAGATGAAGACATAAAGGTAAATGTTAAATGTGTTGATGATAAATTCAATCCAACAGACTTTGCAAATGTTCAATTATTAGTGTTCAATACAGGTGTCACTGACAAGAATATTTTTGACTTAGAAATGAAATTACAACAAGATGGTGAAGAATTGGTTAAGTTAATTACAGGTATTTCCTTAAATACTAATATTATTTTCAATTTGATGATTATCTACTGGGAATCCTCTGAGACTCCGTTAGATGATGTTACCATTGCAAAGCATTTAAAGCTTAATAGAATTGAAAAAAGTTTTAACTCAATTTTAGATAACATAGGTTTTGTTAAGATGACAGGTAAATCTCCCGATAAATCATTAGAGAAGGGTTTATCAAGGATATCCCAATCTTTTAGATATAAATTAACTGATAGAGGGAAGTACAATGCTTCGCTGAACAAACAAAGAGTAGTTAGATTATCATCTCAAGAAAAACAAATGACAATTAATAGATCATTAGATAATAAGATGAAGTATATGTTAGAAAGTGAAAAAGAAGCTTATAAACAACAACAGACTAATAAAAATACATATATACACTTACAGTCTCACATTATTGCCTCTCCGAAGATGAGAAAGAAGAAGCTACCTGTCTTATTATCGGAAACAAAATTTAATAAATTTAAAACCCCATTAGGTAGTAAAATCAGACATTCCTCTTACGGAACTCCTCAACAACCTTCTCATTTGGCAATTAAATTTAGAAAGCATGATAGTCGTGTAAGTTCCTATCATGGACTCTTACCAGTTGGTACACCTTCCCATAGCACGAATGTACCATCATCCTCATCGATCGACAGTCATATAACTCCATCTGTCAGAAGTGTTAGTCATGTCTCTAACACTAGTTCTCATAATATAACATATACAAATATTAGAGAGCCAAGTTTATTTCAAACTCCTTCAAGTGCTGTAATTGAAACGGATGAAGCATCACCACCTCCACCACCTGATAGAAGGTCTACAGATTTGCAGGAATTGAAAACTCTTATTGCAAGTGTTAAGAAAAGGGTTCACCACAACGATCTATAACTGGTCGCTTAATTTAACATTTATACAACAATATAACCATGTATTTATATAATATGCACAATAAATAATATCAACATTATACCAGATTTGCAACAGTTGTTACTGCCATTGTTCTTTCATAACGCTATTATCCTCATTGCGCACGTGACTACTTTATTACATTTGTCATTCAGAACGTGTGTATATTTTATTGAAATTTTTTATTTTCTTGATGCGATGAGGTGAAAATTTATAGAGATTATTAGCTTAATATATGTAGCTCGATAAACCAAGATTATTGACAATATACTCAGATCTTAAAAATAGGTATAGAGTGTATCTTAGTATACTATAGATTAATAAGAAAATACAATTTAACAATTATGAGTAATTCTACTGAAGTAATTAATCAAGCTCGTAATGCTTTATCTGAAAACAATTCCAAAAAGGCACTAAAGCTACTTAAACCTTTAAAGAAAACATTAAATAATGAAAATAATACAAACCTTCCATTAAAACAAATATATGCTGAATCATATTTAGAAAATGGTCAATTAGAAAAGGCCTATCCTTTATTAGTTGAGTGTTGTGAAATGGATCCAAACGGTACGGCTGGTGGTTGTGATAAATTCTTCACATTAGGTCAAGTTATTGGTGGTCAAGATGGTCTAAAAATATTACAACAAGGTATTGAAAACATCTCTAATGTAGTCATAAACAACCAACTATCACAAGAACAAATTGAAAAAATAGTGAGTGGTTTATTATCTATGATTGAAATTTGGATGACCGATTTATGTATGGAACCAAATGCCGAAACTGAATGTGAAGCATTAATTCAAAAGGTAATGGACATCTCAAACAAGACTTCTCCTGAAGCTTGGTCAACCTTAGGTTCTATTAGGATCTCTCAACAACGTTTCTCTGATGCTTGTGAAGCATTTGGTGAAGCCTGGAACAATTTTGAAATAAGGAAGAATGAAATTGGTAAGAACGCCTTAGAAAATAACGTTTCATCTCACGAAGAGTATGTTGAGATGTTACAACCTCTAAGTTCTTTGGCTAAGATGTGTATTGAAGTCGGTTTGTATGATATTGCTCTAAAAGTTGAAACTGCCATTAAGGAAATCGATGAAGATAATATTGAAGGTTACTATTTAGAAGGTTTCACTAATTACCTAATATGTAAGGTAGAGATCTTCAGATCTCAAAACCCAGACGTCCAATTAACTCCGGAAAGCATTTATGAATTTAATCAACAAATTCAAGATTTACCAATTGAATTAGAAAATGTAGCTATTGCAGAGCCATTACATGAAGCCCGTGTTGCATTGAGTTTTGCTGCTAGATTGGGTGATAATGTTGATCCAAATGATGAGATTGCACAAGAATTACTTTCTGGTACCTCAGCACTTCTTAAGGATCTTGGTGGACCAGTAAGTGACTCTGAATTACAAAAACTAAGAAAGGGTGAAACCGTGGAAGAAGGAGAAGAGATTGATTTCGAATACAATTCGGGTGATGAAGATGAAGAATGAATAACATCCTTCCATAAATATATAACTTAGTTAACAGCATATAAGATTTAAATTATAATAACAAATTTATTTTAAGAGTCTTTAGAGGTATAGTATTAAAACCAATGTAATTATAGATTACATACTTAACTAGGTAATATAAAGAAGGTAAAATAGATTTATGAATTAATAATCAAAATCTACTAAAATGCAACGGAAGTTCATTAAATTTCAAATGTGGGTGTGTACTTTGTCATTAGAGAATTACCATAATTGTAATTCTCGATGGTGTAACATGACCATCAACATGTTCTGCTAATTATCAGGTTCTATTCGTTCTTCGTTGTAATATTCAGGTTGTCATTTATCTCTGTTCCTAGATGATCAATATCTTCCCAGTCATCTTCATCAATATTATTTTTATTGGAACTTTGAATATTTTTTGATTCTTGTAGAGGCTGCATACTTTGTGAAATAAGTTGAGTTAGGTAAAATGGACGTGCAGTAGTGTTGTGTTCATCGGCATCTTCGTCTTCTTTGTTAATTTCAAGGAATGATACAAATTCTTCTGGTACTAAACCAGTCTTGGTGCTCGAACTATTTTCTGCAACTAACCAACCTTGGCCGTGTCTGTAACTAATAAAGACGATATCACCTTCCTTTAAACCTAACTCATTATCATTTTCAGGTTCAAAATTGTATAACGCCACAGCTTTTTGGTTTACTATATAATCGTTAGGTAAAATCACACTTTGTCGCCTGTCAATCCCTGACTCGCTTTCACTTTCATTTATATCATACTCATCTTCAACAGTGTCATCAACTAAAATATCATCATTATCTTCTGCTTCTGTTTCTGTTTCAAAATATCCATAACGTAGAGGATTTGAATCATCATAAGCAAAATCTTTGATTGATATATAACCAACTAATGACGTATCATCATCTGTTTTTTCATTTGAATATATATCATGCTTATCGATTGGACTACCGACACTATTGTTGTCATTAGAAAATGTATTGTCCAATCCTCCCGCACTTGATGTTACTTGTTGTTGGCGTGTGTCTATTTCTATCGTCGTTTGTTCCATTCTAAAATATTGTTTACTTGGTGCGTTTTCGATTTGATTCTTTAAACTAAGTGATTATAGGTAATACCTTCTATATTGTTCTAATCGATGTCTAAATCGAATCAGGTGTATAATATGAGATTTGTATCTTAACGGCTTTTAATAGTACCTTGTTCTCAGTAAACAGTTTTCTAATATCATTTCATTTCTCGCCATCAAATGTTTTTTGTTTTGCACTGGACAAAAAATATTAAAAAGTTATATTTAGGCAATCTAGAAAGTTTTCGATGAGTTTGCTAAATATAAATGATAAAGTAGGAAGCGCAATATCATATAAAGGTAATTATTATAATGACAACATCTCATAGACCACAATTAGAGGCTAGAAGTGGTGCAAAAGATGCAGGTTACACACCAACTTCTACCGAGCATGCAAGATTATTACCTGGCCACACAAAGATTAAATATAGAGCTAAGAAGAGCAAGACTGGAAACATCCTATCTGATAATCATAAAGATCATAATAGTGAATTAAAAACGAGTATAGATTCTGATATAACTGGAAAGTCAAATTTAGATGGAACTACTGAGGAACAAGATAATAAGAATTCAGAATCAGAAAGTGATTCTAGCGATGATGAAGATGATGATGACCAAGTGGCCTTGTTATTAGAGTTGCAAAGAATCAGAGACGAACAGAAGAAGAAAGAAATAAAAGAAGAGGATGAAGAAAAAAAGCTACCGACGTCTGAGACAAACCCAGAAACTAAAGTTAAGGGATGGAGAAGTAAAACTACGTTTGGTAGAAATAAAGTAAGTAAGAAAACGAAAGATAATGACTCATTCGTTAACGATTTAACGAATTCAAAATACCACCAAGAATTCCTTCATAAATTTATCAAATGAATACTCTTTAATTTTGTCATAGGGTCATAATGTGCACCCTTTTAAATATACATTATTGTAATACGTTCAATTGAGAACATTTAAGGGATTTGGATTATCTGTTGTATCACACGCTTCTTGGTGTTAGAGGAAATGTAGTCTCATGTGAGCAATGCTAAGGGTGCCAACATAAATGTTCAATCGTTAATTTACTATATTATATAGTTTTATATTTCATTAAATAGAAAATACACAATGACATAAATCATCCAATATTGATTATATTATTATCATTTATCTTTCTTTCGTAAGAAGTTCTTAAACTTATTACGTTTTTTGTGATTGTCTTCTTGATCATCAAGCTGTTGTTGAGTTGGAGCTGATGCTTCTGGTTTACTTTTAGATGGAGCGTAATGTATTTCAGAATGGACATGAGAGACTGGTGCAGCTGGTGCCTCATCATATAGATAATCAGGAACTTCTTCTTTTTCAGGTTGGTCATCCTTTAATCCTAAAACTTCTCTTGGTTGAGTTAAGTTTTCAACACTTCGTAAGAATGCAACAGGCTTTAAGATACCATCACTACCAATGAAAACATCTTTATTCTTCAAATCTGATTGACTGTAAGCTGCTTTGATTTCTGGATATGTGATACCACCTAATATATAATAGAAGAATCTCTGTCTTGGTACGTCACTTTGTACAGAAGCACCGTTTCTAGTCCAAGCTGCTTTATGACGTGAGTTTCTCAAAGATACAGATGAGTGTGCACTAGCGTTGACGCCAGCAGCAGCCATTTCCTCGTCATCTAATAATTCGATTGGCTTGTCTTTAACGTATGGAAATTCTTCCTCGCTTAATAACAATGGGTTAGCGATTACCTTTGATAATATATTGCCAACTGCTGGAATGTATCTAGATGTTGTATAAATACTTGCATCTTTAACAATTGTGTCGCTAAACCAATTCTTTTGGAACGGTTTGTCCTTAGGCCTATCCTTCACTAACTTAAAGCCTAAGAAGTCAAAATTCTTGAACAATGTGAAGAAATGGGAATAAAATTCATGTTCTTCCGTAATACCAATAAAACCTAGGAGTTTTATAAAATCTAATTCAATGAGACCACCTCTGTATAGAGCATAAATGATAATAAGACGAACTTTATCAGTAATATCGGATTCCTTTGATAACAGAGCTTGTAATACCAAATCAGTAATATGTTTGACTTTTTCACCATTAATATTTAAACCAAAACCAGCTAGGTTTTGTTCTAGTTCAGAAATATCTGCCAGCTTTCTATCATGATTGATTGTTAAACAGCTTTCAATCAGCGTCTTATGGAGAGTGATTCTTCTTCTTTCTTCATCGAAATCCTTCAAATGTGCTACAACACTTAATAAATCTGTTGTATTTTTGACCTTTGATCTATCGACTAAAAGTGGATTCTTAGCGATCAATTCTTTAATTTTACCACTCAATTGTTCATTGGCATCAACAATATGTTGATGCTTTAGAGCAACCCAATCTGGATCAATTAGATCTGCTAGTTTAGACTCTTTCTCTTCAATGTCGCCCGCTTCATTCTCGGCACTGTAATGATAAATATCATCAAAATCAATTCCCTTGGCAACATCATATGCCATTGCTTGGTATGTAAAGTCATGTAATAAAGGACTGAATTGATCTAATGATCTCTCAGTGATTAAAAAGATAGCTCTTGGTCTTTGTGAAGGAGGTGGGAAATCCTCATGGTCGCGGGTGTAAGTGTCTAAAGCTCTTTGAAATTCCTTGGCTAATTTTTCAGCTAAACGAGTCGATGGTGCTAAGTTAACTTCTTGTGGGGATGCTTGGGAATATCTTATAATTGGATATTCACCAGTAATAATACATATATTTAGAAGTGCTTGGACTGTTCTTGTAACATTCTTTTCTATAAGATCAGCACATTTTTGGTTATAAAAAATTTGGAATGGTTTATCAATATTCAAAGTTTGAAAAAATTGAGCTTCTTTTGGTAAGAAGGCTAACTTAACCTCAGAAAGAGAAGTCATATATCTTTTGATGTAGTTTTTAGATTGAAAGAAATTCATGACATGATTTTCCATACCGGGTAGAAATCTAATATGTGCTCTTGCATATTTACGGTTTCTACTAGAAAAATCCACTTCAATACAATTAATATTGAACTTAGTTGGTTGTAATAAGTAGATTACATCAACACTAGGCTGACCCTTTCTATTCTTAGAACCGATTTTATCAATGCTCGTCACATAACTTAAGATGTCATTTGGTTTGGGGAAAACATAGTCGAATATTCTCTCAGTATAATCATCAATAACCAGAAACTTAATGTTATGTGGAGTCTGAATTTTATCTAACTCATCCAGTAGATCTAAAAATTATAAATAAAACATTATATGTTAGTAAATTGATCAGTTCAAATAAAGTTATCGCATGGATCAACTCGTTTAGTGTTGAGGTAAACGAGAAGCTGAAATCATCAACAATTGGGTAAAAACATACAATTTCTTTGAAGTTCTATTAAATCTGACATTTATAGAACTATTTTAATACACTAATGGATAGATTCACCCTTTGCTATTCAGTCTTATGCTCTCCTGAAGTTACTTTACAACTGTATAAAGATAACTAACTAACCCTTTCCCAATATATAATTTATTTTCAAATGAAAATATTCAAATCCTAGCCCTGCTATTAGGGCTTTTCAAGTTTTTCGATTTTGAGAAATTAAAAAATTTCATAAGAAATTGCGATGAGTGATACTAAGAGTTGATATGTTTAGTTGTTTGAATCCGGATAAAGGTTAAAAAGAGGATATACTGAACCATATATAATGTCTGTTATCCATCCATTACAATCTGTTGTTGCCACTGATAATGAGGGTGTTGTTTACGCCATCGTTAAGAACGTCATTCTAGCTTACAAGAAGGACGCTGATTCATTTAAACAAATTGGCCAATGGGTCGATAGTTATGACAGAACTAATGATATTCAGGAAAAGGTTACCAAAGAACAAGATAGACAGCTTGCTGAAAATACCAAGAAGTTAAAGGACAACGAAGGCAACGCGATTAAAAAGAAGAGCGAAGCCAAGATCCCAACTCCAGGCCCAGGTGCACCACCAGTATTTTCATGTATAAGAAACCTATTGATTTCCAAGGATGCTAAGAGATTATTTGCATGTGCGGATTCTGATAAATCTGTTCTTATTTTTGATATTGATTTAAGTAATACCGAAAACTGTTTAAGTTTAGTTAAGAGACAACCATTCCCAAAGAGACCAAATGCTATCACAATTAGTGATGACGAAAAGAAGGTTATCTTAGCTGATAAATTCGGTGATGTTTACTGTATACCTGTTGACGGTGAACAAATTGCTAGCCCTAGTGAATTAGAACCAATCTTAGGTCATGTTTCCATGTTAACTGATGTATTATTCAAGGCAGACTCCAAAGGTAAAAAGTATTTAATTACAACTGACAGAGATGAACACATCAAAATTTCCTATTTCCCTCAAAGTTACATAATAGACAAATGGTTATTTGGCCATAAACAATTTATCTCTTCCGTTAACTCTCCAGAATGGAAATCCAACTGGCTTTTCAGTGCTGGTGGTGATGAATATATATTCCTATGGGATTGGGAAACTGGTAAGAAGATTTCAGAATTTAAATATTCTAATATAGTTAAGCCATACTTATCTAACGCACATCTAGCTCCAGAAAGATTCCAAAATGAGGAAAACAACATGATTGAATATGCTGTCTCCAAAATCGTTTCAACCTCAAAATTACCATACGTTTCATTCTTTGTTGAAGCAACCAAATTATTATTTATCGTAGAAGTTAATGAAAAGGATGGTTCTTTATCCCTAAAAGAAACTCTAGAATTCCCAGCTAATATTATTTCATTATCAAGAACTCCGAATGACAAATTAGTTGTAACCTTAGACAACAGAGAATTGGGCGGTGAAGATTTTGTCAAATTCATAAGGTTTAACGCTGAAAAAAATAACTTCGAGATTGATGCTGAAGAATCTAAGGCTTTCGATGAAATAATCAATACCACATTAGGTGAAAATAGTGACGTAGTTACTGAAAAGACAGATATTTATCCATTATATACTGTTACTGTATTAAGAAAACATGGTGAACATTACTCATAACCTACCAATGTAGATTGATGTTAACCTTGTATAATCAGAAAACGCATATACAAACTGATTTATATTAATATATATTTTTTTGTCATAGTATCATTAAATTTAAAATATTTATTTATTCAGATATCTTATTTAAAGGCTGCAAATTGAATACTTGTTCTTTCCAAGTTGGAAGTTACAATAGGAGTAGTTTCGTTAATGCATCTATCTAATCTGTCTATATTATTTTGGAAACAATTCTGTAAACATGCAGCTAATGTAGCATCTGTATCTTTCTCTAAGTATGAGCCAAGTACCCTTTCAAAAAACTTTAAATCGACTGTTATTTGTAATAGACCATCAGATGACAAGTTTCCAATAAACGGTTTGAAAGACTCAAATAGATATCTGGAGACGAATACTTGTGTTTCTTTAATAATTCTATTAATCAATTGTGGGCCAATTCTGAAACATTCACTATGAACATTAATTAAAAGCATTAGAGCTTCGATGATATAATCATTTACTCTGAAAGAATTGGAAGAGTAATTAGGCCAGTTTATTTGATGGAATTTTTCTTCTAGTATATCTCTTAATGTAATCTTTAAATCAGATAAATAATTACCAAAAATTGAAGATTCCATTTTTCCCAATAAGTTAAATATTTCCAATGGTTTACCCATTAGATCCCCTTCGAATGATTCGTCGAAATATCTTAATATCGTTGGGAATGTAAACTCTCTTATATATTGTAAGTTTGTTAAAGTTAGAATAGTATGAGAGTTTCTAGGGTTATCTTTATCTTTGGCGGCATTCTTTAATATAGCTTCAAGTACAGCTTCCATTGATATTATTTGTTGTATTTCAATGCCAGTTAATAATTGTTTGGAAGGATAATTGACAATCGAGATACCATTAATGACTGGTAATTTTTCAAATGCAAATAGTAAACTCCTAATTACTTTAATACTATATTGATGAACACTGACAACAATTTCAGGGAATTGGGTAACACCATATTCTATTGGCATATCACTGTTATTATTATGCGAGTCGTCAGAAGCTGTGGTATATACTTCCCAATTTTCTAACTTGTAAAAGTTTGAAATATCTCTCAACTTCGTTGATGAAATGGCACCGATACAACGATCGATTGCCATCGAGCTTAAATTTCTTGCGACATCTACGGTATCGGATGTTATACCTAATTGCGCTAATTGGGTGACAAACTTTAAGAAAGGCTCAAAAATTAGTGGTAAGTATCTTACACAACCTAAACCATTGGCTCTCGGTGGAACAAAACCATAATTCATTGGAGAGCCAGAATCCTTTTCAGTTTTGTTATTAATTTGGAATTTGGTATCTAATAGTTGGCCTGGGATGAAATTAGATAGTGACACTTGAGAGGACTGGAAAAAGAACAATAGTTTCTGAAAGACTAATTGTATGAAATTATCACCTTTAATTCTAATATCACTGACTTCTTCTTTATTTAACGTTAGCACTCTCTTGAAAATATCAATTGTACTCACGTCACCGATTAAAATATTATCCTTCTTTTTATCATTAATAATTATATTTTGATAGGTACCATCTAGGAAATTTTCGATGTGTTGCCAGAATTGAATGAAATTATTAGAAATATATTGTAGTTCATTCATATATCTCAATATCAATAACCACATTTCAACAATGATTGGCGAATCGGTTAAACCATGGAAGGTTGATAAGGTATTGGCATTGTTTGTGTCATTATTTCTTTCACCCATACTATCTGAGCTACCATTAGCATAGGCATCGTAAAGATTGCTTTCTGATTTACTCATATTTAGATCTGAGTATGTTATTGGTCTGAATAATTGGTTCACAGATAGATAGCATGATAAATTTACGCCATCGGTGTCATCATCTTCATTAAGTGAAATTTTTAGTATTCTCTTTTGGGCTGCAATGATTTTTTCTAATAAGTGATCGGAAGATTTGTTTAATTCATTTTGGAATTTTTCAAAATAGAAGTGTATCCAATTAACAATAGGATTATTTTCTTCTTTTAAGTCTAATAACTTAGACATCAACGGTAAAAACAATTCTTGTGATTCAATTTGAACAGAATTTGAATCATTTAATAAACTTTCCCATGTTTCTTTTCTATAACTGTCAATAAGTTTCTCAACATTAGACCAAACTATATCAATGATTTTAGGTACTTTACCAATGCTCTCATCATCTAGGGTATCATTGCCATCCGTAATTGAACTTGAGTCTTTGTAAAATTTGAATTTGTTGTACATTTCTTGACCTTTCGTGTATTGGAAAATAAAATTTGTAAAATCTTTTCTTTCCAAGTGGCCTTTTAAGATTTTTAGTAAATCGAAATAGGGCTTATTCCCTTCAATGAATTGTTTAGTCATTTTGTAATCAGATATTTTGTTAGATGTGTCCAATATAGGTTTCAATTTTAAATTAGTCATTCTGATAGATTCATCCACTTTTTCACTCAATTGATTAATGTTTAAATTATTAGTGTCATTATCAGTATTGGTATCTGATTCCTTGATATTTGTAGCGAATTGCTTGTAAATTTGATCTAATCTATTCTTAATCTTCACATAGTTTGTGAAATTGTTTTGAACTAGTGTTTTTAAATCGTTGGATTGAGATCCTATTATGTTATCTAAATTATTTAAGGAATGATTCAAATCCTCGAACGAATCCTTATTGTGTACTTCACTCAAAAATCTATTGACATTGAATGATTTGTTATTAATTAAATACTCTAATCTATCTTCATTATCTGGAAATTCCAAATGATCCAAGAGAGGCAGCATTTGTTGGTTATTTAAAGGATCAGATAAACTATTCAAAGCTCCACCTGAACTTTGATTTCTCATGTTCATTTCGTTGTTGATCCTCTTTTGTTGATCCATTAGATCTTTTAGGATATCATATGAGTTGTCAGATGTTGGAGTTTCACTTTCCCATTTGGTTAAATCGTATAGGTGTTGAGAATCATCTTCCCATGACGTTTGTGGGTTCAATGTTTTCAAATTGTAGAAATCAGATAGGATTTTTTCATTCATTTGAAAGCCACTCATAATCTATACTTATTTTAATCCGTAATTGATCTATTGGTATAGGGTACAATCTTAGAAGCTTGTACTTTTATCAAGTCCATACCAGCTACCTTTCTGATTTGTTATTTTATAGTTTTGCAATCCAGATAATTTCAGTTTAACGAAGCCCTAATTAGCAACCCTATACGGAATTTCCAAAAATTTCCGAAATTAAAAACATTGAAATATAGTATATATTATAAGATTGAATTGATAGATAAGTGGTTTCATAAAGTATACAGATAGTAGAGAAGATCATCGGTTAGGACACTGAAAAAATGAGTGATCTAGAAAAGAAGGAAAACGATAGTATTGACATGGATGTTGATGTTGAAGTAGATGAAGATGAAGAAATTGACGAATTTAATGATAATGAAGAGGGTCCAATAATGTTTGAAACCAAAGAAGAAGGTGCTGATAATGATGATAATGACGAGGAGGGAGGTAAGAAGAAAAGACTTGACTTAGGTACTGATAAATTATTTGAAATCCCAGAGTTTACGAGGAAAGATAAGACATTACAAGAAATCATAGAATTAATGGATGATAATCCTCCGATTATTCCAGATGCTGTGGTTGAATATTACCTAAGGAAGAATGGTTTTGATTGTACAGATATCAGAGTCAAGAGACTACTGGCCTTGGCTACACAAAAATTCATTAGTGATATCGCTAATGATGCTTACGAATATTCCAGAATAAGATCTACTGTTGCGGTAAATAATGCTAATAATGGACAATCTAGAGCTCGACAGCTAATGGCGGGTCAACAACAACCTGGCCAACAACAAATTTCACAACAGCAACAACAGCAGAATGAAAAGACCACAGCAAGTAAAGTTGTTCTTACAGTCAACGATTTAAGTAGTGCTGTAGAAGAATATGGTTTAAATATAGGACGTCCAGATTTTTACCATTAAGCGTATATAACTTTATACCATTTTACGTATCGTGTATTATTTACTGTGTCATCTGTGTTAAAATCATAATTTTTGTTATTATGAAGGTAAGTTACCGAATTAGAAATTTTACAAAATAAAATAATATTACCCACATAAATCAAAAGATATAAGTAAATAGAGTAAACCAGTGTATCTGTATCGATAATATATAAGTAGACATGGTAGTTGATTACTCAAAATGGGATAAGCTTGAATTGTCTGATGATTCAGACGTTGAAGTCCATCCAAATGTTGATAAGAAATCATTTATTAAGTGGAAACAACAAAGTATCCATGAAGAAAGAATGAAACGTAGCAATGATATTAAGAACTTAGAAACACAGGTTGGTATGTACACCAATCTAAACAAGCGTGTTGATAGATTGTTAGCTAGTTTTACTGAAGAAGCAGGTAATCTAAGTGAATTGTGTGATTTACCACGTACCGAAAAGTACTTAAATGAAAACTTTGACAAGAATGAGAAGTCTACTGGTGAAAATGTTGACCCAGATATTGCTACTTATAATGAAATGGTTGTTGATTTATTTGAACAATTGAAAAGGGATGCAGTAAAAGAAAATAAAGACCCAAACGATGGGAAAGTGTTGAAACAGTTGATTTTAACTCACAGGGGTAAGATAGAGAAGGTTACTAAGGAGGCAAATATAAAATTAGAAGAGCTATACAAGGAGAAATCTCAACACATTTCATCAGATGATATTCATACTGGTTTCGATAGTGGTTTCATTAACCCAAAGTTAGATGAATCTAAAAAGGACGGTGAAGATAAAGAAACAGAAAAGATAAACAGCGCCATGGAATCTATTCAATTAAAAAACAGTCAGAAAGAAACTCCAAACGCATTATCTAAGAAAGTGAAGATAGATGTTCCTTTACAATTTATTGAATTCAAGGGCGAAGAAGATATGTTAAAGCTAGCTCCACAGACTGAAGTATTTGGTATGAAATTACCATATAATAACTATAAGATGAGTAAAGAATTTTTGTTACAAAATATGCCAATTATTTCAGAACAACAAAAAGATGCATTGATGATGAAATCTTTTGAATATCAAATGAGTGATCCAAAATCTATGATGACATATCAAATTATTCATCAATCTGAAATGTTAAGTTACATTCGTGAAATTTATGATTTGAAAAAGATTCCAATCCTAAGAGTCACAGAAATGGAAGAAGTTATTAAGATGTTTTTTGACAAGATTATCTTTAACCCTACAAGCCAAAGAGGTAAAGAATCATTCTTAGAAGCTGTAAAGACTAAGTACGACCATGTTAAACAGCGTTCTGAGATTATTAGAGCTGAACAAGACGAAGAAGAAGGTGAAGGTGGATTTGAAGGTGAAGGTGTTGAAACCATTCAGTTGAAATCATTAGACGATTCTACTACATTAGAAGTTAACTTACCAAATTTTGACTCTAAGGATGAAAATGAAATTAAGAAATGTGAAACCTTTAGTAAATTACCAAAGGAAATGCAAGATGCTTTAAAAACACACAGTTTAGATATCGTTAATAAAGTATTTGAAACGATACCGATTGATGAAGCTGAAGAGATGTTAGAATTATTCAATGACGCTGAAATTATTGGGATTAAAGCTGTGTTGGATAATGAATATGATTTCAATCAAATTAAGGAAGAATATCAACAACAACAACAACCAACTATAGAAGAATTGGATGAAGATGAAGAAATAGTAAAGACTTCGGATATTGTTGATTGATTGATTATATATCATGCCTTATACTTTGTACAATGTTTTTGTCTTTAAATATGAAATGAAGTTACTGATATGCATTATTAACATGCAGTATTTTAATTCGTTTAAATATTTTCAAATTTATTATAATAATGTTACTATTTAAATTTAAGAGCAAAAAAAGTAAAAGTTAATAATATATCTTATCATGACTTTAAACTTAACAATAAGACAGCTACGTTTTTTTCGTCATTATTATTACCATTAGTTGCATTGATATTTTTAGTGTTTGATAGTCTATCGTTTGAATTATTAGATTGGATGGCATCGATGTTTGAGCCATTTCTTAAAGATATGGCGCCAATTGACGCCCAATCTTCTTCATCTGTGTCAGAAAATGTTGGTGAATCTAAATTATCAGGTGGTGATAATGTTGACCTTATAGATGATTGATTTTTTGTAGTTAAGATGATAGATGGTCTTCTTGAGTTCTTTTCGTTTGGATTTTTAGTTGTGATATAAAAATTATTACATGATGTAACGACATTATCGTTAATCGGAGAATTTGATAATGACCTATATTGTGTTGAATTATTTGAAATTTTTTTAGTATTAACTGGATAACGTTGTGGATTTAATTTATCGTTATCGATAAGAATTGGTTTAATTTTAGGGATGTTAGCGTTTGAGAATGGATCTTCATTTTCATCTTGCATATCTTCTTCATCTGATACTGCATTGCTGGATAAAACTGTAGATTGTCTTCTTCTACCTAGGGAAAAGGTAGCTTCATTAATAAGGGTCTTTGGGTTCATAATATCCTCCAGGCTATGAGAATTGAGTCTCGAGCGTCTAGTAAAACTTATACTATTTCTTGATTTTCTTCTTCTCATATTTAATTTAGCTTTTCTAATATCATTATCTATATCTTCAGTATCATCATCTGAGGCCAAAGCATTTTCATCAACTGGATATTTAATACTTGGTCTAGCTATAGGATTAATTACTCTTTGATTTGAACTATCTTTAAATTTCGAGTTTAAGTCATTAGTTAATTTTCTTTCAGATTCAAATGACTCCGGTGGTACCTTCACTATAGTCCATTGTCCCCAACCAATTTTCTTAAACAAAAAATTATTTTTAATATCCCCAGTCTCCATAGAACTCATAATCAACCTTCTTTGTTTCGAAGAAGATAAATTTTCAAAACATGGTATATCGTTTGCCAAACTCTTAGTAATGTACCTTATTGCCATAGGGCCTTTATCTAGCAGTAAGCTTGAAATTTTACATGGAGTAACCATTTGAGCAGCGGCTAACCCAGCTGGTGACGAGGTTGGAATTTGTATATTATTAGCTGAAGTCTTAAGTTCAGTCATCTTGTCTTTATTAAACATTATAGTTCTCAGTATGTAGTGATAACCTATCCAAAGAACTAGAGAAATAAACCTAGTTCCTATACACACACGCGATATATTTATATATATATTAACAAGCAATGTCAACGTGTTCCTCAAGAAACGTGCCACTAACTAACTCCCTCTAAATCCAGAAACTTAAATACCCATGATGCCCCAAGAGAAATACCAAAACATCCACCGTGACGTAAAAATAACCACTAAATATCCCACGACATCTGCCGATACAAAAACTCCTCCATCAATACCACTACAATTTACACTACCTCAATACTCCTATGTGTCACCAACAATATTAATAGTGTCACTATCGCTCGAAATCACAAAGATTCAATCACTAACAGATATTGACCCTCATAGTGTGGGGTGCGGGTGCTACCGACCACTGGATTTTAGGGGTACCATGTGCCTACCATTTATTGGCCAGATCATTTTCCTGTTGCCCACGATTATTAGGGCATGATGTTAGGGTTTAGTGTAGTGTGATATACTTTCTGTTAGCGAACCTTTGATACCGGAAGGTATTCTGACGTTTTCACAGACGCAGTTTTAATGGTTCTGAAGTTTTCAAAGGGGTGGTACCAGGGCGATGCTCTAAGCGGCCAGGCAGGGAACTTAGGTAGTACTCTCTGTCTAAGTTGCTTTGACTTAGTGTCACTTTCAATTACTTGCTAGGCAGAGAGTGCCTTGTATACTGTACTGGGATTGCCCACTGACCAGTACCTAAACTGCAATAATTACAGTGATTCTTTTTTACTCCCCTTACCAAGCACACACTCTTTTTTTTTTTTTTTCGTTTTAGGTTCAATCTAGTTTTGCTCCCTTCAATCAGTTGCTCATTTCAATATTCTTTCCAAATAATAACTCTTAATATAAGGTTTTTTACTGAACTTTTCAATAGTTAATACTAATTTAAGTTAATCCTTGTGCTTATTCTAATTAATTTTTAGTTTCAATTCTTAGAAAGGGACTAAGAAAAAGGATCATTTTAAATCAATCTTCATCTTTAATCACTATACTAATTTTTGTATTGTATTCTAGTGAAAGTTTTTTCTTCCATTGAAAAATATAATAATAATAATAATACTTAAATAATAATGTCTAACCCATTCGATTTATTAGGTAACGATATTGAAGACCCAAACGCTACTGTTGTTCCACCACCAAGGGAATTAGTCAAGAATTCCACTTCTTCTAAGAAGGCTGATGTCGCACCAGCTTCTGCTAACCCAGCTAGAGCTAGCAAGAACAGACCAGCTAAGGCTGCCGGTACCGAAGGTGCTTTCAAGGACAAGTCTGCTGGTAGACAAAAGAACAGATCCAGAGACATTCCAGCTTCTGGTTCTGACAAGAAGGTCAACACTAGAAAGACTACTGACCGTCACTCTAGAACTGGTAAGACCGACACCCAAAAGAAAATCAACCAAGGTTGGGGTAACGACAAAGATGAATTAAACACTGAAGCCGCTGCTGAACATGATGCCCAAGATGAAATTGCTGAAGACAACGAATCCGCTGTCAAGGACAACAAGATCACCTTAGAAGCTTACTTACAAACTCAAGACGTTTCCAAGTTAAACAAGGCTCCAACTCAAGCCAGAAACATCAACAAGTTAGAAAACGCTGAATTATTTGTCAAGGAACAAGAAGTTTACGTTACTGCTACCAAATCTAAGGCTGTCAAGTCCAAACAATTAAAGACCAAGCAATTCTTAGACTTCAGTGCTACTTTCTCCGACGCTTTACCAAAGACCAAGAGAGACGAAACCAGAGGTGGTGCTAGAGGTGGTGCTAGAGGTGGTGCCAGAGGTGGTGCCAGAGGTGGTGCCAGAGGTGGTGCCAGAGGTGGTGCCAGAGGTGAATCCAGAGGTGAATCCAGAGGTGGTAACTCCAGAGGTGAATCCAGAGGTGGTAGAAACTCCACCAGAGGTGGTGCCAGAGGTCAAGCTCAAACTAACACTGTTCAAAAGGATCGTTCCATTGATACCGCTAATTTACCATCTTTAGCTTAAATAACTTGTTTGACAAAAGAATTGAAATCAAATTTTTCCCAATTATGATATGATATATTTTTTGTAAACACTGCTATTAATATATATTTTATGTATGTATGTATGTTTGTATGTTTTTTTATTTTAAATCAATAAATACAACTACAATCAATTAAAGTTTAAACTTCTTTATATTTTTAAAGAATACTAATCTTTCTTGTTAATTTATTATATAAATGTATATTTATAAGGGGTACCATACCATGCCTTTAAAACTTTAAATCAACTTTTAAAGTATATGATACCACAATTGATAAAGTTATGAATAATATAGAATATTGCACCAAGAAAAAGATTGAAAGACAATCCATTTGCCTATGTGGGCCTTTAATTGGTGAATAAAATGCTGTGAAGTATACCTGTGCTGTCGCACTTGGCATTGACCATGTAATTATGACGATAAATTTACTGACATCATTATCAAGCCAATTCAACTCATATAATTTATTAGCCCATGCAATTCCAATGATTGGTATTATAACCAACCGGAAAACTGTAAATAAAAGTACTGTCTTAATGAAACCTGGTGGAATCGATTTAACTTCTAATCTTGCTAGGGTGCCACCCAACATTAATAACCCTAAGGGAACACAAGCATTTCCAATGTAACCTGTAAAATCCATAAAGAAATTTAGAACAGGTTGACCATCTGGAGCCTGGTGAACATGTACATAAGTTGGAACAAATAATGCTTTAACCCAAGGAATCAATGCACAAATGATACCTAGTATTGCTCCTAACGATGAAGGCCTTAATAAATTAATTAAAAAATATGAAAGCCATTCAAGGTGATATTTTACTAAAAATTTACCAATTACATTATTCAATTTTTGCCAAAATATTACTGACTTTGTTTTATTATCTAAACTTGACTCACTCTCATTACCATAATTTGAGAGTATCTCTTCATCTTGTTTAGTTTCCATGACATCTGTGATATTACCAAACGTAACATTATGTCCATCTAGATATCTAATTAATGCTAAAGGACGATTTAAATTTAATTCACCAGTTTTAATTCTAGAAACTGCACTATATTCTGCAATAACATCATTCATTGATGATCTACGACTTCTTCTTTTCGTGTCCTTTTTCTTCTGAGGTATTTCATGTGAGCTAATTTCTTGCAATGATTTAAATCGTTCAATTGAATGTGACTTTACAGGATCATTTGCCATTGAAGAACTCTTAAAGATTTTAATACCTACATGATTCTTATCCTTTTTAATATCTGAGAAATCGATAGCTTGAACTGGTTCATTATGGTAAGTATGTTGTATATAACAATCTCTGTCAGTTGGTATAAATTCTTCTATATCAGTACCGTCCGAATCGATTATCATTGGATTGCTGTCAATGCTATATAATTCATATGCGTCAGTACTAAAATTGCATCCGTTATCTAAATCGGTAGTCATTTCAATATTCTGTTGGATAGCATCTACTACTGAAGATGATGAATTGGAACCCTTGTCAAGATCATCTTCACTTGCAAAGTCTTCCTCGGTATCATTGTCATCGTCACTAAAGTCCATACCAATCAGTCTCCACAAACCAAAATTCATCATCATAAAACTCTGAGCAAATAGAAAGATGCATGAGTAAGCTACACCTTTATTTGCTTCATCGTGTGTGAATATCTTACCATTTCCCATGCTGTCCATATAAGCAATTGGTAAGTCCGAAGTATTTGGGAAAATACCAGCGAACAGTAATCCCCAGAACCATTTCTTTGGTGATGGTGTGATTAATTTTGTGATAAATGAACATGATCCACCTACAATAAATAAAAGTAACGCTGACAATAATAATACTCCGATAACTTTTATGTCTTTCCATGATATGTATGTAACGATTTTATTAAATGTAAGACACGGAAGAATAGCATTAATGACCATGTTTGATATACCACGAGCTACTTCCATGGATATTATATCATATCTTGCTAGTAGGTAACCTACGAATATTATGCTATATATCTTCAGTAACGGTTTTAGTGCAATGTAAATCGCTGCACCAAGGTCAATTGACATATTTTTAATGAGTCTATATTAATGTTGGATTGTATTGAGTTTAGGGTATCAAATTTAAAGTGAATCTGTCTGATATAAAAGTATCCTTTATGTCAAAAATGATTTTCGATAATTGGAACATTCCACTATATATTTTTCAAGTCGTAATAATCTCCAATTGCATTACTTCAAATTCCTGTGGGGCGAACGGCTGTCACTGTCAGCGAACAATATTGAAAATTAAAGAAAAAAATTCGAGATATTTTTTTTTGTTTGATCTATTTAGATGTCATGTAATATTTAAATGATTTGATATATACATATATACAATAGATTATATTTAACAAAAAGGAAATGAACAGCATCTATAAATGTAAAAGAATTTAGGTGAACGTCGGGTCGGTTATTTTATTATTGAATTATTTTATTTCTTAACAACGTTTAAGAATTGAGTGTTAACGGCATTGATGATGGATGGAACGATATCAGCATTAGCTAGGGTAGATAAATCGCCTAATTGGTCAGCTTCGCTGGAGGCAATCTTTCTTAGTACTCTTCTCATGATCTTACCAGATCTAGTCTTTGGTAAATCATCAACGATAATGATAGTCTTTGGAGATGCAAAAGGACCGATTTCACTTCTGACTTGTAAGACTAATTGACGTTGTAAATCACTTTGAGTTGGTTGAGCACCAAAAGCAGTAGCTGGATGGTTTTCGTCCTTTAAGGAAACGAATGCGATAACAGCTTGACCTGTTAACTCATCTGGAATACCGATAACTGCAGATTCGGAGACTGCTTCATTGTTACCTAAGGAGGCTTCAATTTCAGCGGTGGATAATCTGTGACCAGAGACGTTAACGACATCATCAACTCTACCTCTGATCCAGTAGTAACCATCGTGATCTCTACCGGCACCATCACCTGTGAAGTAGTAACCTGGGTATTGCTTCATGTAAGTATTTATGTAATGAGCGTGGTTATTCCATATGGATCTAGCCATTGATGGCCATGGAGATTTAACTGCAAGGACACCTTCTACATCGTTTTCTTCTAATTCTACACCGGTGACTGGGTCAATAATAGCAGCGTTAACACCAAAGAATGGAACAGAAGCGGAACCTGGTTTGGTTGGAACAACACCAGCTAATGGAGCAATTAAATGAGAACCAGATTCTGTTTGCCACATGGTATCACAGACAACACAGTTTTTGTTACCGATCTTTGTATGATACCATTCCCATAGTTCTGGAGAGATAGGTTCCCCAACGGAACCTAGGACACGTAACGAGGAGATATCGTATTTACCGATTTCTTGTTCACCAACACGTTTAATTAATCTTAACGCGGTTGGAGCAACGTAGAAGTGAGTAGCTCTATGACGTTCGATAATTCTCCAGTATCTACCGTAATCTGGCCAAGCTGGAGTGGATTCGAAGATAATAGATGTAGTACCTAGTACTAGAGGACCGTATAATGCGTAAGTGTGACCAGTAATCCAGCCAACGTCACCAGCAGTGAATAGGACATCTTCTGGATGTATATCGAAGACGTATCTAGTGGTTAATGCAGCACCTAGTAAGTAACCACCGGTACTGTGGACAACACCCTTTGGAGAACCTGTGGAACCTGAGGTATATAGTAGGAATAATGGATCTTCAGAGTTACAAGACACAGGTGGTAAGTAACCTCTGTGTTTTACTTTCTCTTCGTGCCACCAAAAATCTCTACCAGCTTTCATTGGGATACCTTCGGTACCAGTTCTTTCGAAGACTAAGATATGAGAAACAGAATCGACACCTAATAGACCTTCATCGACGATCTTCTTGGTGTTGATAGTCTTACCACCTCTACGACCTTCATCACAGGTTATTAAAACTTTACAGCCTGCATCAACAATACGGTCCTTCATTGAGCTTGAAGAGAAACCGGCGAAGATAACGGAATGGATGGCACCTAAACGAGCAACAGCTAACATTGCTATAACGGCAGCTGGGATCATTGGTAAGTAAATGGCGACGGTGTCACCTTTGTTGACACCCCAACTCTTTAGAACACCTGCGACTTGAGAAACTTCTCTTAGTAATTCACCGTAAGTGATAACTGTATTTTCATTTTCATCATCAGCTTCGTAAATTAAAGCAGGCTTATCTGGATTCTTGAAAGCGTGTCTATCAACACAGTTATAAGACGCGTTCAATTCACCGTTTAAGAACCAAGCGACATCACCTTCTTCTAGAGAACCGGATGTAACCTTAGTGTAAGGTCTATCCCAGTGTAAGAATTCCTTACCCATCTTACCGAAAAAAGATTCTGGATCATTGATGGATTCCTGGTACAACTTGTTATAAGAATTCATATCAGTAATATAACCTGGACCTGGTTGAGATTTATAAAAGTGATCAGGAGCTTCACGTGCTTTAACGTTATGAGCCTCATGGACTATGGTATGTTGCTTTTCAGTCATAGTTTTATTTTATTTGATTTTATTTGATTTAAATCTAAGATTTATGTTAAAATTGGAATATGAAGAGAAAAGAAATGGAATGAAATGAAATGATTCTATATACAGATCCTTATTTTATTTATTTTTTGATAGAAACTTTATCAATTGAATCAAACAACAGAAGAAATAGTATATATATCTACTACAATTTAAATTTTATAATAGAAATTACTTTCATCGAAAGATGGAACACATCTCTCTAAGTTTTATAAATATATATATATATATTTTTCATACACGGATAACTCGCAGTATTGGTTTTTTTTTCCTTTCAAGTAGAAAAATAATACTACGAGCGAAGAGTATAAGACATCTGCGGCAGGATTATCACACCGATGAAGAACAAGATGACATGACATACACATAGTTAAACTACGATTGCGGTTACATCCATCATAAGGTACACAGGTACCTCTACAACTTGACATTACCAACATTCTAACAGGCTTACGGTCATTCCTGACCGCATTATACTGTATCCTAAAGATAGTATTTTCTTGTCAAAGAGTCATTGAGGTATAAATAATTATCTGATTCACAGGGTAATAATCCCGTTCCACCATTTATTTTCCATACATCCATCACAAATCTTAAAACCGAATTCCGTTGAAAAAAGTCAACTGTTTTTTATTCCATAAGCGATTATCACTTTCCATTATTTGCGTTTATCCGATAGATAAAATGTTCCATGTGAATTTTATAAACAGATATGCGATTTGTGGCGGGTAATTTTTTATAAGTAGAGAGAGCATGTGAATTGCCATGGTATGACGTCATTTGGATTTTTTTGGAGGCGTTGTGAATATTGATATCGTGTTGTACGTGTTGGAAAGAAACAGTGTCTTACGTTAATACTATGGTACATTTATTGCGATTATATGTATATATATATATATATATATATATATATATGTGTATGTAGGTTTGATAGGTAGTGGTGCCCCTAGTTGGTGGTTTCCTCCTCATCGTCATTGTCATTGTCATTGTCATTGTCCTGGATGGATAGGTACAATACACCGACCCTGCTGAGGAACATCTTGACGGCGTATCTTAGGTCGGATGGCACGTCCTTGTCTAGAATCTGTATCATTAGGCTAAACATGTCGGAACAATATTCCTTGAAATCGTCGTCGTCTAACTCGTAGTAGCCTTGTAAGATCTCGGTGATCACTGGTCTCCAGGAGTTGATACTACGTTCCATGGTTCTATCGTCTAAGGAAACGTAAGCGGTTACAACACTGGTACAGATCTTGATCAATCTGATAATTAGCTCTTGTTTCTTTTCATCTTCGTTGAAGTATAACTTGAACATGATATCAATCAACACAGCAGCAGCACTTGTTTCTTGTTTTAATAAGTTTGGAATCTTATCCACAACTCTAGCTTCTACTAATCTGGTTCTTAAACCGTAATCAGCATTGAAGTCACGAGAGAATTCGTATGACTTCTCTAATAACATGGTCATATTTGTGGATTGCTTGTACGGAATATGACGAGCAAACTGTTCATTTTCAAATAACTCACTTAATAATTCAATCATTAATAATTGCAAGACACACTTAACAACAATAGAATTCTTAATAGATATTCTACGACGGGCTTCTTCATTCTTGTCAGCCGCAGTCTTAGCTGGTTCTTGTGGAATAACAACGGCTGGCTTAGCGACTTCAACAGTCTCATCATTAGAAATCATATCACCACCAACATCTTCACTGCCTTCTTCAGCATGTGCACGTTCAACAGTTTCGCCAATAGCAGTATCGTTGACTTCAGCTTCTGGTTCTTGAACAATAGTGGCTTTTCTTCCTTGGTGTAATGGATCACAATCGAATAATTCAATGGCAGTGGTTAAATCGAATAACTTTTCAAATACCTTACCGATATGCTCCCAATGTTCATCGTTGAACTTGGAAACGTTTTGTAAGATTAATTGTTGTAAACAGGATCTACCAATTCTAGCAATAGTATCATTTTCTTGACAGATACAAGATACTAATAAATCTAAGAAACCATCTAACATCTTATTCAAATATTCGAAGTAATGAGTAAATAATGCAATTAAGTTTCTTAAAGCTTGAATTAAAGTAGTAGATAACCAAACACTTAAGTCATCGTGACTATTGAATTGGTTAACTTCCCAATGCTTGGATAAAACACCAAATATTGGGAATAATAACTTGGTGCAAATCTTTTCCCAAAAGTCATCATCAAATTCACCACCATACGCAACTAATGCATCAAACATATAGTTCAAAGCACGAGAACGGACTTCTAAGTCTTCAGCGGTCATAATAGTATCATTGAAACAGTACAAGATTGGGAACCAGGCATCTTGGAAAATATCCTTACCACGCAGTAAAGTCTTGTTATGTTCCATCTTACTTTCATCCTTGTTGAAACAAATTTCAGCAATGTGTTCAGCAATCTTCTTTAAAGATTCTAATGCATGTAGAGCAGCCTTTTGGAATTTCTTATTCTTAGTGATCTCCTTGAAGACATTAACTAATTCAAAGAAGGCACCGTCTTGACCGAATACACTTTCAAAGTTATGACCAACTATATCAGCACTTAATAATTTTTGAGTCTTCAATACAATATCTTCATTGTTAGAAGCAGCAGTGTATTGTAATGATTCTAAAATTGGCTTCCAACCAGATTTAATCTTGTCAGATTTAGTTAAGATGAAATTACGGAAACATTCAATAATCATTTCTTGAACTTCAGTATTTGTAGTGTTTTGGACAGTATATTCAAATGGTTTTAAGAAATCGTGTTGGAATTCAAAACCTGATAATTCTTCAATGTCTAAGAATCTCATAGATAATTGACGTAAGGAATCGACAGCAAAGAAAACAACAGCTAAGTTTGGATTAGTGGCAATTCTGTTGAATGCACTGCCCATAACGGTCCATAGTGGGGTCCATTCTAATCTAATACGATCCATATTGTAATAACAAACATCAATCATCTTTTGTAAAGAAAACATTCTTGGTGTAGATGCATATTGAGAAGATTCTATTTCTTCTAAAGAAACTTCAGTTAAGGCATTGATGAAGTTGACAATAGCACTACCTGACAATTCAGAACTCTTAGTGAAAATGTTATCCATTAACACAACTAAGTCACTTGATGAGATAAACTTAGACATTTCTGAAGATAACTTTTGATTGTGATGCTTTTCTTGAGCAAGTTCTGTTGGTGTGGCTTTCTTACCCCAAATATCGAAGAAATATTGGTTAGAGGCTTTTGAATCGAAGGAAACCCTTGGATTAGCAAAACGTGCCTGAGCAACATCTGGAACAGTTTCTCTGTCGATACCCTTGGAGATCAATTGTAATCTTTCCATTTGAGAGACAACTAATAAAACATCCTTCCAAGAATCCTTGATATAATTACCCTCTGATAATGCCACTTCCAATAGATCAACCATTGCGTTGACATTCTTTATCTTAATCTCCTCGACATTTTGTAAGTTACAGAATTGAACTAGAGCACCAATAAATGATTTTCTGGCATCGTCTAAACTGAAAATAGAAGAAATTTTAATAGACATCTTTAAACCTTCCAGACAGACATTAGTAGTTTCAACATCATCGTAGTCCTTGAATGGTGGAGTTAGAGCAGCTAAGAATGACATCCATAGTGTTTCAAAGATGGATTTAACATGCTCGAAGTGGGAGGCAGCATAATAAACTTCTGATTCTTGCTTACCCTTGGATTTACTTAAGTTCTTGAAAACAAGTTCTGTCTTAGATGAGATTTCTTTAGAAACTTGTAAGTAAGCCTCTCTAGCTAAATCTCTAGAGTTGAAAAAGTTGAAAGCAGATTGCTGTTGTAGATTTTGAGGAGCGGTGGTATCTTCTGTTAACATAGCTTGATGTTGCTCAGATAAAAGTTTAATTTCATTGTCCGAAATTTCATTAAATAAACCAACTAAGAATTCCTTTGGTAAATCTCTACCGTTATCAATACCTTCATTGTTTTCTAAGAATTCTTCTAAGGTCATCTTTCTCTTAATTTGGGCGGAATGTAGATCAGTGTTTAACATAATTAAAGAATATGATAAGACGTAAGCAGTATCAGCCTTGGAGAAAACACCTGGATTTTGTTCTACAAATCTTTCAGCAAATTTTAACATAAATCTATCGATCTTTTGGCCTTCGCCTGGAAGTCTAAATTTTTGTAAGAAGTCACGTAAGGCATCAACGATGGATAACCCTGAGAAGTCAAATTCTTCTACGAAAGAATGCATAGTAGCAATATTTTTCTCGTCACCTTCACCTAAGTAGTCACCTAACAGGGCCATATCTAAGCCATCTGTTTCTACTAACCATTTAGCAATTGCACTTGGAGAATCATCACTAATGAAACCCTTGGCAATTAGAAGAGGGATTGCCCTCTTTGGTTTATTGTTGAAAACAGCAACAATGTCAGATAATTGAGTCTTACGGTGTTTCAAATTCTCAAATTGTGTTGGGTCATCAACATCTTGACCTAAGGTTGATTTGCTTTCAGCGTCCATGATGGAACTGTTTGCAGCATTAGAATTGACTGATAAAGAACGTTCAGATCTACTTATATTTGAGTTATTAATAACGTTTCTAGTTGGATTCAATGCCTTGTGAGCCCAGGAACTTAGAGATCTTAAAATTGAAATTATACAATTTAAAGAGGTCATCTTTAATGCAAATTCAACTGGGAAAGCTAAGATTGTTTGACTTGAATCAGAACTGGATGATAATGTAGAAGTAGTTAATAATGGTAATTGGTCAAAATTAAATGTGGCTAAAGGTTTAGATACTTGTTCTTGGTAATATGATCTTTGGGTTGGAGTAACATCAACTCTTGTTAAAGCTAATCTTGTCAAAAAGTCAACAATTATTTCCATGATATTTGGCATGCCTGGATTACAATCATAATTTAAGTAGAATTCTATTAGTGTTCTTGGATCGTTACAAATTCTTTGAATAATAGTTAAGAAATATCTCTTTTGTTGCGAATTAGAAGTTGATAATTCAGAAATTGGGAAATAAATCTCAGTTAAAAAGACTGGGATTTCCTTGACAAATTCAGCTCTTAAGTTGGCAATAATTAACCACATTATTTCAATGGTAATTTCAAAAACTGGGGATATTGGTGATGCAGCATTACGAGATAATGATAAACACAAATATTGTCTAACAGAGTTTAAAAAGGTAACATGTTCCTTACCAGGTAGGTAAAGGTTTGGAACTAAAAATATATCAATATGGTCCTTAATGATTGAGTATATTATATGTAGAGAAAGTAATTTTGATCTTACAGCGTGTGATCTCATATCCAATTCGCTTTCTAATGGTTTTGCACAGATCTTAGCCATAGCTCTAAAAACAAGGAAGGCATCCTTAATGACTAAATCTTGATTAGTTGTAATATGATCATTCATATCAGCATCAGATTCTATATCATCGTACGGTTGCTCGTCAAATTTGGAGTCATCTTCATCATTTATGTGCTCCATGTTTTCTAAAGTCATTGGCACGTTAGTTGTGCCGTTACTCACAGTTGAAGCATTTGAAGGTGCTAAATTCTTTCTTGAGACATTGGAAGAATCAGAATATGGGAATCCCTTCTTTAATTCAATTTTATCATAAACAGAACTAACTATTTGAGTTAATGTAGCTTGAGCAATACCTTGGTTAGAGGCATTTAATGAAAAAACAAAAATATTGTAAATTGTTCTAATGGCTTTCAAAAGAGAAGCACCGTGACATAGGGATATTGAATCTTCTACAAGGATACAATTTGATAGAGCTCTGATAATCTGTAATTCAACTCTTTCATCGGTACCTTCACCTTGGAAACAATCAGAAATGGTATCTATAGCAGCATCGATTAGTCTTTGCTTTGGTGGAGGGGTTATACCGTTAACCTCGGTGCTAACTACTTGGTCATTTGAAGCCATTGAATCAGGTGGATTAACTAAAATTGATTCATCAAGGGCTCTAAATGAAAATAATTTTGACAAACAATCTAGAGTCTTGTTCTTAATACGAGAGGATTTAGTTCTACAGCCTGCTCTTAATGCTTCAAAGATTATGATTGAATCGACTTCTGGAGCAGCCCCATCGGCTTGATCTATGCTTTCTTGAATTCTGGCAATGGTTCTTTCGATGATTTTATGGGTATTAGCGTGTTTCTTAATCTCTTTTTCATCTATTATATCTTCTAATGTTGCCTTAACTAAAGCTAAAGTTGATCTTGAGTTCGTAGACATTGTTGTTGTGATAGTTGAAGTGTTTCTAGTGTGGTTAACTTGTAAGTGTTGAGTATTATTTACTGGTTCCCCATTTACTATTTTCATTTCAGCTGGTTCATTAATAATAGTAGATTCCATGTCTTCCTGTTCTTGTTCAACTGGTAAATCAGCTACCTCTTCATCATTTTGAACATCGACTGGTGTTTCATCAGTTTCATTAATTTCATTTTCATCTTGAGGCTGAGCTTCTTCTGGTTCATCACTAAGATTTTCTTCATCAAATGTCTCTTCGTTATCCATAGCAACTTCAGAAACCTCTGGAGTTGGGGATTCAGATTCTAGGTTAACAGATGAGACACTTTCATGTGAGACGTCGTCTGCTGTTATATCTTGCTCCGACATCTATAAATAATCAATGGTTCTAAGGATATAGTCTTTGATTGGGACAAATATTTTTAAATATTACACAATCTCCTTTGTCAATTGATATATAAACTATGCTGGAATCACAGATTAGAGAATTATAATAGTGTGGTATATACTCCTGATATATATTGCCTCTTGGCCATTATCAAATAAACTTAAAGCAAATCAAGTACTGAAATTTTGTTTACTTCGGGTTTTCAGTGCTATCCACGATAATGAGGCTGGGTAACCCAATCACGTGATGTGATCAAATAAACTCGCATTTAACACCAAATTATACAAAACAAGAAGAGTATTCTGTACTCATCTACTACATCTTACATGTTAAAAGCATAAATTCAAGTAGTAGCATTATATTATCGTTCCACTCAAAGTTTAACTTAAAAATAATTCAAAAATAAGGTCGTACCCGGATTCGAACCGGGGTTGGTCGGATCAAAACCGACAGTGATAACCACTACACTATACAACCTTTTGGTTGTGATAGTTTCGACATATTCAGTTAATTTTGAAGTGTAACTAAGTCCAAGGCTTCTTTCTTAGTTTTCAGTTTATATTTGAATATCGTCTTCGGAAACTGTTTATATTTATACAAATATATTATTTCAAGTGGTTAAATTTTTCCTTTAAGTCTCTGTTTTTAAATAATGTAAAAATATTATTAACAATAATCAACAAAATTAACTTAATTGTGGTAATGAAGAATGATCTTTATAAGTTTTGGGATGTCTAATTATATGTGTACGATTCTTTGTTGTATCAAAACTACTAAATTTATTTAACCAGAATTACATTTGTTTGATTTTTTATATTTATTAGGTAGATTCTATTTTTAACAAACTTAAAGTAATATTCAATTTCCAATAAATAAATAAAAGATAGTGATAAAACAATTTATAAATACTTTGGCACTTTTAATCCAATTATTGAAGAAACGAACTAAATTATTTTATATATATAACTGGCACCAATTACCTCCATCTATCACTGCAAATAATGATCCATTGTTACTACCTGTCACCGTAAATCATATTTTATTATGTAAATTCGGCTTTTCTAGAATTTTCGGGAACCTTTTACACATATTTAAGGGGGGCTTACTAAAGAAACTAGACACATTTTATTCAATGACCTTACCAGTGATTTGTAATATGGGATATATATAAACTCGGTGGTTTAGGTCGCCACTTATTTTTATTCTTGTATAAATTGTACTAGTTATAAGTTATTAAATTTGTAAATATCATTATTAGATTATCTATTTTCCTTTACAAATCAGTCTAAGGCACAAAATAGAATAATTAATATTAATTAAATATCCACAATGAGTTTCTATCAACCATCATTTTCCCCATACGACCTCTTATTTGCCTTAGCTAACCAAGGTCGTGGAGGTTTCCCACCAGAAGACGCAAATCCAAGACAAAGACCTGCTCCAGGGCCAGCTCATCACCATCACCAACACCAACACCAACATGGTCATCATCATGGTTCTAATCATCCATCATTCGGAAGGTACCAATCTGATGATCCATTCCAAGCTATGTTTGGTGGTCAAGGTAGTTTCTCAAGATCACCACAACAAGGCCATTACTACAACCCACAATATGGTTACCAAGAAGAAGAAGAAGGTGCCAAAGAAGATGACGAGATGGATGTTGAACCAGCACAAAGCGAAGAACCTCAACAAGATTTTCCTTCATACTACCATGATGAATCTGGTAGATTCAACAGAAACGTCCAACAACCATCTTTAAATGATTTCCTAAGCGCTCTCGTTGGTGGAAATGTACCGGGCTTCGTAGGAAGACCTCAAAAGGAAGAAGCTCCAAAGGCAGCTCCTAAGAAGACTACACAAGAACCTGAAGTAGTGGCTGAAGAAGTACCAGAGAAACCAAATGAACAACCTGTAAGCGGACCAGAAAATCCAGTTCCAGAAGCTGCTAAGCCAGTAAAAGCACCAGTTTCTTTTGCTCACTTACAAGGACCATCTCCAATACCAGATCCATTACAAATATCTAAACCAGAAATAAGATTGGATTTACCTTTCTCTCCAGAAGTTAATGTTTATGATCTAGAAAAGGAATATGTCGTAGTATTGGCTTTACCAGGTGCTAACTCTAAAGCTTTCAAGATCGATTACCATCCTTCTTCTCATGAATTATTGATCAAGGGTAATATTACAGACAGATTAGGAATAGATGAGAAATTCTTGAAGATCACCGAAGTTAAATATGGTGCTTTTGAAAGAACTGTCAAATTCCCAGTTTTACCACGTATTAAGGACGAACAAATCAAGGCCTCTTATTCAAATGGTTTATTACAAATCAAAGTACCTAAGCTAGAAGGTCAAGAAAAACCTGCGCCTAAGAAGAGAATCTCCATTGAAGATGTCCCTGATGCCGAATTAGAATTCGAAAGGAATCCAAATCCAATAGAGAAATAATAATTTTAAAAAAATTAATATTCATATATAGATAATAAAATAACTATCTTAAAATGAACTAATACTTTTCATTTATAAATTATACATAGATATATACCGTCATTTCGAGGATGTCAATACTTTCTTTTTTTGTTACCCGGTGGGCATCGGTAAAACTCCAGAGACTAAAAATTTTTCATGATAAATTGCATCAATAAATTTCTCAATATATTGAATAGTATGCTAATATTTGATCCACTGGAATAATAACAAGGTAATACCAGAGTATTGAAATATGTCTAACCCAAACGAAGGTAATTATAACCAACAACAAGGTTACAACCAACAACAAGGTTACAACCAACAACAAGGTTACAACCAACAACAAGGTTACAACCAACAATACCAACAATTCCAACCACAACAAGGCTACAACCAACAACAAGGCTACAACCAACAATACCAACAATTTCAACCACAACAAGGTTACAATGAACAAGCCCAACAATTCCAACCACAACAAGGTTACAGCGAACAACAAGGCTACAACCAACAACAAGGTGGTTACCAAAACTACAATGCTAACCAAGGTTACAACAACAACAAGGGTTACCAAAACTACAATGCTAACGGTGGTCAAAACTATCAACAAGGTGGTGCTCAACAATCTCAAGGTATGTCTTTAGAAGATTATCAAAAGCAACAAGGTGGTCAAACTACTGCTCCAAAGCCAAAGAAAACTCTAAAATTAGTCTCCAGTTCTGGTATCAAGTTAGGTAACGCTGTTAAGAAGGAAGAACCAAAGAAGGAAGAAGCTCCAAAGGCTGAAACTCCAAAGGCCGACGAAAGTTTACCAGAAATTGAAAAGTTAAAGGTCTCTGATGACAAGAAGACTGAAGCCACTAAGGCCGCTGTTGTCGAAAATGCTGCCGCTTTAAGCAAGGAACAAGAAGACGAAATCGATGAAGAAGTTGTTAAGGATATGTTCGGTGGTAAAGATCATGTCTCTATTATCTTCATGGGTCACGTCGATGCCGGTAAATCTACTATGGGTGGTAATTTATTGTACTTAACGGGTTCTGTTGACAAGAGAACTATTGAAAAGTACGAAAGAGAAGCCAAGGATGCTGGTAGACAGGGTTGGTACTTATCCTGGGTTATGGATACCAACAAGGAAGAAAGAAGTGATGGTAAGACTATTGAAGTCGGTAAGGCTTACTTTGAAACTGAAAAGAGACGTTACACTATCCTAGATGCCCCAGGTCACAAAATGTATGTTTCAGAAATGATTGGTGGTGCTTCTCAAGCTGATGTTGGTGTTTTAGTTATTTCTGCCAGAAAGGGTGAATACGAAACCGGTTTCGAAAAGGGTGGTCAAACTCGTGAACATTCCTTATTAGCCAAGACTCAAGGTGTTAACAAGATGATTGTTGTTGTCAACAAGATGGATGACCCAACTGTTAATTGGTCTCAAGAACGTTACGACCAATGTGTTGGTAACTTAGACCGTTACTTAAGAGCTATTGGTTACGCTAAGGAAGATATTGTTTATATGCCAGTTTCTGGTTACACTGGTGCTGGTTTAAGAGACCCTGTCGATCCAAAGGTTTGTCCATGGTACACTGGTCCAACTTTATTACACTACTTGGATGCTATGTCTCATGAAGACCGTAAGATCAATGCTCCATTCATGTTACCAATTGCTACCAAGATGAAGGATCTAGGTACTGTTGTTGAAGGTAAAATTGAATCTGGTCACATCAAGAAGGGTCAATCTACTATATTAATGCCAAACAAGACTCCAGTTGAAATCCAAAATATTTACAATGAAACTGAAGCTGAAGTCGATATGGCTATCTGTGGTGAACAAGTTAAATTAAGAATCAAGGGTGTTGAAGAAGAAGATGTTCAACCAGGTTTTGTATTAACTTCTCCAAACAATCCAATCAAGGCTGTTACCAGATTTGTTGCTCAAATTGCTATTGTTGAATTAAAATCTATTATGTCTGCTGGTTTCTCTTGTGTTATGCACGTCCATACTGCTATCGAAGAAGTCCAGGTTACTAGATTACTACATAAATTAGAAAAGGGTTCCAACCGTAAATCTAAGAAACCTCCTGCTTTCGCTAAAAAGGGTATGAAGATTATTGCTGTCATAGAAACTGAAGCTCCAGTCTGTGTTGAAACTTACCAAGATTACCCACAATTAGGTAGATTCACCTTAAGAGATCAAGGTACTACCATTGCCATTGGTAAGATCGTTAAACTTCTAGGTTAAGCGGTCAAATAGTCATGAGTAAATAAAAAAGTGCTTTACATACTGTATAATAAGAAATTAATATTTATAAATATTTAATAGAATCGATCAATAAGATAATTTGAAGTCCCTATTTGATTAGCAATTAAAATATTAAAAAAAGTTAGTCCGTTTCTATAAATAACCTACTAGTGCTATGTATTATTACAAAGCTTCGTAAAAATATCTAATAAACTCTCCACACCTTCAATCACGTTTTCGTCATAACCTTGACCAGGAGTTAATTTTGAATGTGCAAAATCGATTAAGGACATAGAGCTTAATGGTGTATTGTTTACGTTACCTTCTTCTTTATCCTCATCCTCATCATAGTCAATAAACTGGTCGTTTAGCATAGAATCTTCATCTCCCTTTGCAGCCCATCTATTTGGATCACCTTCATAAATAAACAAAAGGCTACTTGAAACCATTCTGACTTCCTTGTTTAATATAGTATTAAAGAAAAGTTGTAATCTTTGTAAAAATATCATCTTTAAACTGGTTTTTCTTTCTTCACATAGACCACTATTCTCAAAAAACAGTCCGAATGCATCACTTACATCATCGATAGTTCGTGTTCTACCAAAAAGTTTGTTCACGAATATATATTCACCATCTTCTTGGAACTCATGGTGCTCTTTCTCTAGTTCTTTAGTTTTTTCATTTTGTTGAATTCTCATCCCACAGATTCTGAAACCCAATGAACCGGATGTAGTTGTTTCACTAACCTTGGATAAACGGTCCTTCTTTTCCTGTGTGGCTAGATCATCATGCAATATTTTACCCAATTTTATATCTAGAATGTTAGGCTTACTGAAACCAGACACCAGGTTTTGTAATACTAGATACCTCTTCGATCCCATCCTTGGGATCGAAGTACTATTATTTGTATTTAACTCCGTACCATCTGAGATTATATTGATATCTTTGTTATCTTTTGGACTAATCTGACCTTCATCAAGAAAACCTAAGAAGACAGGCATCCATGATTCAAATGCAACATCACCTTCGTTTTCATCAGCACCTTGCTTAAGTTGAGCCTTTGCTTGTATATCTTGGTAAAACTTAAGTTCTTGCTTGTTTAACGGCTTAAAGATCAACATCCCGTCGTCATCTGTAAGAGTACCCTCATGACCAGCGGCCTTATGTTTTAGGATCTTATACTCACCCATTTGAACCTTTCTAAACCTTAATCTGCAGCCTCTACTGCTAATAAAGCTAACGTCTGTCCTTGTACTGCCATCACTCTAGTTAAATCCTGTCACATCAATTAACTAATCAACTATTATTGTTACCCGAATACAAATTCCTATTTAGGAAATTTCTCAAATTTATTTTTCGCTCATGACCTGTCAACTGGCTTACCCTGAGAAAAAATAAGTTTGCACCAATGAACACAGCGAACTGACCGAAGTCCCACTAGCCGAGCCTCCAGGCAGAGAAGTTGAGAAATCGGGCAATCGAAAGAGCGAGGAGGTCCTTCCAGGCAGAGGTAATCCTCTCTTTCTACCAACTACAAATATGTTAACAGTAAAGAGGTTTGATCTCTAGGCAGGGGATTGGTATTGGATAGCGGTCTATTGTTTTACGATATAATCTTCTTATAAAGTAAATAAATTAACCAACTTACATACACACGTGATAGCATGACTACTGAAGCTGCTGTCAAGTTGAAGGGAGCTAAAGATTCTTTGGTTTCCTCCTTATTCGAATTATCTAAGGCTGCTAATCAAACTGCTTCTTCTATTGTTGATTTCTACAACAAAATTGGTGAAGATGAAGAAGAAAAGTTAGAAGCTTTTACTACTCTAACTGAATCTTTACAAACTTTAACCTCCGCTTCTAACCAGTTAAATGGTTTAACTTCTGAATTAGTTAACCCAACTGAAGATGATAAGGATGTTGTTGCTACCCCAGTTGCTACCAAGCCAGCCGCTAGGAAGAAGATTGAACGTGATCCAAACGCTCCAAAGAAACCATTAACTGTTTTCTTTGCTTACTCTGCTTACGTCCGTCAAGAATTACGTGACGCTAGAGCTAAGGCCGGTTTAGCTCCTTTATCTTCTACTGAAATCACTCAAGAAATTTCCAAGAAATGGAAGGAATTAAGTGACGAAGAAAAGGAAACCTGGAAGAAGGCTTACAACATCGAGTTAAATCACTACCAAAAAGCTAAGTTAGAATATTTAGAAGCCAAGAAGAACGGTACTTTACCAGCTTCCTCTTTAGGTCCAACTCATGCCCCAGTTCCAATTCCATTTGGTTTAATCCAAAATGATCACTACGAACAAAAGAGAGCTCACGAGGACGATTCTATTTCTTCTGAAAAGAAGAAGAAGAAGAAGAAGAAGGATAAGAAGAAGGAAAAGTCTTCCGGCAATTAGTGCTTTACTTTAATGAAATATTTCCCCCGTTTAATGTATTCTTTATATCCTTTATTCCTAACCAAATACTTTAAAAAAAGTAAATATGTATTATTATACTTACCATTGTTGTGATATATATCTAAATTATTTAATGTTCCTCCAATAAATTGTAACAGTTTTTGTTAAAATGTTAAATTTTAAATTCTTTTTATTTAAGGATATGTAATTCATTATATATATATATACAGGGATGATACTCTAGTCTCTCTTTTATATTGGTCAATAAAAGTGCTCGAACAATATCACTATCAGTTATTCACATTTGCATTAAATACATGATCGACAATATCAACCTTTTCAATTGGTGCATCCTGAGGACGTTTCCATTCTTCAGGGAAAACATAATTGTTTTTATTTTTACGTAGGTTTTTGGCAGCGATATGTCTGGTATCTAATGGAATATCACTGAAATCATCAGTCATATCCTTAGATTCTTTTATTAATCTCTGGAAGACGTCATGTAAGTATCTGGAATTTTGAGCTGCTTCAGGGTACTTATCACTAGACATCTTAAAAATATCTGTCTCATGATCGTAACGTGTACGGGCTAATAAACGTAATTTGTGTTTCTGCTTATCATCCAATGGTAAATCATTGGTCTTGACACTTAATACAACTTTCTTGGAATTTGGATGTTCTTCACCAATATAAGATGTATAACGGTAAGTTATTGGATGAGTTTTAATAGAAGGTTTTTTATACTCTTGGCGATATTTGGCTAACAAAGGTAATTCATAGATGGCCAATCTATTGTAGAAACGTTGTTCACGATGAGCGTCTACGACATCCTGAGCTGGAGAAGGTAATTCATCAAATTGGAATGGTCTTAAACCATATCTTAAGAACTCTTTACCTACCATACTGGAACCCATGGATCGAGACTCATCGTCATATACTTTCCTTATTTCTGACTTAGTCATACCGCTGAAATCATCTGTTGATAGTAGAGCGTTTAGCTCATCAGTAGATCTTTTATAGGAAGCTCCTAATTTGGTTTTTCTTTCCCAATATAAGCTAATAATCTTTTGAGCTGGAAGCTTTGCCCATTTAGCTGGACTCATATATAAATCAGCAGCAACATTAGTAGATGATGCATCGTTTTCTTGAATATTCTGAGTTATTTTTGGCTCTGTTGTTGTAGATAATCTGGCTTTTAAAACTCTTGATAAAAGTTTACCATTTTGAGGTGCTTTCGCAAACGATTTAAGAAGAACCATTATAATTTAAATGTAAACCACTAATTGACAATAAATACCTGGGTTATATAGCTTTAACTAACCTTTTTATGATCAACTTGACTAAAATTGATAAGTTTCCCTTGCATTTAAATTAATTCCAAGTATTTTATTTCTAAGAATTGGAAATCTCGTGAAATATGATACTATCATGATTTACGGAATAAATTTATTCGAATTAACAAGGTAAAACCAAAGAAATCAAGTGTTAAGTACCCAGTATGACACTATAAACTATTGACTATAAATTGTTAGTCGATATATTATCAGTATTATAATGTACTATTTGTTTTAACAACCTTATTTGTATAATTTATTTAAATATCATATTGTACGATGAGCTGAATATGAACGTCCAACGTGAAATTGTTTACGCTGGAAAATTACGCTATCAATGATTTGATTATAGACGTAGTGTATAGAGAAGAATAGGAAAAGAAGGAGGGATTTTAGAGTGTACGTGTACTTTATAGGTCAAATCCACGCTCAAAATAACACTAATAAACGTTTTGCCAATGGCTAGAATAGGGAGAAGAGGTAAATCTCCCAGAGATCCAAGGGAAAATGCTGAAAATATATCAATACCTTCAAATGTGTTGTCAACAATCCTAAATAAGCTAGACCTTACTTTTGAACGAGATATTGGTATGCTCAACGGTACTACAGTTCGTACTTTACCAAATAGGGAAACTCTTGTAGATTTACAAGGTCAATTGGACCAATTGCATAATATATTTGACATTATATCAAAAAGTGACCAAGATTGCATCGATCACATAAGAAATATAAGAGAAAGTCGCAAGAAAGAGTCTACAAATGAAATAACAAACGAATCTACAACTAATTCTAACGAAGTTACTGAAAACAAGGATGAAGAGGAGGTAGCCGTTCCTGAAATACTAAATAATGAAACTGAAATACCAGAAAAGGATGAGACTTCTACGATTGAAGAGGAAAAGGAGTCTCTAAAAGAAGAAAACAATCTAAAAAGACCTCTACACACAGAAGATGAAGAAGTAGCTTCTGAACTCACTTCTACTCAAGATATCGCTGCTAGCGGCGAGATAGACGAGACAAATAAGGAAGATGACGTAAAAGAAGAAAATAAAGAAGTAGTAGAAGAAGACAAGTCAGATGCAGAGGAAGAAGAAGGAACAAGCATAGACAAACAGGCAAATACAGAGGAAGAGAACGATGAGCCACCTACAAAAAAGCCAAAATTAGATGAAACTGTTAACGTTGATCAAATGGAAAATGATCCTAATGTAAAAAATCCTAAATCAGAATTTGTGATATCTCAAACATTACCACAGGCTGCTAGAACTTTAGGTCTTTATAATGAGGAAGGGTTAGAAAGCACAGGTGAAGAATATTTGAGAAAGAAATACAGTGTAGCCAGTTATCCAGCTAGTGATCTAAAAGAATTATTACCAGGTGACTTACCAGATATGGATCTTTCAGGCGCTAAACCAACTAACCAAATCCAATACAGTACATTCTTATCATATGTTGACAATTTTTTCAAGGAATTAAACGAGGATGATATTAAAATACTAAAATCAAAATACATTTTACCTGCTAACCTTGAGGTTGATAAAAACTACGATCCAGAGGTAACTCCTTTCATACTTCCAAAACTAGGCCCTCTTTATACTCGTACATGGTTTAAAGAAGATGCAAATAAAAACATAGGAAATTCATCGCCACCTCCAGTCAATGACATATCTAGTATCATTCCAAAGAAAAGTGCTACTGATATCTGTGACGAAATATTAGAAACAGAAGATGTGTCATGTGGTCCTTTATTATCGAGATTACTATCTGCAATTTTAAAGGAAAACGAAAATCTACTTCCAAGACAAATAACCACAGATAAATTCAACTCTGGAGACACAATTAATGTCACCGGTGACATAATAAAACATGAAAATAGTGATGACAAAACTAGCAACCTAGAATTTGACAGTCATGAACAAACTCCATTAGATTTATCAGTACATACACCAATGAGTGAGATTGAGGACTTTTCAAAATATAGTATTGGTGGTACCACCAGTACTCTGAGGATGGATCAAGGCTGGAGACTAAATAGTGTTAATTTAGACTATCCTACCTTAGAAGAGAGACTAAAGAGAGAACTAAAATATGTCGGTATCTACATGAATCTCCCTAAGGATGAAAATAATCCACATGGTGGTGATCCAGATTGGTTAACTGGAAGAGAAGATGACGAAATCAGTGCAGAAATTAGAGAATTACAAAGTTCATTGAAACAAGTCACTGTCAAGAACCAAAAACGTAAAGAAGTCCTAATTCCGCTTGTACAGAGACAGTTAGCATGGCAAGAATACTCATCTATTTTGGAAGATCTAGATAAACAAATCGACCAAGCTTATATTAAGAGAATAAGAGTTCCAAAGAAAAGAAAGAAGCATCACACCGGGGGCTCAAATGTATCAAATGGTACTGCGTCTCAAATTGCGCAACAAAATGCTGCTAACTCAAGTCTAAAAGCATTACTTGATAAAAGACAAAGATGGATTAATAAGATCGGTCCATTGTTTGATAGCCCAGAAATTATGAAACGTATTCCAAAGAAATGTATATTTGGTAATATGGATCAAGAAGAAGAAGAGGAAGAAGGTGATGTGTTTGACCAAACTCATGATGCCAAAGATGATGAATTAGAGGCATAGTGTAACAATATTACTAGGAGTGATATACATCGCATTTAGTTAAAATATATGTAATTACAAACTTTTTAAGATAACATTTAGTGCGATAATAAGGGTTTCTTATTATAACCTGAGTTTTTTATATATTAGTACTAATTATATTAGGTGTACTAATTTTGAGGTTATAGATTTTTAGGTGTTAAGTTTCATTTCTGCCTTAGCTTTCTTTCTTTTCTTTGAATATTTACATAGTTCTACTTATATCCAAACAGTAAAGATACTATAATAAAACTTTATCGATTTCGTTAAACTTATTTATACAAGGTGTTTATAAACTAGATACGTAACGTTGTTGTTATTTTTAATAAAACATATTTTGACATCAATTTAGCAACATTTTTTACTAATCTCTCTTTTTATTCTTGAACATAATATAGCACAAAATTGGCTTTCCAAAGGTGGTCCTAGCGCATATTGAATACAACATGTTAGTCATTACATTAACTTTTCCTGCTACATGTTTTAGGAAAGACTAGTTATTATAAGCAAAGGAGAGGATACTACATCGATTGCAAGGAAAATAAATCTATATAAAAGTATGTTTTACATTCATTTATTAGATCATTTCTCGTTTATTCATAACAACGAAAGCATTTTATTTTGGGTATGCATATCGTAAATTTTATAATTATTTTTAGTTTTGGTACTCTACATTATCATCTTGATATTTCTTAGACTTCATTTTATTGATACAACGAACAGCTTTATCATTAGCCTTCATAAATTCAACTGGCCCAACAACATAGGCCTCTAAATAGTGATTCTTCATATTGGTAGAAGAATCTTCAGCGAACCCATGGTTACTACTGGAATAAAATTTTGTTCTTTTAGAATCTTTAGTCATACAATTGAACCAAATGGGTTTATTATTAGTTTTATAAACAGGTGCTTTTGTAGCTTTAAAGCATACGAAACCAACCCATTCATTGTCGTCTAAGAATGGTCTAATACAACGTAATGAGTTTCTGATTTGTCTTCTTCTTGAAGGTTCTTCCACACGTGGACACCATTTAACCTCATCACTACCATATGGGGCATATGATAATGCACTCATTACCGACGAAGCTCTACGTCTATAATTATTGTAGTAGTCATGTTCATCGTAGTCAGCTTCATGGAATATACCCTCTTCTAGGTAAACTGAATTATTCATGTCATCTCCAGCAGTGTCGTTAATAGGAGAGACAAATTTATGTTCGTTATGTTCGAAAGTGTCATCCTCATCGTCTTCCTCCTCCCCATCGTCTGACTCTTGGTGTTCTCTGATAACTTGGTGTAACTCATTTAATTCGTGTTGTAAAACAGCATTATTTCTTTGTAATATTTTGTTACAATCAACCGCTGGGAAATTTTTTATAGGCTCTTTTGGACAGATGCTTTCGTTTTCTGCCAACATCTTCGATTGAGTAGCTTGGTATAATGGAGATGTAACTGATTTTAATTTGATGCTATGTTGTCTTGAGAATTGCATACCACCCGGTAATGGTATACCGTCACTTTCATTATCATCTTCCATTAATGAATTTAGACTTGTAGCAGTAGAATAGTTTCTAAACATATTAGTATTGCTCGACGGTGGGGAAGATGAGATTGATGAGCAAGTGTTTTTACTAGTTGAGCCAATTTTGAAGAAACCCTTTAATTTCGATTTTAGGTTAGCTGGAGATGGGCCATTTGAGTTTTTGTTTACATTACTACTGTTATCAGCAGATAGGTTTGAACTGGATGAAGCTGCAGATTGGATAGTTGGGGACAAAGAATATCTTCTATAATTATCAGATCTTTGAGACTCTGAATTTGAACTATTTTCAGCAGATGAGTTTGAATTAAGATGACTAGAATTTGTGTTTTTTCTTGAAGTGTTTTGTAAGTTCATGTATGTTCCAAACTGTGGATAGAAAGTACCGCTATCAAATAAGAAATTATCAGCTAAGTGTGTTTGAACCTTTTCTCTGGTACGTCTGCCATGTGATGCAATAGCATGTGCGTTTTGATGTTTCTTATTTCTTTGTCCTCTTCTTCTTCTTCTACGTGGAACTATTCTATAATCTGGCATTTCACGCATATCCAAATCCAAAGACACAGAAATACCCATACTTAGGTATGTGGTCCATGAGATCATATCATCCACATGTGCAAAGTTAACTAAGAATTGTTCAGATTCACAACGTAATCTTAATACAAATGTCTTTTTGTTGTAGTCTATTGGGATACCAAACTTGGCAAATTGTAAAGAGTAAGATTTGTATAAATTTTTGGTATTTAGATATTTTTCTTTGTTTCTTTGGATACTGTAGCAGATATGTTCTTGATCGTTCTTACTGAAGTTATATGCAGTCTTTGATTTGAATGGGATGAATTTCGAAGCTTTATTTGTGCTGTCAATGTGACATATGGTATGATCTACCCCACTTGAGTAATTCTTGATCCTTTCTGTTAGGGAATTATCGATGTAATAGAAGTTTAACTGAGTTGAGTTAATTTCCATAATGCAATTTTTCCAAGCCTTTGAAGTAGCAGGTTCGTATGGGGATAGCCATTCTGATTTAGTTGAAACAATAGTGAATTTATCAACTGTTGGAGTATATTGAGGTGGCTTATCGCTATGAGAACATGATTCTGCTGATTCGAAGATAGGGTATCGTATGGATTTGTTTGGGTTTGATACTTTATATGAAGGTACTCTTGTTGGTAGAGGGTCAATATACTGTAGAAAGTCATTATTGTTATTAATATTGTTATTTATCTTTAATAGGGGAATATTATTATTATCATTGTTGATGATATTTGTTGAGTAAAGTTTATCTTGGGGTATCATCTTAGGAGAAGCTACCATGCTGTTTTGAGACGAAAGAACACGATCCATTATACTAACGTTATCACTAGTATATTCAGTGATGGATCCAGTAGTCGACGAACCAGAAGATGGAGACTTAATCCTATCTATATCATTTAGTAAATAGGACTCTTGTGCTATGAATACACTGTTGATATTCATATCTCTTAATGTTATACAGATATGCTTATTGAGTTTATTGTTCTGTTGCTCAGGGTTATAAACTCAAAGTGGTATATATTATATAAATAAATAAATAAATAAATAAATAAATAAATAAATGTTGAAACAGGAATTAAATAGTAGATAGAGATAGATGGCTTAGGAACCAAACCTAAATCACGTAAATAGAGAGTGTCAGTTGGCAAATAGACGTCAATCGCAAATAGAATTAACGGGATATCAGAAGAAGAAACAACCTACACCCGACTGCTGCACTTAGATTATTGACAGATTCATTCTAAAATTCCCTGTAAATACCGGATATACTTGGCATATACTCCCCATCAACCTACACTATGGTCCCTGGTGGAAATTCCTACTGGCCCAGTAATTATCCATATCCCTTAACTAAAAACACATTGAAACCAAACGTTCCTGCGTGCTTTTCTGAGTGATTTGACGTCAATTTATTAGCGCGCAGCTGTTGTGATTCAAATAGTTAAATCAAATAAATTGGCTCACTAAAAGAGACATACTTTTATTAAGCGCGGTTTTTCTAATGGGCGATTCTTTTGCAGGAGAGGCCCTATCTAGAGCAAACTGGGTAATAGTATTAAGTGTACAGGGACTGTGATGCCCTAATGATTAGTCTGTGGGATAAACGTGGATGTTTAGGTTTATTTATTTATATATTTATTTATATATTTATTGACGTGGTTTACATTTCAGGGTTTAGGATGAAACCGCAGAAGTACATCAGTGAAGCGTACACTTCTTTGCCGACTGGTTTGATGAATTTTGGGGGCAGCAGGAATCCATGGTTCCCTGTGTCTCTTAGCTTCAATTGTAGTGCCCAATGGGCTCTGTTGTGGTACATATAGTCCAGTGCAGACCCGCCGCCGAGTCCCGGGGTCAGATCTGACCCACTGTCCTTGCATGCAGCTATAACGTCGTAGTTCTTTCTTGTGGTGAGTCTGATAGCCTTGGAGAGGCCGAATGCCAGCTCTAATAGGTTTTCTAGATCTCTTGGGACAGCATCACACGAGTAACCGTATGGGTATAGGATTTCTTCCGCGTACGAGTGTAAGTCTAGGTATCCAAACACTTTATAATCCTTCTTGATTTGGTTTAGATATATATCCCAGTATTTAGCCTCTATGGCGCTGAAGGGCTCTTCACCGTTGTAACTTTCACTACATGGGAACTCGCCACTCTTGAACCATTGGAACCCAAATGATCTGTCGATATCGATACCAGGACATGTGGAAACATATGTCTCTTGTCTGTTTTTCCTCCATAGTCTATCTGTGGTCCATGAATATTCGTACCCATCTGGGTTGAACACAGGTACGAATATGAAATCTAGCGAGTTTATATATCTTGTGGTCTTTCTTTCCTTACCGTAGTTTAGCAGTAGTTCATACATGGTGTAGCATGCAGTGGAGATACTAATCCATTCTCTGGCATGGATACCACCTGTGATTATAATAGTTTTCTTATCCGGGTTCAGACTTCCATCACCAGCTGAGATATGGATGGCGTTTAAATCATGGCCATCTGGGGTGGTACCGAACTTTTCAATTTTAACCAGGTTAGGAAACGTCTCTCTTAGTAACTCAAACCAAATTTCAATGGTTTGTAAGTTTCTATATTCATTGAAGAAGAAATCCTCATTGTTAGTGTTACCACTACTGGAGAAACTCTCCTGAAATGTTAACCCTAGGATATCATCAGATACACTATCTGGGAACGTTTCATCGATCTTTGAATTCAAATTATCAATAATAATCTCAAAATCGATACTTTCACTATCAATATCGATATTTTTAGGCAATTGTACATCGATAAAATGGTGGCTTCGAGTCCAAATATCATACTTATCAGTTACAGGCTTGATAATATCCTCAACAACATGTGTAACGTTATCCGTATGAAATCTATAGACTTGGAAACCAGAATAATCCTTCTGCGGACTTTCTATACCATCTTCTATGGCAATCACTTTTTGCAATGACAATACTACTGTTGTTGCAAAAGTCAGTATTCTCTCCAGAAACATACTTGATTATACAGCTATACTAACAGAATATTCTCTTGCTATATATATTGTTTCATCCAACCATTCATAAAATCCCATTCCAGTCCCTTTATCAGTCAGTAAATAAAATCAAACAATATTTCCAATCCCAACCCTAGTTCATGCCCCAAATCAAATACAAACCTAACAACTATAAATCTTTTAAAAAAAGTACAAACCCTAAGGCAATGTGTCTATAGCCGAGATCCGCAATTGTACCCCTTTGTGTAATACAAACACCCACACACAATCAGTACTATTTTCTGATTCATGCCCTATCTTTATACAACCTGCTCAGCAATTAGGGTTTTGAGGAATGTATTAGTCGCTGCGACAGGGCATGTGACTGTTAAATTAAATAGGCAGAATAGGCAGAAAGCTTAATTATAGTAGTACTAAACTGCTTCCATCCAATTATTAAAGATACAAGATAATTATATGACACCTCAACAATTGTTTACATATTCTTCAGGTTGATATGGCAAGTCCCTTACATTCTTTATCGGTTCATATAGTTTTACAACTAGTTATTTTAATTTTTTTATCTTTTTTGGAAACGGGTAATTTACAAAACCGTAAATTTCAATTTAAAATCATCTGAGGAATATAAGCCATTTTTAATTTTTAATTAGATAGGACAAATTAGAAAGGTATAGTAAGAATACAAAAAAATCAATTACAACCATTAATGATGTCTGATGAATTGTCCCCAACCACAAGTAGGATTGATCTTACCAAACAAACCTTTATTATTGATAGTGATGGTACTAGGATCGATTTGAAGAATTTATCCCCACAGGAATTAAAATTATATAACTTGTATGGTAAGTTACCATCGAAGAAGGACCTTTTAAAACATAAGATGCAGGAAAGAAAATACTTTGATAGTGGTGATTACGCACTAAATAAAGCAGGCGTTGTCAAGACTAATGACGTTATAATGAACTCAAATAATAACTTGCCTGTAACGAACCCAAGTGGCTTAAGAGCATCTATCATACGAAGACGTTTAAGTAATAGCGCAGGAAGTATCGATACTTCCTCATTTAATAAAGTTGAGAGACAAGGAAGTATATCCAGTGGTCCTCCATCTAGATCCCCAAATAAATAATCAAAATAAATCTAATATATATATATATGTACAATTCCTGTATATTGTTTTAATGAATATGTGCTCCTTTATTTTGTCATATATATATATTTAATAATATCTAAATAAGTATCTACCCATCTTACCAAAGATTAATAAACTGAAAAAATAAAAATCCATAATGTATGTTAAAAGAGAATAATCGTCACTGGTAATTGTTCCATATGAGATACCACAACTAATAAAACTTATAATTGAACCCCACATGAGTATGGATCTTGAACCATCAAAGTATAACCACATTATAACATTTAATAAACCCCATGCAACACATCCTTGAACAGGTGAGGTCCATCCCAGGTGTCTAACACCCATAGCAATACCTAAAATCGCATTTAAACATTTTAAGACTGATTGGAAATCATTGCTACTATTAATATTATAATTGAACGATTGGAAACATACAGTATCTGTTATTGGGATAATAACACCACATAGGATACCAAGTATACCAAATATAATATTTTTATCAGTTTCATAAATGTTTTTACTAATAAATTCAGCAATGTAATCTAATGTGATACTCAGATCACCTCTCTTTAAAGAAAAATTGTCATAAATTTCGTTAGATAATGCTGCAAATATAATACCAAAACAGAATAACAAAACACAAGCAAATAATATAGTAACAATCTTATGATGGATCCCAGTTGGTCCCTCACGGGATAATGCTTCTTCTTTATCACGCGATAGTTGTTTAACTTTATTATAATCCTGATCACCACTTACAATAACATCTTTGTCGTATATTGAGAATAATGCAGGTTTTAATAAATTGAAGATACTATCTTCTTTATTAATTGATACTCTACTCATCTTTGGTTTATTTTCACCGTTTAACCGTATTGCACAACCAATTCACAGTATGCGTTTATTCTTTACTTTTCATATATTTATACTTATATTTTTTAAAAAACCCATCTCGAAATAGCCCCACCAATTTCTTCATTGAGGAACGACTGAATCGGAAATCTTTGAAAAGTTACTAGATTTAACACACATAAGCACATACATTTTAACATAATAGTAATAGAAGTAAAGACATCATCAATTATATATGATATTAATAATAGGCTAATGGTAAATAAACCAAAAGCAAATCCATTAATTGGACAGATATCCTACCTGAAGCGTAAATCTCAGAATGAAAGAGCCCTCCATCTGCTGGAAGATCTAACGAGGTCTGTATCGTATCTGATGAAGAAATATAACTTGAAAGTTGGTACATTAGCCGAGTTTTACCCAAAGGACACAAGATTACTGGGATTAAATGTGAACCACGGTCTAAAGATTATGATCAGACTCCGGTCACCATCGGATGATTCGGTTTTCCTAGATTATGATAGCATTCTTGAGACGATGATCCATGAACTAACGCATAACAAATATGGCCCTCACGATGGAAAATTTTATAAGCAATATGAGGAATTTAGAGTCGAACAATGGAGTTTCGATAGACAAGGCTTGGTTAACAATTTCCTGGGTTCTGGTAAGAAACTAGGTACAGGAAACACATTAAGAGCTGGCGCTGGATCGAGACTTGGTGGAACTCTAGTAGGTAAGAGATTCTCTGGCAGAGGTACCAAACTGGGTTTTAGCGGATCTATATTTAGCACATTGAATGATGATAGAAGATTAACAGCTAAGGATATGGCTGCTATTGCTGCCAAGAAGAGATTTAATGATGAATCGAAATTATGTCATGACGATAATGTAAATGTAGATAAAATATTACAAAATCACGAAGAAATGGAGAGTCAAACAGAAACTGTTATAGTTATTGATGATGATGATACTGATAATAATAAAAAAGAAAATAATAATGCAGTTGCAGAATATATTGATTTAACTTAATGTAAATAACAATAGAAAATTAATTATAGATTTGTAGCGAGTCATACGTTATTATAAATGTCATTTTTATCAAATACTTATACAAATCAGGCTATACACAGATAAATAATAGTGGGGGAACACAAAGAAGAAATTAAATAAATAATTCAAGCAAGTAAATACATATATGTACAGTTTAACAACAACCCATCTTAGCAAAAAAACCTTTCTTTTCATCAACGGAGTCATTGTCTTGAGCATGTGGTTGTTGATGTTGATTTTGTGCCAGATTTTGTAATGGTTCTTGTTGCGCTTGGTATTTATTAGCGAATGGTTGATTTGGCAATGGTTGTTGTTGACGTTGCTTCAAATGTTGTGGATCCTGTTGCATTTGCTGTTGTTTATGTAATTGTTGTTGTTTTAGTTTTTGTTGTTGTTGAGTGTATCTTTGCTGAGTTTGTCTCTTGTATGCTTCAAATGAGGTTGGATCTAGTTTATTCACTGGATCATTAACATCCATATTCATATTTTGTAGTTGCTGTTGTTGCTGTTCTAGTCGTTGCTGTTGTTGCTGTTGTAACTGTAATTGCTGTTGTTGATGCTGTTGCTGTTGTAACTGTTGCTGTTGTAACTGTTGTTGTTGCTGTTGTGATAATTGTTGCAATGGAGTTCCCTTGGTTTGATCTCTATGTCTTCTCTTATCATTTGGTGGATTTGGATGACCGTAACCATGTAAATTTGGTTTCTTATTAATCTTCAAATCCCAACCGCGACCGCCGTTCAACTTCATCCAATCATACTCACCATCAGCAGACATGTTCAAATCATCTAGAGATGATAGTAGTAATTTACGATAACCTTCATAATCTGGTGTTTCATCGAATGATAGGTTTCTAACAATTTCTAAGTAACGACCAAATTGAATTGGGAAACCTTGAGCTAAATCATAAACATTAGTAGTTCTTTTCTTTTCACCAATTTTTTCGTATTTTTGTTTATTATTTGGTGCTTTAAGACCTTGCCATGGTAATGAACCTCTTAAGAAATAGAAGAACACATGTCCCAGAGATTCCATATCATCTCTTCTGGATTGTTCTCTACCCAAATGTGTGTTAATAGACATGTATCTAGCGGTACCACTTAGAGATTTCTTCTCTCTGTATGGAATATGCTGTTTAGTCTTTGGATCTCTGTATTGTTTAGCCATACCAAAATCAATTAAATGGATATGATTTTCATCTGGTTGATTTGGTCTACCGATTAAAAAGTTATCTGGCTTGATATCTCTATAGATTAAGTCATGAACATGTAAATCTTCAATTAAAGTAATCATCTGTACAGCGATTTGAACAACGGTTTTAACAGAGAATTTGCGGTTACACCAATCGAAAAGATCTTCGAGAGAAGGACCCAGCAAGTCAATGACTAGAATATTATGCAAACCTTCTTGACCGAAGTAGTAAGCTTGTGGTATGTTTGGAGTACCAGCTAATATTTTATAAGTCCTATATTCGTCTTTTAGTTGTGGTGCTTCAGTTTTACGTGGTTCAAACTTAATAGCAACTGCAGAGCCATTGATCAAGTTAACACCTTCAAATAGGACACCGAAAGAACCTTCACCGATCTTCTTACCTATTTTATAATGTAAACCAACAATAGTGGAATCACCACTGTTTAAACTTTCATGTCTTTGGCCGTTACCGTTCATGTTTAAACCATTTAAGTTACTGTTTTGACGAGAATTTGATATTCTAGTTGGTAGTTGATTGTTTTGTTGCATATGATTGGACATCATTATGTTACCTTATCGAACAATAATTTTTTAAAAATTTCTATGTGTCTCTACGTATATGTATATTAATCCAAATAGCACGATCGTAATGAGAACACTTATGTATGGTAATTATTTATCCTGTTGATATAATACTTTACAGATAGTATAGTTTATGTTCTAGAGGGAAATTTAATAAATGTTTTTTCTTCTGTCAATCGATCTCCTTTGTTCAGCTTAACAGTTGTAAATCAGACGTATCTTAAATTATAAACCGACGCAATCCGTTATATGAAAAGACAAGCAAATCTAAAGTTTTATAGCAAAAAAATACCAGAGAGGTTATAATTGGTCATAAAATGTGTCTATGAACATATAAGTATATTTGTATATATAAACTTAATATAACAGTTGTTATCTAAATAAAGGCAAAGAGAGAGAGAAAATGTTGATCTTGTTTGTTTGCTAAATTTTTTTTCCCTCTCTAAGAAAAAAATACTAGCTGGGTAACGCCACGATCCATCCGGAAAAAGGAGAGCCGATTTCTCATGGGGATGGATAACATCACGTGGTTTGTCACTTTAACCAACCGAATAAGGTACAGCCTATTCTTCTTCATCGGTAGAGTTATCAAACTCTATGTCCTCAATATTGGTATCGTTCAACCAGTAGTCTTGAATTGTGTTGTTCCAGTTGGTCATTGGAGCTCTGTTCTCTGGAATCTTGTTTCTGTTTGATTTCTCTTCGTAGAATTTATTGTACATATTGAAAGGGTGCTTGTTAGCCTCCGTTTCATCTCCCACTGATATTGGAGTATGATATTTAGATGGATTTAAACGACGTAAGTTAGATATTATATTTTTTGGGATCGATACAACTGAACTGTTACGTCTCTTTGGTTGCTTCTGCTTATCGTTCTTGTCTTCCACGCTATCTTTACTCTCACTATACGTATTACTTGTATACATCTGATCATTCAACGTCTGTGTTTCTGAGTCTGAATAGCTTTTCGTATCCATTATTTTATATTCTATGTATGTATGTATGTATTAGTTGTTATATGACTATCTATATTTATGATTACTTAATCTACAAACAAGCAAAGACTCATTTAAATGCACTATACAACATACTTTATATACAACATCTACATTCCTGACCCGTGCATTGATAATCAAAAAACGTGCTAGATTAGATAACCTTACAACCTCCTTTCCTCTACTATCTGATATCTCTTATGACCTGATAGTACCAAAAGAACAGTCACTATGGGGGTGACCTTCTCCACGTGGCATGCACACATTTGGTTACCCAGCTACTTCCACAAGATAATAATCGCACGGCGCTATCACATATAATTTCTCGATGGATGAGAAACTTTTTTTTTTCAAACGGCGGTGACAAGCGGCTGGGTAATGGCTTATCTTATTTTTTCCTAGTTTGTGACACATTCGATATTTACTATTAGATAAGTAAGGAGGGAGACGGGATGGTCAAAATATATAAGTGAAAAATTTCAAGTCAGATCTTTTATTTAAAGGTAATAAATAATAGAGGTAAGTATTGTATCTGTGAAAACAAAAACAAAAACAAAAAATAACATGAGTTTACCAAAAAGCATTGAAGACTTGGAAGATAAATACAAGGGGTTTGTTTCGAGAAGAGACAAGGATAGAGTGATGAATATATTCTGGGAGACTAATCCTTCGAAGTTCAATGATGATCCAAATCAGTCATTGATTGAACTTTCTGGTGGTATGCCTAATGAGATGTTCTTTCCTATCGAGTCTCTACAATTGAATATCTTGAAATCTCCTTTGAATGACGATTTGATTAAGACTAATGTCACCATGAGTTCTCCAAAACCTTTGGCTTTAGCTCAAACATTACAATATGCTTTAACTCAAGGTTTCAAACCATTGATCGATTTTATAAATGCATTCCTTACAAGAATGAACAACATTCCATTGTACGATAGAAGCTTATGGGATACCATCTTAACTAATGGTTCCAGTGACGCACTATTCAAAATCTTCGATGTCTTCGCTGATGAGTCAACTACTGTCATGGTCGAAGAATTGACATTTGTTCCTGTTATCTCTAACATTAGGAACTCAGGTGCCACTGTTATTCCATTAAGATTGACATTGGATAACGAAGATGAAGGTATCGATGTCAAGTATATGGATGACCTATTGACCAATTGGTACACTGGTCCAAATAAACACTTACAAAGACCAAAGTTCTTATACACTATTCCAACGGGGCAAAACCCCACTGGTTTAACTCAAAGTGTTGAAAAGAGAGAAAAAATCTATAAGTTAGCTCAAAAATTCAACTTCATTATCCTTGAAGATGATCCTTACGGTTACTTAAAATTCCCAAAATTTGATAAGAAGAACCCAAATTATAATCCATATTCCACTGAACCAAAATTAACCACTGAAGAATACGCAACAAAGACTTTAATGAAGTCTTACATCAGCATGGATACAGATGGTAGAGTTCTTAGATTAGAAACTTTCTCAAAGATCTTTGCACCAGGTGTTAGACTTTCTTTTGTCATTGGTAACAAGTTCCTTATCAAGAAGATATTGAACTTCCAAGAAGTCTCTACAAGACAACCATCTGGTATTTCTCAACAAATTGTTTACTCGACAATCCACTCAATGACCGAATCCGATGAGCCAGAAGATGTGATTGAATCCTGGTTAAAATGGATAATGGCTTTAGCTCTTCACTACACCGAGAGAAGAAACGTTATGTTAAATGCTCTATACAATACTAAGGCTTTTGAAAAGAAATTATTCACTCTAGTCGAACCATCTGCAGGTATGTTCATTATCATTAAAGTTAACTTCAAACCTGAAGAAGGTGATGCCATTGAACAAATAAACAAGTTCTTCAAAGTTATGGACAATCATGGTGTTAGAGCTATCTTAGGTTACAAGATGGCTGTTGACCAAGAATTCTCAAAGGATCATTTGAACTTCTTAAGATTGACTTTTGCTTACGCCGATGACAATGCACAAATCACCGAATCAATTAATAGAATAGATAAAAGTTTATTAGAATATTTCAGTACATAATTGCAGAATTTTTGTATATATCTCTCTCTATATATATATATTTATCGAATGTTTTCTTTATTTCTTAATGGTTGCCTTGGAAAGTATGAACATCTTGATCCTTCTCTAAGTTAACTTTAACACCAATGGTGTCCCCTAGAGAATCCAATCTTTTCTTTAAGCTTTGACCAAACTCATTATTATTGATCTCGAAACTTAAACCATTGATCAAACTGAACTCATGTGTCACAGTACCACTGCACTCGTTGATTAAATTTTTAAAATTCTGCATCACAGTACTGTCAATAGTGACTTCATTAGGGTTATCCAGACTTAAAATATACGATGTGGTGGACTTTGCTTCGGACATTAAACTAAAGGTTATGATTGTGATGAATATATAAATAGCGCTCTTGATAAAACCAATCTTCATTAATATGAATATCTCCTGTATTATTTTATTTTCTTTTAACCTCTCTTTATAAATATGATTCCCTAAATGTTTCCTATATTATATACCCTCTATCAAGCTGTTTTATATATAAAAGATCAAACAAATTAGGGGTGGCGCGTGAGGTGTGCGGATGTACATCATCGCATCACAGATAACGACGTCATATATTAAAATAAACTAATAAACTATATATAATGTATATATATATATATATGAAATATAAAGAACTAAATTAGTGATAAGAGGAAGGGATAAAGGTGTTTGACGTTTGTAAGCTCATGCAAACAACATTCTTAGGGAATTCGTGTCTGTTACACCGTTGTTAATTGCAACTGAAAGTAAAATTTGAGCTTGAACTGGTGTTAAGAAACCACCAGCAATAGCTGAACTAGGAATGTTTGCATTGCTCAAATAGCCAATCTTGTTACCTGGGTAGGTGTACACAATTGGGAATGATGATGAACCAGAGTTGCTAGAAGTGTTGTTCATCGAGCTTGAGCTGATCACAACCAAACCGTTGATTGAACTAGACGAAGGGAATGTACTACCGATAGATAGACCTTCTTCGTAGACAATAGGTACTGCTGGTACAGAGGATATGCTTGTACTTGTGAAGTTCTTGAAATTGCTCTTCAAAGTGGAGTTTGGTGAAATCAAAATGGATTCACTAACGCCGAAGAACCAATATGGTATCCAGTTGTCACCTACAACACCTACAGGAACTCCAAATGGTGGTAGACTGCCTGCATATATAACCTTGTTCTTGGCAACAATCAATGGACCACGGCCAATAGCACCACGATCATTACCAACAACAATACCAAGTGTAACATCCTCAGTGATGATAATTGGCTTGTTGGTATTTAGAACGATAGATGCAAAGAACCCTAGAGATTCAAATGACTTCTTGTCTGCAACGATAACAACACCCTTAGTGTTACTATTTTGTAGAGTTGAGTTAACTGTACTTGCGACTTGGTATAATTGTGTAATGTTTAAGATACCAGATGAATTGAATACTGTAGTAGTTGAATAATTTGTTGTGAGTGGTATTTGACCACCGCAAATGATAATTTGCAATTGACCACCTGAACTACTACTACTGTTGGATCTTCCACCAGCACCACCACCGGCGATTGGTGAAGATCCATTTGTAGAGTTGGAACCGTTACCAGGTAGCATAGTACCGTTACCTGAAACGTTTTGCCTCTTGTGGAGGTTGACTGATGGGAAAGCAGAGACTGTGAGTGCAAAAATTAAGAATGAGATTATGTTGTTTAATATCATTGTATGAATCTTTTTATTCTTGTTTTTTTAACTCAAGAGAAGAGAAAAATTCTAATATATCGACATTTGAAGAACTACATACCGTTTAATTCTTCTTCTTTTATATATATCTACAATAACGTTGTCCAACACTTGTCTCAGGGAGTTAAGTCTAGACATAGAACCTTATTCTCCCTCCTTGTAACCTTTTTTATCATATCCTATCCTATTTAGCATCCCTATACGATTACAAGCACTGAGGGATTCCACAAAAATACTAATATAATTTCAATCTGATGAAACAATAATTGTCATTTAACCCATTAAGGCCCCATTACTTCCTATTAATTTGCTTTTTAATCAAAACTAGGCTCTGTCTTTAGAGATTTTTTTTTAAAGGGTGACAGACACCTCTGTGACATCGTCCATAATATTATGATTCGCCTTGCATACTAGGGATATGTGCATATTGGCCAGCTTGTTCTTTTACAATTATATAACTCAAGAAAAGTAATACATAGTGCTATTCTATTTCACTCTTAGTAAAGGGTTTCTTTAAGACTTGGATGATCTGCTGTCATCGTTGTGATATTGGCAATGATTTACAAATCATGACACCCCACGGATATTGGATTTACAAGCTGTAATTCTATGGAAAGTCACTCAAATGAAAAGTAACCCCCCACAGCCAGCCAAACTTGAACAACCCATTCTACTAATTCTTGTAATATCATATATATCATCTGTTCTTTATATACTAAACGTCACTTGGCATTAGTAGATTGTTCATTAGCGCGCTCCCCTTTTTCGGATACAATCTCTGTTATCCGAAACGCCTTTAACTATTTGCCTTCCTGGAGAAGATTTATTTCAAATGTTTATATATATGGGAAGAATTAAAAGATGAGAGATCAAGTTGGGGTTTCTACTATTTTAGTTTTGATACTTTTATTATAACACATCATCACAAAGGATATCCATAATCATGAGCAACAGGATGACAAGACCTGAAAAACCAACCATCAATTCATTATTGATCAACGTTAGTTGTTTAGTAGTAACAACTTGGGGTTTATCACAAGCCACTCAGATAGTGCTACCACCAACTTTAAGAGATGCAGGTCATAAACAATTTTTAACTAATATATCTGTTGTAGCTACTATTATTAATAATGTTATTAACATAGTTAATTGGATTATCCAAAGATCTAGCACTAATGTAAATCTTCAAAATAAATCTGATTTAGTCAGTAGACATGTATTCTTGCCTATTGCTCTAGTTCTAGAATCCATTGTTCCAGTAGTTTATTGGCCATTAAGACTTTTCGCTCTGAAGCTTATCATGCAAAGCATCCCAGATGCTAAATCTCCGATCCCAATCAAGGTTGATCTTTCAATTCATTTATTCCCAAGCATCTTTTTATTATGTGATCACTACTTATCCGGCTCCGGTTTAAAATTCAAAATCTCTAACGGTAAGGCATGGTTGATCGTTACTTCCTTAGGTATGGCCTATTATAAATTCTTAGGTGTATTAATCGATCCAAGTAGAGGTCAAGTTTACCCATATCCATTCTTAGATGTTGACGAACCATACAAATCTGTCATATTCATCGTTGTCACATCCGTTTCCTGGAGTTTCTATACTGTATATCAAAATTTTCCTCCATCTTTTAAATTTTTGATGTCCAAGAAGCAAGTATAAAGAATTTATAAAGAAAATTTTCTAAATAAGAAAATAAAATGCACATATCAATATAGATTGATAAACAAGTTATTTCAATTGCATTCAGCTAGTTATATCTAAATATTTATTTAAGATTGCTTCTAATTAAATAGTACTGTTCGTTCGCTGATTTCACAACCCTACTACTTTTTTCTACGAGTTTTTCTTCGCCTGACTAAAATCTGTAGAACGACAGATATTTGATATATTCTCCTTCGTGTTGATTTTATTTTAGTATATAAAGTAACCATATAATCAAAATAATTATAATATTCTATAAATTTCTACTTAAAAATCTTTTTGTTGTCTTTTTAAATAATTAACATCAATATTATCGCGAACACAGTATCAATATAATGGAAACTATCTTATAGGATCCAGGGAAAGATTCATTACTCAATATCTTTATTACTCATTTTTGGTACTGTAAAGCGTAGATTAAATGAACGTTGCTGGGCGCCTTATGTTGATTATTAGTGATACATTGGGAATCAGCAGTATCAACATCCTTTTAAATACCATATAGCGGTAATTGTAAATTTATATAAACTTGTCATGCATAAAAAACGTACGCAAGTCTGTACTCGAACACCGACGTGCATTGCGAAGCCAGAGTAGAGCCTTGGCGTTTAGAAAAATAACGATTGAGAGATATATGATTCTGTAATTATTACACTATGCATAGAATAAAAATATATAAGTTCTTATTTATATTATTAATATTATTGTTATTATTTTTAATAATTAAATCTTAAATTGTAAAAGAGTTTTAAAGAATAAAGAGAATTGTAATTTTGGAAATAATGTTCTATTATTTTTTCTTCTAAAATTGTAAAGCAGCACCCTTTTGCTTCTTTTCACCACCTAATTCGAAGTGCTTACATCTCTTTAAGACTAATTGAGCCTTGGTCTTACAAGCAACACATTCTAATCTTAAAACAACCTTCTTGGTAGTCTTAGCTTTCTTGTGGAAAACTGGCTTAGTTTGACCACCGAAACCGGATTGTTTACGGTCATAACGTCTCTTACCTTGAGCAAATAAGGAAGCCTTACCAGCCTTGTATTGGGTAACTTTGTGTTGAGTGTGCTTACGACAGGTCTTACCCTTACAGTAGGTCTTTCTGGTCTTTGGAACGTTAACTATTTTAAAATGATATTAATATTTGTTAGTAAATGATATTCTTATGTTATTTATGGAAAATTTGTACTCAACAAAACGTAAAAACTTCTTGATCTCTAATATCTTCAAATTTCAATTAATGTCTTTAAGTATCTTCAAATTTGAACGATTCTTGGTGAAGATATATTATACATAACACACAGGTTACGGTTCTTAATACATTAGAGAAGTATTATCAAAATTCTATCTATAATTCTACCTCATTTTCTTTCTTTGATTATTCATACGTCGTTGATTACCTCTATTAACTCTTCATTTATAATATCTCTACATACCCATTGTGATTGATAACTATTGATGATGTGGTTTTATTCAAAGGTTAAAAAAATATACCAACCAACCTAATATAAACACTAGAGTAGTACACCTATTTTTGATATAATTGTTACTATCTGTACTACGCCATATTGCGCTTACACAATTACCATACTCTGTGGTATCGATCCTCCATCGTTGCAGTTACATTAGAGATGCCAACTATTACATAGAATTTGTCACGCACTCAAAGCGCGCGTCCATGAATTTTTCAAAAAGTTCATCTACTTTTTTGAATTTTATGAAAAAAATAATTAGGCACTGCTGTATATATACAATGTATGGGTGTGAACAGTCAAATATATAATTTTGTTGTATAACGCTTATTAAAATTGGGCAGAATAATATTATTTGATCGTTAAAGAGATCTTGTATAAAAATATTCTGTAACTAAGTTCAAAATGATAAAAGAAGTAGTGGATCTGTATTTCTGTAAAGATATATATTACTTGCTGTTAATTGAAAAAGAAGATACTCACTCTTTATGTGACTTAATTTCTCTTAAGATTTGTTTAATAGCCTCTATTTTTGTTACCCGATTCTGATTTCCTTTCTAGGAAAAAAGATTAAATTGACAAAACTAATTTTAGTTTCGATCTTAAAGATCATTAACTTTCTTCAATTTCTTTGAAGAAGTAACTGATCAGTCGATAAGATTCTCATAATAGCATTTCCTACTCAGTAGTGATCCCGAATTTCAAGTTAACGTAATTATTTGATTCTATTTCGTAGTTTATATTCCTAATATTTGCCTCTTTCATCAGGCTAGTTTAAAAGGTTCATTGATTTTCTCATATTTGCAGGTATATATATAAAATGGGTATCGGTGATTTTGCTTCCATCTGTTCTAAAACTCCACTACCATTATGTTCTATTCTAAAGTCTGGTTCACACTTAGTGTTGTCAAATTCAACTACTATTCATAATTTTGAGCCACAATACTTAAACGTTGGTATCCTGCCACGTTGCTATGCTAGATCTGTTGAATTAGCCAACACTGTCATCTTTGGTGTTGGTAATGCTATCATCAACATTGGTGCATTGGGTGTTGTATTGATTATTATTTATAATATCAGACAAAAATATACAGCTATCGGTAGATCTGAATACCAATATTTTTTCCAAATACTACTATTATATGTCATATTCACATTAATTGTTGACTGTGGTGTATCTCCACCTGGTTCAGGCTCTTTTCCTTATTTTGTAGCTATCCAGATTGGTTTAGCTGGTGCCTGTTGTTGGTCATTATTAATTAATGGGTTCCTAGGGTTTAACCTTTGGGAGGACGGTACTATCAGGTCAATGATGCTGGTAAGAGGGTTTTCATTCTTAGGTTTCTTGGCTAATTTCTTAGCTTCAATCCTAACTTTCAAGCAGTGGATTGAAAACCATCAAGTACAAAACATTAATGCTACAGGTATGGTTATTGTTGTATACATTGTCAATGCTGTTATCCTGCTTGTCTACACCATCTGTCAATTACTAGTTTCATTGTTTGTTGTTAATAATTACTGGGTAACAGGTGCTGTATCTCTAGGTGTATTCTTCTTCGTTATCGGTCAAATTTTCGTGTATGCATTGTCTACCCAGATATGCGAAGGTGTTAAGCATTATATCGATGGTTTATTCTTCGGAAGTTTATGTAATATTTTCACATTTATGATGGTCTACAAAATATGGGATATGACTACTGATGACGATTTAGAATTCAGCGTTAGTGTTAACAAAGAAGGTGACGTTATTTATAGTAACAGCTTCAAGTGATTTAAGTCCAGCATCTGTGTTTCTATTACAAATATATTCTTTCTTCCTGCATTTAAGACAAGATATACAATCTGTCAATATAAATAACTATTAATAGAATTATTTAAGAAATATCAATTATCTATACACATCTTATCTTTTGTTATGTAACGCATATTCGAACCATTAATTAGAATTACTGAATGTCAATTATTTGATTTGAGGCGCGTCAAACCAAGTCACATGACCGTACTTTTAAATGGGTAAAATGTAAACAAACCAACTGTGCTACGGGACCTTCTGAGCAATAGTGATTAATTTGTTAAGAAATGAAAAATATAAACAAAACAATGAAGAACGATAGTTCTCATCCCCATAGTTGGAAGTAACAGAATTCTAATTAATTGTTCGTTTTCGTTAATCTTCGCTGATTTACTTAATTAAATATATAGTTAAACTCAGTGTTAAACTTATTACTTTATTTGACTTATAGATATTTCAATATTGACATACTGCCTTTAAATTAATTTGTATTCAGTTTAGTACTCAACCTAATACAGCAATATCGATAAGTATTTAAAAATGGATACAACCTCCACGGTGGACTCATTAATAAATGATATAGACGTCGAAGTAAGGGATACTAATGGTCAAATAGGACTAGGACTGATTGATACTGCCACCAACGATAACTTCGAATCAGAAGCCCCATTGGACCTAATGAGAAATAATAGTCAAAACAGTCTAAATTCAGTAAAGCATTTAAATTTTAGTAAAATTGATCATACTGATAATACTAGTGATATTACAGAAAAAGATTCTAGACATACCTTATCACCTCCAATGAATGTATTTACTTCCAATAAAAACAACCTTAATACATCTATGCAAACACCAGATCTACGTATGCCTGACATAGACTTGTTATCTGGATCAACATTTACAAACAAAGCAAGCCATGTATACATGAGAACTAGTCCTACTGCAAGTACGTCGAGATTAAGAGAAATGCTCGAAGATGAAAATAATGACAACAATGAAGAAACAGAAAATCAAAAAGTAGCAAAAGCAAAGACATTTACACTAGAACCAACACAGCCATTACTATCATTCAATGACCCATCTCAACAAATTAAAGAGGACAAGTATATTAGTTACGAAGCTGGCAATGCTAATAGTGATACTGAATTTGAAGATATGTACGGATATTCAATTCAACATTCTCCACAAGGCATGCATTCACCTTCTAAAATTCCTCTTAAAAACACCATAACAATTAATAGCTTTGCACAAGAAACTAATACAAAAAATCCAGCCACTAGACTTTCTTCAGATTCATCCAGTAATGGCGACATTACTGAATTATATACGTCAGTCCCAGAAGGTAAATTTCACACACTAGATCAAGGAGTTACCATTCCACCTACACCAGATATGACGTCTCTTAAGAATGATGATCTATCAGAAGCAGGCCATTTTAGACTATCTAATGCATACAATACTAGAATATTTAGTATGGCAACTACAATTGGTGACTACCAATCAGCAAAAGATCACCAAAGCGAATCTGATGTTGTTAGTACTGATATGAATTCAATCGAAAACTATAACAATGGAGAAGAAGAAGAACTAGTTAACACATTAGACATTTCTCCAAGTTTAGAGACAGATGATACATTTCAAGATCTCCATGCACTAAAAGATGAACAGAAAATAAACGAATCACTAAATAAACTCACAGTGGAAGAATCAATTATCAATGAAACTATAACTGAAAACTCTGACGATAATGAAAATGCCAATAGAATTGTCCTAACTATGGATAACTCAAAACAATATGAACAATCTGAAAGCATGATTGAACAAACACTCTATAAGGTTGATAAATTGATCGATGAAGAAGATAAACATAACAACCAACTATTGATTAACCAACCTATCAATGAAACTACAGCAGATATTATCAGCACTGGTACTGTAATCACCGATCATACTGACCTTGAATCTGATAATTCTAAGGTCGAAGATGAGGTGAGTGTCATGGACACCATTAGCCTTGGTGAAAATAGCGAGGAGAATTTATCTGCACCAAGTCAAAGTTTTTTAATAGGTGAAATAGTCGAACCAACCAAAAAAGTTGAAACATCTGACAATAATCAACAGCAGGCGTCCTTAGAAAACTTTCCAGTAATTGACATTAATGCTGAACAGAACACTGTTGATGAATTGAGTCAAGTCGACAATGACTCAACACATACCGATAATATTTTGGAAACAATAGAGGAATCTAATTATTTAGAACCTCTGATATTAGATAACAATGCCGTAGACAAGAATAAAAAAGAGACAAGACAAATATCTACAAGTTCTGATAAAGATTTACTAGCCTTTTCTTCTACACCAGTATTACCTCAGATTCAGAAATTTGAACCACTTATGATTGATTCACCATTTGACATCGATTTTGATAGCTCTTTTGAGTCAGATAAATCCTTTTCTCAACCAAAGAGTTTCATTAACGTCTGGCAAATCCAAGAGTCGAACAAAAAACCATCGCACAAGCCAACCATACCTATGAGAAAGGTAACCCCACCAAAGATACTCACAGAAGCTACTTCTTCTTTTTCATTCAAACCAAAGATGGTTCACAGTTCAAAGATACATTATCCTGACAACGATAATATATCCCAATTCAAATCTAAACTGTCTAACTCCTCATCCGATGAAAGTGTTTTCGGTACGTCATTATCTGACGATTTTGCTGATATCCTAAATAAACTATCCATGGATAATGCTTCTATCTGCGAAGGAACTGCTTCTTCAGGTCAGTTGAAAATATGGAATCAAGATACTGATAGCCAATTAAGAGATGAAAGCGTATCATTTAACAATGCTCATAGAAAACAATTCAGTATCGAACAAGCTTTCGGTGATGATATTCTATTATCTAACGTCAAGTCACCTGTGAAGGAGGTCCAAGTATGCAAAGCTGATAGCATTAAGAGTTACAATCTTGATTATGACAATGATAGGGAAAATGAACAAAACGTTCTTCAATTCAATGGTTTCAATGAAATTGAGACTAAAGAAATGGCAAATAATCATGAACCTATTAATCCAGAACATATCAACAGTCCATTTAAGGTCACCAGAACCAAGAAACATGACGCTGACTTCAAACATATGTATGAACCACTATTTTCCGGATCAAATATTTCTAAACTTGGAAAAACAAAAGCCATTGAAACTTCTATAAATAATAAGACAGACGTACCAAAAGATAAGGATGATGTGATAGCTGAATTAATTACTCAAAGACTAAATACTGAAGAGCCTGTAGCTGAAATTAAAAACGAAGATTTGGTAGATCTAGGTATGTTGTACTTAAACTTACATAGAATCAAAGTAGAGTTGGATAGTGTGAAATATCACCAAGCTACATTTTCAGTAGAAATCGATAACGGCATAAACGTCACTAAGAGCTCTTGGAAAAGTTTAGATGACGATAACTATTTAAGCATTGATAAAGAAATTGAAATTCCGATAACAAATAAGGAAAGTATATTTTTTATTACCCTAAGATGCAATTATACCAGACCAACTAATGAATTGTATGAAGTTGTTCAAAAGATTCACGATGGAAGAAAATTTGCTGGTCTTGGGAAAAAGAATTATAGATACGAAAAGAAGTTTGTACAAAAACAGATTGAATCCGATGAATGGGATTATATTTTTGCACCTGATGGATCATTTGGACGTTTAGAATTACCATTAAACGAAGCCTTCTTAAGCAGTATTTCCTTCAAAGGCACTAAAGAATTAGAATTTGATTTGATAAACAAATGGGCCAAGATAGCTAGTAAAGCTCAACAAGCCACACCAGCCAAAGAATTGTTGAAAAGAAGGCCATACTCAATCGGTAAGCTAACTGTTAGTGCAAGTTTTGTCAACAGAACCTCTAACCTAGAAAGGTTTCCAAAAACTATGAAGTTGGTTAAGGAAATGGTTAAAAAATATAGCTATCAAGAATCTATCACAAAAGAAGGTTTCTTGTTACAAGAAGGTGGTGATGTTCAAGGTTTGTTGCAAAAAAGATACTTCAAACTACAGGGTTGTAGTTTAATTGGTTATCACGAAGTTTCAGGGACTCCTAAAATTAACATTAATCTTTTAAAGGCAACTGAAGTAATCGATAATAATGATGTAAAGAAAACCGATGGTACAAGAGATTTTACTAATCTAGTTCTATTCGGTGAAAGCTTTAAAATAATATTTGAGGATGGTGAATTTTTAAGTTTAAATTCTGACACTTCTGTTAGAGATACCAGAGAATGGTATAACAAGATTAAAGAAAGTGTCGCATTAAACATAGTTCATCAACCTTGGGTTAAACAATTGGCCAACGAATTAAGCCAATAGTTGTAAAATTAAATTTCTAATCTATAATATACTATTAGAAAATTTTGGACTCTTAATTACAATATACAAGTAATAAAATTTTTAATTAATAATTGAATATCTCTCTATATTCCAAAAATTCTCATTTCTATTAATGCTAAGAAATTATGCCATAGAACTACCAAATTTAAAGAGAATCGTTATAAATCGTAATATATAAATATATACCTTGTTACAAAACATCATTTACGTTGTGGTGACTGTTGTTGTTGTTGTTGTTGTTGTTGTTGTTGTTGTTGACCCATTGGCATCATGCCTGGCATTGGAAATGGTGAAAACCCGTTAAACATAGGAAGTCCAGGAAAACCACCTGGGTTCATCATTTGTGGTGGAGCGTTATTATTCATGTTCATGTTATTTTGGTTATTATTCATCATTGGATTACCTGGAATCATATTTCCAGAATTTTCAGCAGATGGGCCATTCAATTTACCTTGTTGTTGTAATGAGAGTAGACCCATAAGTATCTTTCTTGGATTATATTCTTCTCTCCATTTTTCTTGTCTATCTAGATATTCCATCCATGTATATTCGTTGAAACCATAATTGAAATAGTCACTTGTGTTGGCACCTGCCTGTCTCCATGGTTTTTCCCTTAAAACTTCTGGATCAATCTGTGTAACTGGCTGACCGTCGTATAGACCATCTTTATCTAAATCCAGAGAGCCTGGCTCCATGTTTAGTTCTGATTCTGTCTTCTTTTCCCCTTCTCCTTCAGTCGAATCTGCACCTTCACCAGCTGTACCGGTCGTAGTGGCACCAGCAGTAGTTGTGGTTGTGGTTATATCAGTAGCTATACTGATGGAATTTCCTGCATCTGCTGTTCCTACAGCAGATGGAGTTGCAGCACTAACAGCTGTGGCAGATGTTGTACTTGCTTGAATAGAATATTTATCTAGTCGACATGGATCCTTACCTCTACTGACTATAAATTCTATATCTGAATCACTCTCTTCATCTGAGTAATCCGATCCACTCTCCTGAGATGCACTGGATTCGTTGTCATTATCAATATCTCGCTCTGCAAGCTTTGGCCTTTTTATGCTTCCATTATCTGTATTTCCTTTAGTTACTGAATTAATATTTCTTTTCTTTGAAGTTTTAATAGGTTCGGTACCTGTTGAATTAGGTTCAACGCGATTGTTTTGGGTTTTTGATTCCTCATCTGAACCGTATAGGAATTTATCATCCTCATCATCACTTGAATTCATATTTATTATCTATTATGTGGTCTATGCACTGTATGGTTCTGATAAGACCTGGTTATTATTATTAAAGAATGAATGAAACCTGTGGACGACGTTAATGTTAGAACAATTAATTTCGTTATGTGTCTATGACCTCTTCAACACTGAAATTATTCGTTTTAAAATTCATTCTTTATCACATTTGTTAATTTCAAATTTGATATTTTTGCATGTCAAACTGTCCGAAGTGATCCCTAAGAACAGGTATAACATCGGACAGTTCGTTCAATATGATAATCATATGACACCATTATAAACGATTAAAAATGATTAATTCTATGAATAATGAAAGTAATTCTTTTAAATATAATATAACAAAGCATGATGCTATATATATGTATGTATGTACCTAAGTTTTAGCAAAAAACATTAAATAAGGACGTTTCGTTAATTGTAAAAATCATGTAGAATTTTCACAAAATGCATTCAGAATAATAAAAGAAGAGATAGATGAAAGATGGAATAATATTCGTGTTTGTTTCGTTAAAGGTATGTCTTACTGAATCTATAAGAAATCTCTTGGAATCTTACTTTGTCGAAATATTCTTCGTTACTCGAGTATCTCTGTAGTTTTTGGTTTAAAGATCTGATAAATAAGCTACTAGGACTAGTATTCTTTGGGTCGAGACCATGTAATTTATTTCTATCAATCTGGTTTGTGTAACCAAATTCAGTTTCAATTTTATTATTGGATGCAGTATGTACAAAAAATTGCAAATCTCCATATATGTAGTCTTGTTGATTTGATGGTTTTGAATCTATCATTATTGGTTCAGTGAATTTCATAGTTGGCATATATCTTGGTATTGAATCTTTGATATAGTCAACGGTTGTCTTTTCATTAATAGAGTTAAGTTCAGTCGAACTTATTTCAACAGGTGGCTTTAAATTATTTGAAAATATCGAATATTGAATAGAATTAGAGGTCGAAAATGATGAATTGATAATCTGTTGTTTTACGTCGTTATAGTCTTCAATATAATCCTCATATTTACATGTCTCATTTAATAAAGATGCAGTATTCAATAAATGCAATGGTTGAGTATGAACTAAGTATTCATTATCGAAGGAATAACCTTCTGTGTGATCTGTAGTAGAGACACTAATTGAATCTTTAAAGTCTTCATACTGGTATGAATAAGAAGGTGGTGTCTTTGTGAATGAATAATGCGATGATTCTATTTCTTTAGCAGCTGTAGAGTCTTGTTCGTTGTCTATATTTTCGGAATTAATGATTGAATTAAATAATTCGATATAGTAAGCACCACCGTTATATTGATAAGAAGGAGAAAATTCAAAATTTGGATCATCTTCATCGAACTGGTACATTAAATCATCATTAGAATATAGTTCAATGTTATCTGAATTTAAAACATCAAAATTCAATGGATCATTAATCAATTGATTTGATGGAGTTGATGTCATAAGAGAATCCATCGCTTAGAAAAGAATATTTATTAAATGAAAAAAGTTGAGGTATAGGTTTATTACTATAGATGGTACATCTTAATAGACAAAAAAAAAAGGAAGAGTAAACTATAAGAGAAGATGAAGAATGAACCTCAAAATAGTTTATTTAAATATGAAATTCAATTTGAACAAGATCTCCGCAATTGAACATGATTAAGGATAATTCGGCAATGTTTCTAAATTGAATTATTCAATAATAAACAAAGATAAACATTGCAGTAGTAAATTAAGGGATTTTCCCAATATACATTATTAAACAATCTTGGAGATAAATTAAACATACTGATAATTTTAACTAATATACCATCCCCATAAATCTCTCATCAGTTACCATTGAGTCATTCCAATAATTTCGCAGTAGTATTAGGGTTACATTGAAATTCAACAATCGCAATCCAATATCCAACATTTTTTTTGTTAATTGAAACTCTAAATGTCTTATTTGTTTATATCTTCCATTGAAAACAACAATTTGCGTTTAAGATATGGTTCAAGAACAATTCAATTTAGTGTTTTCTATTACTGTAAAAGGAATAGTAATCGAATCAAATATGCGTGGAACTGTCAAAATGCAATATGCAAATTTGTCTCGACAATTTGGATAAAACGCAAATTGGCATTTTGAATAAAAAGCTTAAATCTAATCGTTTCCCTAGGGAAATTATTTCAAGAGGGGTTTCTCCAATTGTTTCTTGTATGCATGTTTCTGTGCCAAGAAAAAAATTGAATGCGGAGAAATTAATTTCCAATGATCACCAATACGACAATATGCCTGAAAACAGGAACGGGTGGCTGGAACATAGAGGATTCTACTGCAGACAGCATTTTTTTTAAAATAATTTATATTTTAATTTAATTTATATATATGACTACAACATCCGTACATTATTTACACCCAGACAGTTTGTGAACATATTTCCATAAATATTTTGTTTTTCGCTTCTTGAAAAAACTGTTTTCAAGTTACCCTACACTTCTGCATTTCCGTAAGACAAAGAACGTTGAACATAGAAGGAACTTCATTGAAAAACTCACGATGTTGAAATGTTAACAAAGTGTTTTAGCTTATAATATAAAGGAAAACTAACAATCAAAAACAAGAAAAATGTATGTATTACAGGACTTATAGTTGATAATTGGAGAATCTAAACACCATGAATGAGAGATACTCTTATATTTTTATCGATACTTAATTTTTAGGGACATGATCAACTAACAATCTAATTTTTTTTTTCATTGTCATTATGATACAAACATGTTATGTTATATCTAATACAATAAAAAGAATACTTTACTATTAGGGCTAAGAGAACAAAGAAGGTTGGTATTACCGGTAAGTACGGTGTCCGTTACGGTTCTTCTCTAAGAAGACAAGTTAAGAAGTTAGAAGTTCAACAACACGCTAAATACGATTGTTCTTTCTGTGGTAAGAAAACTGTTAGAAGAGGTGCTGCCGGTATCTGGTCCTGTGTCTCTTGTAAGAAGACTGTCGCCGGTGGTGCATACACTGTTTCCACTGCTGCTGCCGCCACTGTTAGATCTACCATCAGAAGATTAAGAGAAATGGCTGAAGCTTAAACGAATTATTCACTTTGCATATACAAATAATAACTATAATAATATTTTAAAACACTATGTTGTATATCTTTTGTACGTACATATAAACAAACGGTCTTTTCTACATAATTAATTCATTCGAAATGCATAACTTTTATATTGCTTTGAAAGTCGGTCCGTCATTTATGTCACATGACCTCAATCATCCTCACCATCCAAAACCCGTTTTTCTCAAAATTAAAAACTCCGAGCCTATTCCGAATAAGATATCTTAAATCCAACTCCGGATCAAAGGAAGGTAGCCTCACATTTTCCACAATGGCCAAATGGGATATGTCATTGGCCCTACACATAAAAGGCCGTGAATCCGGACAGATGGGGTGCATGAAATTTACATATTAATGGGAATATTGTTTTTTTAGAATAATAGTACTGGTAATAATCATGGCTTTTATTTCATTGGTTTAACTTGGTTTAAAATTTCATTACAAATCGGGCTTTGGAAATACCATCAGTATCTATTGGTATGTTATTCCATAGTATGTCTGGCTTGATGGATGACTAGCCCATAAACCCCCTCCAGCGTAAACGGTGTTATACCACAGCGGTATAAACTTCCACAAATATATATATATAAACCTATTCAATTTGATCTTGTACCCTTTTCTCTAATTCTTTTTTATTTATATTTATTTGCTAGTATCAATAAAAATACAATATATCGAACATATAAATTACTTAGTTATGTCACAAAAGAAAAAATCATCTCATCCAGCTGTAAACTTAATTGCTGGTGGTACTGCAGGTTTATTCGAAGCTTTATGTTGCCATCCTTTAGATACCATAAAAGTTAGAATGCAAATCTACAAGAGAATTGCAGCCGGACACAATGCGTCCAAACCACCTGGTTTTATTACTACAGGTAAAGCTATATACTCTCAAGAAGGGTTCATAGCACTATATAAAGGTCTAGGAGCTGTCGTTATTGGTATCATTCCAAAGATGGCTATCAGATTCTCTTCTTATGAATTTTATAGAGGTCTACTAGAGGATAAAAACACTGGTGTTGTATCCACTGGTAACACTTTCTTAGCTGGTGTAGGTGCTGGTATCACAGAAGCAGTTATTGTCGTTAACCCAATGGAGGTCGTTAAGATTAGATTACAAGCACAACATTTACCACAAACTACTACCCCAATCATACAAGCTGCTACTCAAGGTGCACCAGCTATGGCTACCTCTGCAGGTGCGGCAGTTGCCTCCACAGCATCCAATGCAGTTAAATCTGTAACTCACACTAAATATAACAACGCTGTTCACGCCACATACACAATTGTTAAAGAAGAAGGTTTCGGTGCATTATACAGAGGTGTCTCCTTAACAGCTGCAAGACAGGCTACTAATCAAGGTGCAAACTTCACTGTATACTCCAAATTAAAGGAATACCTACAAGATTATCAAAAAACAGATGTTTTACCATCGTGGGAAACCTCCTGTATTGGTTTAGTATCCGGTGCCATTGGCCCATTCTCTAATGCTCCTTTAGATACCATCAAGACCAGATTACAAAAAGATAAAACTATCTCAACCGACAAATCTTTATCTGCTTGGAAGAAAATCTCCACTATTGGTACACAATTGATCAAAGAAGAAGGTTTCAGAGCACTATATAAGGGTATTACCCCAAGAGTTATGAGAGTTGCTCCAGGTCAAGCTGTTACTTTCACAGTTTATGAATACGTTAAAGGTCATCTAGAAGAAGCGGGTTTCTTCAGTAAATCAGCTAAAACTAAACCAAAGTCTCTTAAATAGATACATCCACATTCTTAACACTATTTACAGGTTTTTAAATAGATCGAGATTGTTTAGATAAATCTCCAAACTCACAAATAACATCATACCTAGATATTCAACTAGACATGATTGTTCCTCGAAGAACTTCAATATAACAGAGAATATATATATATCTATTTAATTATATAGATATAAACATCACCATAATTCTTACTTTATAATACCGGTAATATTTTTATAAGGTTATTTAAAACAATTAAGAAAAAAAGTTAAGAAGGTAAACCCAGTTTACACTTTAAAATTAAGCACAGAGTAAAGTAACACCAAGCTTCATCAAACTAGGTAGAACACAATAATGGAAATCCCAAAGGAATATATACTATCAACGAATTTTAAAATTCCCTCAGTGGGTCTTGGAACATATAATCTGCCACCTGAAGATACAGCAGAGATTGTAGAGGCAGCCCTCGAGAGAAATTACAGGCATTTCGACACAGCAGTACTGTATGAAAATGAGAGGGAAGTATCTGAAGGTATTGTAAGTTGGCTAAACAAAAATCCAACTCACTCCAGAGAAGAAGTATTTTACGTAACAAAACTGTGGAATTCACAATTTGGCTATGAGAATGCTAAAACAGCCATCCTTGATTGTGTCAACTGTGTAGGCTCACTAGGTTACATCGATTTACTACTAATGCATTCTCCAATTGGTGGTAAAGCTATAAGATTAGGCACATGGAAGGCGATGCAAGAAGCTGTTGATCAAGGTTTAGTTAAAAGTATAGGGGTTTCAAACTTTGGTGAACGTCATATTCAAGATATATTGAACTGGGACGAGTTAAAACATAGACCAGTAGTAAACCAGATTGAAATATCTCCATGGTGTATGAGACAAGAATTAGCTGACTATTGTAAAAATATGAATATTTTTGTAGAAGCTTATGCTCCTTTGACTCATGGTTACAAAATGAATGATAAAGTTCTACTAGAGATCGCAAATGAAATTGGCAAGAACACTGGTCAGGTATTAATTAGATGGTCCTTACAACATGGTTATATTCCACTGCCTAAAACTGCCACAGCATCAAGATTAAGTAAAAACTTAGATGTTTATGACTTTGAATTGACAGATGAGCAAATTAAAAGAATTGATCATCCTGAAGCATATGAACCTACTGATTGGGAATGTACGACTGCTCCATGATTTAGAATACTCTTTAAATAATACTAGAAGTAATTCATACTATTTACTCTACATAATTGATACAAGTACACTTTTTTTTAAATTAAAATGACATTATTGTATATCATTGAATTCGCCTTTTTTTCCAAGCTCATCGATTTTTAGAAAGTCCTAAAATGGGTACTTAGTATTATTAAGCAAATAAAGAGCTACTCAAACTGAAATACAACCTGAATTAGAAGCCATTATAGTTGTCGAATCAGCATTCCCAGAAGTACAAGGATGAATGGTCTAAGGAAAACACATTACGAGGTGCTCAAGGTTACTTCAAATACGTCGCCGGCAGAATTAAAAAGAGCATATAGAGAATTACTACTGGCTACTCACCCTGATAAGCAGCAATATACTGGTACAACCAGCGTCAAACCATTAAGAAAAGAAGCAAATGTTGATGAAATTACGGAGGCATATCGTATATTAGGCACTGAGAACCTCAGAAAGCAATATGATGATGAGTTGTTGGAATTTGGTAAACGTAACGGTGTTTACAAATTCGGTGATGGTGTAGATGAAGTATCTCTAGACACATTTGAAGTAATCGATGATGAATCTGATAAAGATACCGAAGATGATATTACTCATTTTATAAGAAAATGTCCAAGATGTCAAGTAGGTGATGGATTTAAATTAAATGATGACTTATTAGAGGAATACGCAGTTCCTTGTGAGGATAAAGAAGAAGACATGTATCAAGTTCTAATTCAGTGTGAATCGTGTAGCTTGTGGTTGAAGGTCAACTTCTTTACTGCAGATGAAGAGGCATTATCATCATAAAAATATTGCATGCATATGATTGTGTTTAGATCTCAGTTTACTTGGCATTCTACATAAACTTATTTTCGAAAATAAAAGTTAATCTACAGTTAAATCTAAATCATTCATAATTAAATAATATTGTATAAGATACGGCTAATATAAAATTATAGAGTATTATAATAAGTTCAAAAAAATCTATTGTATATTGATATGAATGAGGGAAGTAGGTGAATGCGAATATGACAAATTATAGAACTAATTATTGTTAATTATTAATTGGGATATTTATTTGGTTTGTTCTACTTTCTCTTTTTCTTTATCAGCATCGTATAATGAAATTAGAGCTTTCGACATTGATTCGAAATCTGTCATCAGACTTACGTGACCGGTTTCACTAACAATTTTAGCGACAACTGTGAAACCTTTTCTCTCTGGTAGCAACCATGAATGATGTACTACACCATCGCCGGAACCATAGTATAGATCATCGTAGTCACCGTCTATGATACCTTGAATACCTTCGACTTTACAGCCACGAACTGTAGGAACTCTATTACCATAAACAGTTACTAAAGGAGGATAATCCTTTGATTCATCGTATTCTAAAGACTTTAAATAATCATCGGCTTCTTTTAACGTACGATCCAGATAACTACAAGAATCTTCGTAAGAAGTTCTAAAGTTATAATCTACATCAACCTCTTCTAAAGTGTCAGTTATATTATTAACAATCTCTTTACCTAATATTGGAACCTTTTTCACAAATTCTTTGGTTTTTGAGTTTACTGTTTCTAATACGGTCAATGGATTAGGAACATCTAATGCAAACAATGAAGTCATCGAAGAAGTTCTCTTGGGTTCAAATATATGTTTATGTGTAAGGTGATAGTGGTGCTTTTTCTCATCCTTCTTGATTTTGGCCAGTCTTTTGTCACTTACTAAAGGAGATAGTCCTAAAGCCTTCCAAACTTCTGAGTCGAAATAGTCAAAATCATACCTTTCGTAAGTATCTCTATTGATAAAACATCTACCATCTGCTGGAAGGAAGTAAAGTGTGCTTCTCATGAAAAAATTGGCCTCACTACTTAAGATAGATTTGTTCCATAAGACAGAATCACCAAATCTAATAGGACCAAGAATATTAGGACATTGACTGGGTGAACCGATGTAAATAATACCTCTAACATACTTGGTATAATCTTGTAACGCTTTATGAGCAATTACACCACCCATAGAATGTGCTAAAATATAAGTACCCTTTGGTTTACCATTGTATCTTGGATCTGTCTTTTGCTTCTCATAAATCTCTTTTAATCTATCACCTAATTGTTTGGTAGGAATACCTAGTGACAATCTCCAATCATAGCCAAAAGTTTCTATTTCTACATTTGGATTAGCGCCCAACCTATTAATTAATTTTCTCGATATATCAACTGGGCCTACATGGGTTAGCATACCATCCGGTACGATATCCTTCTGAGTCCTTATTTCATCTTCTTCGTTAGGCCCTATATAAAGATCAATCTTGGTTAAGTTTAAACCTGCTTTCATTGGCACCCATAATCTCTTATTAGTATAAGCATCTCTAAGGATAGAACCTCTATAACCACCCATTATTATGAAATCACCACTGATATCGTCCCAAATTGAATTTATACGCTTATACGTGTAGCCATCCTTTGTCTTTGCATTTTCATCCATTGTGATTTGTTTCAATTGGTGTCTAAAGCCTTCTATACCAAGACTTTCTTTAATAGCTTTGTTTCTAACATTTTCGATACCCTTCTCATCTCGATATAATTCTAATTCTTCGAGCGATGAGATTGAATTTGTTCTCTTTAATTTTTCTTTGATCTTTTGTTTAGTCTGCGGAGTCTCCTCCTTCAGCAATGAATATGTCCTACTCTTCATTAAGTCTAGTACCTCTGGCGATTCTTCGTTGCTTGATTCATTACTGTCATAAGAACTTTCTTCAGCGGCGGCATTTTCTTTTACCGGAGTGAACAAATTAAACATTGAGATATGTCTATTTGGCAGCTTATTATTTTCACCGAATGGCAGAGACAATGAAAAAATCTTGTTATCTTTATTATATTTCTTAGAGTTTTTCTGTTCTTCAGTATCAAGATGGTTAATGTCCTTGACCTGGATGAATCTTGGCTTTGAGAATTCATATACTTGTTCAGCATCTGCACTACAAGTCGACAAATTACTCTCATCCGTGCCTTGATGTGCTAGAGGCGTAATTATCATATTTGACCCACCAATAATCTGATTAGCATAATCAGCTGCATTGGTACTTTTGTCATTTTTTTCATCTTCGGTACTATCATGTGTACTGGTACTCTTGTTACTTCTCACTTCGTCAAATTCATTATCATTTGTAGAACTCAAATATGCTGACGGTTGCTTATTCTCACAGTATACGTGTATTTTCTGAGATGGAGTCCTGCTGAGGTTTCTGCTGTGTCCTATAGGCACATTATGTTCATCGTCATTGTCAAGCATAATATCTTGATGTTGTTCTAGCATCAATTGGTCTCCTCAACGTATTGCATAATACCTGCTATATTTGTATTTTTTATATTCTAAACTCATCATCCCACGCCAAACACTATCTAATAATAACATATTGAATGCTTCCAAGTTTCACCTGAGAGATCTATAATTTATTGTAAATAAGGACTTATAAATTACACCCTCATCTCTACGGCGTTTTCTATGTCGCGAGAGTCACAAGGGATGTCTATTCAGGCTATAAGGTTTACATACATTCCGATACTTTGACAGGACTTAAAAAATAATTTGCTATTGAATTACCTGTCAGTTCTTTAGAGTGGCATATTAAGGGATCAAAACGGTACATCAATAATGAATCAGGAACTTACAGCAGTTATACCATTAGAGTCTGACCCAGCTGTTTTCGATAAGTTTGCGAGGGCTTTGGGATTAAACCCAGTGGTAAACTTTATAGATATATTTTCCATTGAGGATGACACCCTACTTGGTTTTATTCAAAGACCAGTAGTGGCTATTATATTGCTATTCCCAGTGCAGGCCAGTAGTAATGGTGTTTCACAAGTCGATGTTACTGCTTCAGTGGGTGAGTCTCCGGTTTGGTTGAAGCAGAACTTCAAGAACGCTTGTGGGTTGTACGCAATGCTACATATATTAATTAACAACAAGCATCTATTGACTGAGGATTCAATTTTATTGAAATATTGTCTTGAGAATAAAGATATCAACCTTAATGACAATTTGAACCAGTTTATTATCGAATTTATTAAGTCTCACACCGAAGATTTCATTAATCATTCTGGATCTTCTGAAAATCCTAATCCTGATGACTTAATTGATCTGCATTATATTACATATATATCGTATTGTAATACATTATGGGAGTTAGACGGTAGATCTAAACAAGGGAAAGCTTTCTGTTTGGGTGAAGTTTCATCACCAGATAATAAGAACAATGAATATCCGGATCTAATTAACGAACCGTTAGTTAAGGAGAGGATTACATCATATATGAATAGTGTAGAGAACGAAAATGATAAAATGAACTTCTCATTACTTGGCCTTTCAAAATCTTGGGATTAGTGTATATATATATATATTGCTATATTGCTATATCTGAGTCTTTTAAATGTATATTTACATGAATACATAGCTTACTCATCGAAACTACCAAATGATAAAAGTCCTGCACTGCCGAGACCCCTCGAGTGTCTAGAGAAATAATCAAAATCAATGGAGATTGCATTCGCCAACAGAACTGCTCTTTCGTTTAGATTCAGTATCTTATCACTTAACTGGCTCGAATCATAAACATCCTTAAAACTACGGCTCGAATCGAATCTCACAACATAAACACCAGTGTCTGTTAAGAATTCTCTACCAAGACCAACCCAGTTTCTATCCACGCTACCCATAATTTTGTTTTGTTCATCCATTACAGGAAACTCAAATGATAAAAATGGCGCATCTATAGCACCAAATTGGTTTAACGTATGTTGTTCCACTGCCATTTGTTCTTCATTTTGTCCTTCTATTTTCCTTTGGTTGAATTCCTGAACAAACAAGTTATAACGTCTTCTCCATAAATGCCAACTCTGTATACTTTCACCTATTAATACATCTCCTTCGTTGTGATTATTCTCTTCATTTTCTGTATTCCACACGTTTAGCTTTGAATTAATAAATGAAAATTGTCTATCAACTTTAAATAAATGATTATTGTTATGATCAAATAGATCTACAATAAAAGGACGATGTAGTTTTGTCAGTTGCCTCGTCATGACATTTATTAATGATCTTTGTCTTTCGACAGCAAAGCCTAACGTTTCGTTATTGGCATTACTTATTCTATATCGATTATTTTGTTCAAAACCAAATATTATACTACCAAATTCGATCTGTCTCTCTAGGATTAGGATTGGATTACTTAATAGACTCCGTATAGATCTCAGTTTATTTACTGCTAAACTCATTTCTTTATTTTGTGTATTTGCTTGATTATATATGTTTGTTTGAGAAGATAGTAATAACAAATTATAATCTATTTTTTAAAAGCAAATAAATCCCCGATGTTACTTATGTAAGTAATTATATTGAATTACGTAACGATAGTTAAATAATGTCGTTTTATATATTTGAAGTATTATCTATTTGATCAATTGTGTTGCCATTTTATTGAAATTACCAGATTCTTATAGAAATGTGTTATCCCATTTAAAGAATATTTGAAGTAGTAAAACTATATAACTGGAAATTATGTTTAATTTAGGAGTCTTAATTCTGATTAGGGAACATTTGTTGGAATTAAGAAGTAACAATTGTAATACAAATAATAATGAAGGCCAAAAGTTTATTTCAATATTAATATTTGCCATTTTAAACAAAAATAAGTATTATAACTAATTAATTTCTCGAAGAGTTTTGTCGACTTACACACATTACTCTTTTATAAATAACCACTATGTAATATAGCTATTAAAGTCATATTTTTACCAACTCCTGATATTGAACTATATGGCTTTGTATCGAGTCAGTGGATATTATAAACCGAAAACAACCTATTTAACAAATGATACACACTATTATATAATGTAGAACCTTATTTCCAAATATTATAAAATATAGGGAGTTTGGCCGAGTGGTTTAAGGCGTCAGATTTAGGTTGTATTATTAACTTAAACGTTCTGATATCTTCGGATGCGTGGGTTCGAATCCCATAGCTCTCATTATTTTTTTATAATTTTTTTTGCATAGGCTTTCTATAAGCTACTTAAATTTTTTGGCTTTTAAAGGATCAATAGAAATATATAATATCGATAGAAACATAGAAGAGTAAAAGAAAGGGTCACGATTAAAGATGTTAGGTAGATTGGTTAATAAACGTTGTATTCATACAGTACCAAAATTAACCAACATAAAGCAATTACAAGCCTCTGGTATTCCAAAAATATATTCAGCTAGCGGATTTAATACGATATGGACAGACTATCAAAGATATCTTTGTGATAAATTAACATTAACGACAGCAGGTACTAGTCTCGAGTCATACTTACCATTTCATATTCTTTTGAGTACTGCTAAGAAACCATTTCAAAGTAATGTTTTCAATTTAGCATCTGCTATGCATACCAATCATTTATTTATTGAAAATATTCTACCTGTTGCAGAAGGTGAAACTAATATTCCTTCGAAGTTATTAATGAACAGAATTCAAGAATCGTTTGATGTTGAATGGCCAGAGTTAAAAGAAGATATCATTAAGTTGATTGAAAAGAAAATAATTGGTCAAGGTTGGTTTTTCTTAGTCGAGAACTCTAACAAAGAGATTCAATATCTTTTCTTACAAAATAACGGTACTCCATATTATTTCCCACGTAACCAGTTATTTGATTTAAATATTCCAATAAACTTAAATGAATTTACTCATTTAGAAAAAATTAAAGAGTTAGTTAAGACCAAGAAACAGACAAATGGAAGTGACGCAACAAAGGATTGGACCATGCCATTGATCTGTATTAATCTATGGGATTATGCTTATTTAAAAGATTATGGTATTGATAAGAGATCAGAGTATGTTAGAAATGTGCTGGATAATTTGAATTGGAATGTTGTAAATAATAGACTATATAAATAGTGAAGTAATATATATACTTGTAAATAAAGAATGCTAATATATGTATGAAAACTGTAGTTAACTTATTATTAAATTACTTTGATTGCGATATACTTATCGAATTCATCCTTTAACATTGTTGCTCTCCCTCTCTTAACTAAGATTGAAAGACAGTTTATAATTAATGCATCGGGCATCGAGTGAAATTGCCAATCTATGGATTCATCACCATCTGTAAGTTCATATATGGTTACCACTTGATTTAATTTATTGCATGTTTCAAACCATTCCAGTATCTGTGATGCCCATGAATCTACATTCTTCCATAGGATATAGAACTCATCTATCTTATCTTCTTTCTGTTGGTTTATCTTCTTTCTTATTAGTTGTCCATTTGATAACATTTGTTGGAAAATTTCCTTGATGAATAACGGTGGAACAGTTCTATTAATTTCAGTGTTACAGAAAATAGGTTCTGTTTCATCTACCGAATCCATAACATTAACTTTCTTGAATTTACCTAAGGAGTTAATCTCCCAGTATTTCTGTTGTTCACTGTTTTGTAATACTATATCAATCCATGATACAATCTGTTTATTTCTTATTATAGCATTTGGTTGCCTTGTATACGATGGTGGGAATGAATATATAGGAGGGAAATTCATTGTATTTAGCGTAATCGTGTTTGTCAGACTTTGATTTTGACTTATCCTCCAAGATGTCCAAATTTATCTTGAAATTTCGAATTATTTTTTACTATGAATAAAAATTATGTTAAACTAAATATTGATATTTAAGTTGTTTAATTAAAGGAATAATATACTATTTTTTGTTCTTAATGAGTCCACCCGATGACACCGCAAGCTGGTCTACCACCGGCATTACCAGTCTTTAAAGATTCTTCGTTACCACCCTTACCTAAATCATCGGTACCGGCATGGATAACAACAGATCTACCGACAATAGTGTTTGGACCTAAGACTTGAACCAAGCTATCGGTAAAAGTACCCTTAGCGACACCATTATCGTCAGTCTTGACATTACCCATGTCACCAACATGTCTGTTTTCATCAGTTGGAGCACCGTGAGTCTTCTTGAATGGATTGAAATGTGGACCAGCAGAGACACAACCGTTAGTAATATCACCAAATTCATGTACGTGGAAACCTCTTAAAGCATTTGGAGCGTTACCAGTAATTTCATAAGAAATAGTGGTTGGTTCGTTTTCAGCGACTTGTTCGAAATAGACAGTACCTGAAATACCAGCGTTACCTCTTAAAATTGCGACTGCTTTAACCATGATGTGTTTGTGTGTTTGTTTCTTAGAATATGCGTACAACTATATACAAGTGACTTCGGGAACTCAATGTGGTATCAATTCTTTCAACATCATTGGAAATTGTTCCTTCTTTATATATAATTCACCAATAAAGCGAATTTAACGGGCCAGATTTAAGGGGCCGTTTTCGTCATAGTATTAGTAATAGATTATTGTAACAAGCACGTGACCGTATATTACAAATCCCAAATCTCATCCATAGTAACTATCGATTAAGCAATGGTCCATGTAGTTGATCATTGGCATGTTTCTTCTTGTGTGTGGTTGTTATGTGTTCATGTCTTACGTTGAAAGCGCACGGCTGGGACTCCGAACCAAAGATATACGCAATGAGCCGATTTTATAGAAAGAATACTCAGATTTATGCAATTGAGTATTGTATAACAAACAATACACGAAGTACGATGTCTTGATTGATTCAATAGCTTGGCTTTTATATCAGTTTTAGTACAAGTTTACTAGTTATTCGCTTATATCGTAGTTAGCGATAATTGATATCATTGGTTTTGAAATTCAAAGAATCTTTAAAAGATTATATAGAGGATTTTACTGGTAGGGGAGAAGTTTTAGTTGCGATAAAGAGAACTAATACAGTGTATACTACTATCTAGTTGAATATGTTGAAATCAGTGCTCCCTGTAGCCAAAATGCTACCTCTGTCAGTCGCTAGATGCAGCACTATACCCGCCTCTACAAGGTTACCATTAATAGGTTCGAGATTCCAATCAACAACGAGTACAACAGATGGTTCAAGCACAGTGCCAGTCGATAGAATAGATCCATTGAGTGATGCGCAAGTAGACCAATGGTTGGAATCCATTAGTGATCTAAGAGCAGAGCTTACAAAGACAGGTTTCTCTCCAGAATCAATATTAGCTCCTCCAGGTAGGTCTAAGGTAGATGTAGAGAAAGAGACTGAACGTTTAACTAAACCAAAATTCACACCTACAGAAGAGCAAGTCAAAGAATGGGAAGCTCTAAGAGGTGTCCCTTTACCAACCAGAACCGACCCAGTGCTACAACACGTCACTAACATGATTATGAGGGACGGTAAGAAACAACTTGCAGAAAGACTAATATCAAGAGCTTTATACCTAATGTTCTGTCAAACACGTTCTGATCCAATAGAACTATTGAAAAAATCATTAGATGATTTAGCTCCATTAATGATTGTGAAGACTTTCAACACAGGTGTCGCTAAAGCTGCTGTTATTCCAGTGCCATTAAACAAGAGACAAAGAACTAGAATGGCTTGGAAGTGGATCATTGATGCTGCTAACCAAAGAGCATCAAGTGATTTTGCCGTTAGATTAGCCGAAGAATTGATCGCAGTATCAAATGGTATCGGCTCTTGTTTCGACAAGAGAGATCAACTTCACAAGACCGCTATCGCTCACAGATCTTACATTAAATTAAAGTAAGTACATATATATATATATATATATATATATATCACACCACCCTTACATATATCCTTGTAAATATATCAAGTAATTAAAGGCTTTTTAAAAATTCATTTATATTTTTATTCTTTGAGAGTTGTATTTTTTTTTTGTATATCCCTATTTCATTACAGATTTTGAAAAGAATTGTTCTTGCATAAACATCTGAAAACATATTCTAGTAACAATACAACAAGAGGAAATCATTTGAAAGATGTCTGGTATCATTTTTAAGACTCCACTAACGGATCCAGAACTAACTGTTTTCACTCAGTATTTTAATCAACTAGATTTCCAAAACAAAGGAACTGTTTCTCAAGATCAAATTAACCCATTCATTTTAAGATCAGGTTTAACACCAAAAGTATTAAGCGGTCTGTGGGTACTAGTAGATCAGCCAAATAGAAGCCAACTAAATTTTAAACAATTCGCTGCTTTATTAAGAGCAATTGGTCATTTACAACAATTTCCATTGTCAACAATTTCTTCTGCATTATTCGATATTCCATCTCCAAACGTTACATTTAATTCAATTGCACCAGTGAATTCAATGAGAGATGTTCCAAATTCGAGGACCTCAACAGAGGGCAATACCTCTCAGGCACCACCAGTAGATTTGCCCCTATTAACACCAAATGATTTAGCTAAATTCTCACAATTATTTGATAGATCTAAAGGCCAAGCTGATATATTATCTGGTATTGATGCCAAGCAAATTTTTGTTAAGGCTAAACTTCCAAATAAGTTATTAGGTGCTATTTGGTATCTTTGTGATCGAGATGCTAGTGGTTCTTTGACTAAAGAAGAATTCATTGTCGCTATGCATTTAATTGATTTACGTCTTTCAAAGCATGCCTCCATGGAAGTTATCCCAAGAAAATTACCACAAGAAATGTGGGAGTCAGTTAACCTAAGTTCTATTGTTGCTCCACCTCCACCTCCACCACCTCCAATTCAAAATGGACCAAGGGCTGTCTCCAGTGTTGAAGCTCCTAAATCGCCTCAAAGCATTCCACAACCACCACCGCATCGTACTGGGACAATTTTAACAAGTATATTTGTCCCATACAAAGGTTCAGCAGACGATTGGACTGTTCCTTCTCAACAAATTCAAGATTTCGATAAAATATTTGACGATTTGAACAAAGAAGGTGCCGAAACATTAGGTCCAGATGTTTTAGTCCCATTCTTACTAAAATCTTCTTTAAGTAGAGAAGATTTAGCTAATGTTTGGGAATTAGCTGATACCGAAAGACAAAGTGCTTTATCTAAAGACGAGTTTGCTATTTCTATGCTTCTAGTTCAAAAATTAAAAGCTGGTACAGCTTTACCAACCGAACTACCTTATGAATTGTTAGACTGCGTAGGTCTGGGTGATGAAGAATCTGCTGTCTCTGAAGGAGAAGAAAGCGATGTAAGTTCAGTTGAGTCTGCACCAAATTCTTTTGTACCAACTCCATCTAATGTTGGAACTGGTCAACCTAAGGAAATAACTAGTCCAACTGCTGGCAATGCTGAAATTGAAATGGCTCAAAATAGCATAAATGATCTAAACGAGCAAATTGATACCACAGAAAAGAAATTAATGAGTGTTAATAATGTAGATATGACTAAAGAAGAACAACTTGAAGGTTTAAAAGCTCAAGAATCCGAATTGGCTGAAAAATTATCTCTCTTGCGTAAAAATTTGGAAGATATCACTGCTAATACAACTAGATTAGAAAATACGATTCAAGAAACTAATCAATCTAATACCACTCTTCACCAACAATTAACTGTTGCAGAAGGCAACTATCATGCTAGTGAAGCTAAGTTAGATGAGTTAGATAACTCCCTACAAGAATCTTCAGTTGCTAATGAGCAATTAAAAGAAGATATTGTTAGATTGGAATCTATGACTGCGTCTATTAACTCCGAATTAGCTACAAAACAAGAACAAGTCAGGGATGCATTAACCTCTGCAGACCCAAATTCAAAGTTATTAGAATCTAACAAAATTACTTTGGCAAACTTACAAAACGAAATCACAGGTTTAAATGAAAATATTGCCATATATATTAAGAAGAAGGATGAATTGGATAACTATGAAAATATTGTAAAGAAACAACACGAAAAGCTAGAAAGAAGATACAAAGAACTAGAAAAGCATAATGAAAAGATCAAACAGTTTGAAAAGGCTTTGAAAGTAAAGGGATTGGACAAAAAGAAAACAGTAAGAGAAGTTATTCCTTTAACAGCTAGTTCCGAAGAACCTCCAAAAAGTACCAGCGGTAAGCCAGTAGATTTAGTTAGCAATAATACAGACGATTTAGCTGCCAAGATTGATCATATCGAATTAGACCCTATGGTGATCCACCAAAAGACTGTTGAAGAACAAGTAGTTCAAAAGACTGAATCTATTTCAAAACATGTTGATGACGATGATGATGATGATAATGATGAAATTTTTGAAGATACTATTGATCAAATTTTACCATCTACAGAAATTGATGAAAGTGTTGAATCTAGTTCCTCAGACCAAAATAATTCAGATTATGTCAAAGTTCCAACAAATCTCTCAGTTGAACCATTTGAAAATATAGAATCTAGTGAAGCCAACGAAAACGAAACTGAAAAGAATGAATAAATACCGTTTTACTGATGAAAAAGAATATATGTACATATTAAATTATTTTATATATGACTTTGCGTGTACTATTATTACATGTACATGATATACCAAGAATAAAAACATGAATTAAATTTCTTTCAGTTCTAAAACCATCTCGTTAAGACCTTGAGCCAACGTTTTGTCCATAGGCTGTTTCGTTACTTCACCAAAATATTCATTATAAATATTCTCTAGTTCTTTGTATTCAATGTTTATATCATGTTCTAATGCTAGTAACTCATTTTCTAACTTTCCATTTATTTCGTCGATCTTTGCGATTCGTTGATCTAATTGCTGTACCGCTGACTCTCTTTGGTTATATAGATTACATTGAATAATTTCTTCTACCGATAAATCAGTAACGGATATTTCATTCAATTTATCATTATTATCACCGTGCTCTTCCATATTGTGCTGTTCAGTAAGTCGTATCTTTGCATCTGCAATCAACGTATCTAGCTCATCTAATTTTTCTTTTACATTACGATCTTTCATAATTTCTTGGAACTCACGAAAACATAACTCAGTCCAAAACTCAGTTACTTGTTTCTGACAGTTAACTAGATGGACTCTTCCTAGTTCTGTTTTAGAATACTCAGGGAAACAGGAACTAACTTTATCCCATCTTTGAAATTTAGCAATAGATTGTGAAAGGGCTTTTTTGAATACTTGATTCAATCGCAGATATCTAATCTTTTCATTATTGCCTATCGGGTTTGATGACATGTTTATTGTTTATTGTATGGTTTGCATTGTTTATACGATTTGTTTACATGTAAATTAGTTTAATTGTATGTTTTTTATTATTTACAAAGTGACGCATGATCATCTAAACCTGCGAAAATCTCAAATTTAGCGATGTATATATTTTGGATATAAAATGATGAGTCAAATATTCAATTTACTTCAAAGTAAAATAAGTGAATTAATGTATAATAAGGTTACCAAAGGATGAATAGTATTTTGAATGCACAAAGATTATTACAGTTATACCAATTTAATCCTAAATTAAAGGATATATGGTATCTAGTCGCAGCTGCTACATTTAGTGTAGCAAATCAACCACAAGAGATACCTAAACTGTATCATTATGCGATGTTATTGAGTAATGAAAATGCATACAAATATCGTGTTACATTAGCCTACAAAACTATTGAGTTACTAAATAATGAGCCTACGAAAAGAACAAATTTAATCAATGAAATTTATGGGAAACCAACAGATATACAGAGACATGTTACAGAACGATTTCGAGAAACTTTATTAAAGACTGGTGCCTTAGCAGGTCTACCCCGAGCCATTAATGGTTTGAGTGTTCTAAAGGACGAAACTCCCACATCGTTATTGGCTCCAGCAACAGAAATTGATCCATGGGATGCAGCTATGGGCGGTGAAGATCCATTCCCTCAAGAGATGACTATGCGGAAACAAATGAGAACTAAAGAAGATATAGATCAGATATTACATCGTGGTTTAGACCAATGGAATACGATCTATAACAAAGTCAGTAATAGAGTTGTTAATAATCTTAATTCTTCATACCCTGATCTCTGGTATTTTACATTACTACATGTATATGGTTCATTATTTTCATATGATAGTATTCTATCTAAGCAAGAAACAAGTTTAGTTGTAATTTCTACATTAGTACCACAGGATGTTAATCCACAATTACGTGGGCATTTAAAGGGAGCTTTAAACGTTGGTTGTGATTATGATACCGTCGAAGCTGTTAGAAGATTATCAATCTTGGTATCTCAATGGTGTAATATTAAATGGAAGGACGGTATTGTTGGTTTAAAGCCACCAAAGACCTCAACTAATTACAGATAAGTAGATTATATTCAAACAAAAATACGTATAGATGAGTATGTATATATTAATATTATGTATGTATATGCTAAAAAAGAAAGAATGCAGAAGGGTGTTTGTAATTTTTTTTAATCTTTCTTATTAAGATTGAAGAATGATAGTAGTTCTCTTGTAGATTCAACGATACCATTTGTTACTGTTGTTTCCTTAACGTCGTTTGCGGTTGTTTCATTAAGTTGATTGTTCATTTCAGGGTGGCCATACAGTTGTGACCACCAGCATATTTGTGATAAATCTGGCGAGATCCAATCTTCGGTGGTGTCATTAAATTCAGTATCCTTTACTGGGTTGTAATTTTTGTTAGTATACGTTGTTGGTTTGGATCTGAAATGATCCCAGACCGATCTTGTTTTATTTTGAGCATCAAATTCTTGAATTTCTTTCTGAGAGTTAAATAAAAAGGTACCATATTGACAGGAGTATAAATGGTAGATGAGTCTTCTTAGGAATCTTTCATTAAATTCAAATGAAGTTGGGTTTTGTAATTGTAATTGATAAACACAATCTATGAATTGTTGAAATATTGGGGATGCAAATTTATTCGTTGAATCGTTACTGTTGGATAAAGTCTTCCTGGATAGTTGTTGTAATTTATCTCTTGTTGTAGTTGTGTTATCATGAAAAATATCGTTGGAACCCAAATTATTTGATCTTTCTCTAAATTTATGGCCGAAAGATACCCAGTCTTTCTCCACTAAGACCATGAATCCTTCGTATGTTCTAAAATATGGATCGATACATAGTTGGATTAATGAAGTAATCTGAGCAGTACGGTCCCACCCATCTGAACAATGTACTAAAAGGTTTGAGCCATTAAAGATCATTGCCTTTGATAATGTTTCTACAGAAGTTAAAATTAATGTGACATATTTCAACCAATTTTGAAATTTTGGTGATGTTGGTACTTGCAACATATGAAAGATATCACCATCTATTAAGTAGTTATCTACTAATGAATCTACTGTATCTGACATGATATGAATGTTGTCTATCCCCAAAAATAAACGTTTTGTAGTATGGCTGAAATTATAGTTATCCATAAGTTCAGTACCACCACCTAATGCAATTTGGGCTATTGCATTCTTTAGTGGACGTGCATCGACAATTATATTATGATCATTTACTGTAGATAAGTTGAATGTTGTCTGTATAAGGTTTTCATCCTGTATTGAGCGCTGTTTAGTTAAACCAGGTAATGGTTGAGCCGCTCTTGTTATTGAACAGTTTTGTTTCTTATAGTAGTAAGTAAGCACAGGGATTCTTGATTTCGAACGATACTTAGCAGCATGTTTCAATAGTGTATCACTGCATTGTTTCGGTACTATAAGCTGAGCAGGGTATGTACCTGCGAAGGTATAGTTTTGGTTTACGTCAGAAATTCTCCATTGTTCTAATGACATACCTTGTCTTTTAAATTCTTGGGCTGGAGAATATATCGACCAACTATTCAGTGTTTTTTCCTTTGGAGTTGGAGTGTATAACCAAGCGTATAGTTGATTTGGTGATTGTAAGATAGTCAAGCTGTATGTGGAGTCGTAAACATCTGATGCAGTTGATAATAGAGGGAAGTCGATTGAGAAAATGGTATAATCTTTTCCGATGATTTTGATGTTGATTACGTTCCACATGTCATTTTCCTCGTACCATTTATTCAAATCTGGTATATCCATTGCAGATTTATATTTTGAGAGCAAAGCAGATCCTGTGTTTTTAAATACTGCATTGATCAAAGGATATGGGAACCAAAATTCTTTAGCCAAAGTTAATGAGGTAAAGATCAAGTGATGTGTAGTGAGATGCAGCGTACCTAAGTGCGCTATACCTTTTTTGTGCAGGATGACATTATCGATTCTGCTGACTCTGATGTAGTCCATAATGTATATGTTTATGTATATGTTTATGTATATATTTATTATTGTCGTATTTGAAATGTATGTAATAAGTTATAAAAGAAGTTGTAATTAAAAAATAACTGTTATCTAAAAAAAAAATTAAAGGGCGCTGATTATATATATTAATCGCAAATACATATAGTCTGTAACTCTAGTATAAACTTCCCTTCTTTATACTGTTGATCTGTAGAGCTGCTCTTTAAGTATTTCCATCCTATCAGAGAATGGCACCACTGGCATAGTATATCGCAAACTATATAGTCCCCTGTAATCATTGATCTTGTCTCTACATGCCCTTCCTGGACGTTTACAACTTTAGACATCAGATATGCATCGCCAGTCTTACCACGGTATTCTTTAGATAAGATCTGGGACGATGAAGAGAGATGTGTTCTACATTTACGGCACCCAAACGTCGTGAATATAGTGTGTCGAGGATGCTTATACGTGATCAATGAAGCTGTGGTTGTGTTAGTGATAAGTTTCGGCTGAGTACGCGGACACTCAATATACTGGGGCAAACGTAAACCCATCGTTACTTCACTTTACAAACTGAGTAAAAGTTATGTCATTTTTAGAAGATTATCGTATATATATATATATATATATCTCTCTTTAATGATGTGATAATCGCTCGGAGTTGGGGCTGTGATGTACGGCTGGTATGCGTTTGATGAGGCCTGGACCGATTAGGGATGTGGTGCATGGGTGAATAGATCGGCGGCTAAATTAATTGCAATAAGTAATGGCGGCTATCTGTGTCCTCCAATCATCGAAGAGTACACAATATTTTATGTGTTTTATCTCCATGGGAATATGCCGAAGGTGTTGTTTTAAATACGCAATTGGTATATCCACGGGGATGTGGTAGTTTGAAATTAGCCGCTGGGGTGGGAAATTATTATCTGAAACGTATATAAGAAGAAGGGTTTTATTGTTTCGATAAGAACTCTGTTTCTGAAAGCAAAACTGTTTCCTGTGTTTTATCTAGGTTATATAACAGGATTTTATAGCAGGGGTAGCAGTTTGTCTACGTGGAAATGGGATATATATCATTGTTCAAACAAAACGTATACTCAAATGATATATACCATTTACAGTCCTAAATTTTGTATTGTACAAGTTCTGGTAGTATTTAGGTCCCGTGCATCTAAGGTATATCCGGGTTATTGGATATGACTATTACATACATAGAATAATATGATCACACGTTAGGTGTGTGGGTGCACAAATTTTTCACCAAAAAAATTTTATTCTAGGTAACAAGCGATGGGATGTCAGGATGAGTCAAACCTAACTAATGACTACACTGACATCATGAACCGTCATTATACAGTGTATATGCATACATACATACATACATATATATATATATATATAGCTAGTTTACTCTTTTACAAAGGGACAATTATAAAAAGGTGTAAAGATAACCAGCAATGTCCATCTATAACTCGACCGCTCCAACGGTGTCAAGTTTTAACTCACCAAACTACAACCCACAATTGCTTGAAGGTCTTGAAAAAGTCCTTATCATTGGTTCCGGTGGTTTATCCATCGGTCAAGCTGGTGAGTTCGATTACAGTGGTTCCCAAGCCATCAAGGCCTTAAAGGAATCTAACATCAAGACTATCCTGATCAACCCAAATATCGCAACAAACCAAACATCGCATTCTTTAGCTGATAAGATCTACTACTTGCCTGTCACACCAGAGTATATCACTTATGTCATCGAACGTGAAAGACCACAAGGTATCCTATTGACCTTTGGTGGTCAAACTGGTTTAAACTGTGGTATCGCTTTAGACAGAGATGGTACTTTAGCTAAATACAACGTTTTGGTATTAGGTACTCCGATTCAGACTTTAATTACTTCCGAAGATAGAGAACTTTTCGCCTCAGCTCTAAAAGAAATTAACATCCCAATTGCTGAATCCATTGCTTGTGAAACTATCGAAGCCACTTTAGAAGCTGCTTCTATCGTTCAATACCCAGTTATTATTAGATCCGCTTTTGCTTTAGGTGGTTTAGGTTCTGGTTTCGCTAACAATGAAGAAGAATTAAAACAATTAGCTTCTCAATCATTAGCTTTAGCTCCACAAATCTTAGTCGAAAAATCCTTAAAGGGTTGGAAAGAAATCGAATACGAAGTCGTTAGAGACAGAGTCGACAACTGTATCACCGTTTGTAACATGGAAAATTTCGATCCATTAGGTGTCCACACTGGTGACTCCATCGTTTTTGCTCCATCTCAAACTTTATCCGATCAAGAATTCCACATGTTAAGAACTGCAGCCATTAAGATCATTAGACATTTAGGTGTCATTGGTGAATGTAACGTTCAATACGCTTTACAGCCAGATGGTTTAGACTACAGAGTTATCGAAGTTAATGCTCGTTTATCTCGTTCTTCCGCGTTAGCTTCAAAGGCTACCGGTTACCCATTGGCTTACACTGCCGCTAAGATCGCCTTAGGTTACACTTTACCAGAATTACCAAACCCTGTCACTAAGACTACTGTTGCTAACTTCGAACCTTCTTTAGATTATATCGTTGCTAAGATTCCAAAATGGGATCTTTCCAAGTTCCAATATGTTGACAGAGCTATTGGTTCTTCTATGAAATCTGTTGGTGAAGTCATGGCTATTGGTAGAAACTACGAAGAAGCTTTCCAAAAGGCTTTAAGACAAATTGACCCATCCTTATTAGGTTTCCAAGGTTCTCCAGGTGAGTTCCCAACTAAGGCCGAATTAGATGACGCTTTAGCCAACCCAACTGATAGAAGAGTTTTAGCGATCGGTCAAGCTATGATCTACGAAAATTATACTGTTGATAAAATCCATGACTTATCCAAGATCGATAAATGGTTCCTTTTCAAGTGTATGAACATTGTTAACCTATATAGAGAATTATTCCAAATTGATAACATTGAAAAATTAAACAAAGATCTATTACTAAAGGCTAAGAAGTTAGGTTTCTCCGATAAACAAATTGCCAAATCTATCTCTCAAGACTTAAAACAAACCGAATTTGACATCAGAAAAATTAGAAAATCAATGAATATTATTCCATTCGTTAAGAGAATTGATACTTTAGCCGCTGAATTCCCAGCTATGACTAACTACTTATACACCACATACAACGCTACCAAGAGTGACGTTTCATTCGATGAACATGGTATGTTGGTTCTAGGTTCCGGTGTCTACCGTATCGGTTCCTCCGTCGAATTCGATTGGTGTGCAGTTAACACTGCCAAGACTTTAAGAAATGAAGGTAAGAAGACTATCATGATTAATTATAACCCAGAAACAGTCTCCACCGATTTCGATGAAGTCGACAGATTATACTTCGAAGAATTATCTTACGAAAGAGTCATGGATATCTACGAATTAGAACAAGCTGAGGGATGTGTTATATCCGTTGGTGGTCAATTACCACAAAACATTGCCCTTCCATTATACGAAAATGGTTGTAATATCTTAGGTACCAGTCCATTAAACATTGACAAGGCCGAAAACAGACACAAATTCTCTACTATCTTAGATTCCATTAATGTCGATCAACCAGAATGGAGTGAATTAACTTCTATGGATGAAGCTGAAGTCTTCGCTGCAAAGGTTAACTTCCCAGTCTTAATCCGTCCTTCATATGTTTTATCTGGTGCCGCCATGAGTGTTGTCAACGACAAACAAGAATTAAGAACTAAATTATCTTTAGCTTCTGATATCTCCCCAGATCACCCAGTTGTTATGTCAAAATTCATTGAAGGTGCCGAAGAAATCGATGTTGATGCTGTCGCTTACAATGGTAAAGTCTTAGTCCACGCTATCTCTGAACATATTGAAAATGCTGGTATTCACTCTGGTGATGCTTCTTTAATCTTACCACCGCAATATTTATCCGATGCTGTTAAGTTAGAATTAAAGGACATCGCTGATAAAGTTGCTGAAGCTTGGGAAATTACTGGTCCATTCAACATGCAAATTATTAAGGATGGTGACAAGCCATTAAAGGTTATTGAATGTAACATTAGAGCCTCTAGATCTTTCCCATTCGTCTCCAAGGTTTTAGGTATCAACTTCATTGAAATTGCTGTTAAGGCTTTCTTAGGTGGTGACAAGGTCCCAGAACCAGTTGACTTAATGATGAACAAGAAATACAACTACGTTGCTATCAAGGTTCCACAGTTCTCATTCACTAGATTAGCCGGTGCTGACCCATTCTTAGGTGTTGAAATGGCTTCCACTGGTGAGGTTGCTTCTTTCGGTAGGGATGTACTAGAAAGTTACTGGACTGCTATCCAAAGTACAATGAACTTCGAGGTTCCATTACCTACATCTGGTATCTTGTTCGGTGGTGATTTATCCAAGGATTTCTTAGGTCAAGCCGCTCATGAACTTGAAACTATCGGTTATCACTACTATACTCCAGATCAAAAGACCAAGGACTATTTATCTAAATATGTCGCCCCAACTGTTGATATTAATATTATTGAATTCCCAAAGAACGATAAGAAAAGATTACGTGAATTATTGCAAGAATTCGATATCAAGAGTGTCTTCAACCTAGCCTCTAAAAGAGCTGAAAACACTGATGATGAACATTATCAAATGAGAAGAAATGCTATTGATTTCGCTATACCATTATTCAACGAACCCCAAACAGCTTTATTATTCGCTAAGGCTGTTAAAGCAAAGCTTCCAGAAAAGATAGAGTCTTTGAACGCTAAGGAAATTGTCATTCCAAATGAGGTTCACTCTTGGGATGAATTCCTTGGATTCAAACCATTATAATGAATTTCAAACGAACAGTTTTTAATTTACTGTATAAATATTTATTTTTAAGATAGAGTGAAACGTTTGTATAATACTGATGTTAATAATAACAATAATAATAATAATAATAAACCACTATATGTTTCGTTTCACCGTGTCAACATTTTAATTGGTAATGTAAATAATAATAATAATAATAACAACAACGAGTTTTATGGATCAAAAACTGTTCATGTGTATTACCTGTATAAAAATAACAAAATATAACACATAGTTATATATATATCGTTACATCATTAAACCTTCTTCTAAACCGAAGTTGTCGTCGATAACCTTAGGAGCCCTATGAAACGGCCCTACATCCAAATAATCGGACTTCATATGAGTCTTTGCCTAGAAAGTAATTAAATTAAAGGTAGACGGTAATAGACGTTTCAGTTAGCATGACTGTAGTCACATTTTTACAGCAATGGGTAAGCCTTGGCTTGTTTTAAGTTGTTCCACTATATACTAGGCACTGATGAGAATTCTATTATATGTTCATACCTTAAGAGTAACTGAATTTACGTTATTGTAGAATTTTAGTTATATCACTATACTTGGTCATTTTTATTTATTTATTTACTGAATTATATTAAACTTTTATCTTTTAGTAGGTGAACCTGCGTTTTGGTGAAAAATATATCTTAATATTGAAAATATATAGGTGAAAAATTAAAACATAATCGTAGCCTAGATACTAAATATAATTCAAAATAAGTGAAAAGAATGCAAAACTGTACCTAAAATGAATAAGGAGAATGAGAATCCATATGAAGATTTCTATCTCAACCAAGATCAAGTTCAAATTAACTCAAAAAACAATCAATTGAGTGGAAATTTCAATAGTTGTTTAGAGGAAGAATTGTACTATCGAAGTTTACAAGAACATTTCCCTAAACTAAAACCCATAAAACCAAACAATTCATCTGCAGATATAAATAGAAAAAGATCAACAAATGAATATACACAAACAACTAATACGGATCAAAACCAACTTAAACGTCAAAGATGAGAAATTAGCTTAAAGGTAGAAATATTTATTTATGATTATAAATCTGAATAAACTACAATGCTACAGCTAGAAACCCGAACATCCCATTAGATTGATAAAGTAAGAACGATGTTCATATGTATGGAACCACTCTTCTACAACATCAGTAATACCGGTAACGAAGCTATCTCTTTTAGATGGTATTTCTCTGGAGCCAATATACTCCAAATCCTTAATACAATGTGGAAGTTCAATTTTTCTAATAAAAATTTCTAAACCGGCAACATGATAGAATGGTGGTACCATAGGAATATAGTCTTGATTATGAACTACTCTGTAATAACCATGGTCAAATTGTATCTCACCTGTGTCCATGATTTTTTCGTGGATGGCTTCTGTCTCAAACAGATCATCAACCCATTCCTGCATCTCCTGATTAAAAATCTTCGGTGGTGCATAAGTTAGAACTAGTGGTTTATAACCTCGTAACCTCAACTCAATGCCTGCTATACAAGCTAATGCAGCACCTAGCGAATGACCAACAGTGACAACGTGAAAATCAGGATATTTCTCTAAGATATCTTCCATTTTCTTCAAGAAGTCTCTACTCAAAGTTTCAGTAAATTTATGGAACCCTCTATGAATCTGACAGTTCTTACATTCTTTGATTTCACCTTTGTCGATTAATTTCTTATAATCCTTTTGGCAAATAGGTGTATATTTGGTTGGAACTATAGTGAAATCACTGAACCAATCTTGTGTTGTTGCTGAGCTTCTAAATGCCATGATGACAACTTGTCTTCCATGATCAACTAGAACATAACCTGTTCCTAATTCACCCTTTTCTGCCTCCAATACTAATTCAATTTTAGTTTGCGATACTGTTGGATTCTCTTTTTCATCATGACAGAATCTAATATGACTTGGACAGCCACCTTCTTTTAATGTTTTACCTGGAATTAGACTATCTGTACTAATACAGCTTGTCAATGCACATGCCTTACTAAAATATACAAGCCTTTCATAAATCGATTCAGAGAATTTAAAATCATCTGTGTCATCACAGTAACTTCTAAGCTGAGTCCTTTCTCGTATATTGGAATCTGTGCTCAACCCATTCACACATATAGACAATACAATTAGATTTAGTATTAACTCATTGAATCTTTGGAAAATTGACAGCATTTCATAGAATTTATTATTGAGACCGATGCACTTTTATTCTATATTTCTACTTCACCAAACTATCCTATAGATATGTTTAAGTCTAAGTCCTTAATTTTATTATTTAGATATATATTTAAATGATTATTAATAATTGTGTCAGTTGTTAATTTTTTCTCAAAATTTGGATTATTACCAAATGTGAATCTCTGACACAAAAAAGATATATATGGGAAAATAAGCTCCTCAAAAGAAAAAAAAACTATGCATTAACTATCAATTAAATATCTCGACAAGTACATTAAATAAAGTTGCTAAACCCCATAAACCACACATTGATAGACCAACTACTTTACGATTATTTTGAACGTATTTTGTAACCGATGGTGGTCCTCCAAATACTATTGTTAAGTATGCAATTTGAATCATGATAGTTAAACATGAAACAATAAATTTATAATTATGTGCATCTTTTTCACTTGGTTCTTGCAAACTTGTAATTCTTAAAAACCACCAGCTGTTTAAATCTTTGTGAACGAATACCATGGATATGAACCCACTGATACCAATACCGAACATAGAATTCAACATGACACCACCTAAACATGATGTACAGGAGATAACAAAAAACTTTGTAGCGATTGTTTGGATGTGTTCAAAATCTTCTTGATGTGGTACTTTTAAGTAAAACCTACACATTGCAATATTTGAGATTAAATCACTTATTGAATTACCCCATGCAAATATCGTTAAGCCAAGGATGGCCTTTGAAATCCCTGTGATGACTTGGTATATTTCCATCATTTCGATAAGAGAGTTGGCAATAATTGAGATGTATAATATAGAGTTCAAAATACCAATAGCCAGATATGATATTTGAATGATATCGTTTAATTTTTCTAACTTTCTTCGTCTGCTGTTCTTTTCTTCTGCTTCTGCCATAGTTGTTTCCAATAATGAAAACTTATTATGCTCGATAATACTTTTATAGAATTTCCAAATTAGTGAGATTAACCCAACAGAACATGCGGTAGGTACTAGCCAAACAGAGAATGGGAAGTGTTTTTGAATCAAGCTGGATAAAATTATAAAAAATATAAGTGGACATAACACAGCTTGACTCAATAATATAAGTAGGTTTAATTTTGAAATACTATACTTTGAAGTTAATTTATCATATTCTTGAAGTTCTAGCACCTTTGGACATGATAATTGTAGTAGCACAACAAACGGAACTGTTAATATAGACAGTACCTTGTCTACGTTAGATTTTTGAGAAAACTTAGCTAAATGAGGTACAAGTATACGAATCATTAACGTCTTGAAATTTTTACGTTTGCCAATTCTATCATTGATATTTACTGTACTTGTGGTATGAATTGAGTGTTCGTTTTGTGGAATAGACTCTTGATCGTCTCTGTAAGGCTGGAATGCATCCGGTGCACTCTGAGTAGGTCTTTCAAGATTTGGAGCCATACGTGGTATATATCTAGTTGGCTCTGTTGATGGTCTTGTGGATTCATAGAATGATAGAATCAAGTTTTCACCATGCATACTCATTAGTTCAGCTTGCTCTTGGCCTAAATTACCATCATTAGATGTAGATTGTTCTAAGATTGATAAAAATGAATTATAGTCCATAGCCGATATTAAACTTGGTTTAATACCGCTTCTTAATTGTGTTATATCATTTGAATCGAATGGATTTTCTTCCACACTCTGGGATTCTCGGTCAATAAAACGAGTGGTATTATTATTGTCGTTGTTTTCTTCCAACCTTTCAACTCCAGAATGCTTATGTGAAAATTTTGCAACTAAATATGCAATGTAAACTGTTATCATTAACATACAGTTTAGTACTGTGACTTGATTTCTTATTGAAATGTACCACATCAATGACATTGCCACAAATGTGAATGCTAAATCTTTTAAAATGCTGTATTTTTGATATTTGGTCACTGAAATGGAAGTAGAAGACATGATTATGAAAATAGAACCTTCTACGACACATAAAATGATACCACATGCACCTAACACTTCACCAACAGATAATGCAGCGGTTGTAGATGATGATGCCGCAGTCCAACTCATTAGATTGGAAAACAGATCTGGGGAAGAGTTACACCATGACAGTAATACAGCCATTAGGGTACCTGTATTACGCACATGACTTGGATGAATATTAGTACTATAACTTGAATCAGCAATCGATGCAACATTTGGGCATAAATAATCCGAGGCGCATATACCCAGAAGAACAAAACTCAGGGCAACGTGTATTATGCTTGGAAGTATGAACTTTATGGATAACGATGCATTAGTGTACAATACACTGGGATGTGTAAGTTTGAAAAGCCATTCCATTATATGTATATCTATCTACTAGGAGGCTTTTAACTTTTGAAGGAATAATATGTTTCTATAATACAAGGAATGATTGATCTTGGTTTTGCATATAATTTTGATACCTACTTATATAAAATAACGAGTAAAATTGAATATATGGGTCCTTTATTGTAAAATCAGTCACATATTTTCTACTAATTAGCTGCAGTGTCCTTTTGTATTATTTAGATTTTTTTGGCTTTAAACAATCGGAAATAAAAAAAATATGTCAGATATTAATAAATTTCGTTCCGAAATTCAAATGGTTACAAGTATGATGGATCAAGAGTTGAAGATCAGTAATTGTACGTGATGTTCAAGTTAAAAAACTTGAACAGGGAGAAATGGCTTTTGTATTTTATTTACGGAATATATTTATAAATATACATTTTACAAAGAAGTTATTTGAATAACATCATTTGGGAATTAAGCTTGGTAAGCTAATTTTTCCTTTGGGTAAGAAGGACCGACTTCTTGAATGGATAAAGAGGCTAACCAAGCACCCATGTCGATACAGGTTTCTAATGATTTACCATCGGCTAAACCAGCGACGAAACCACCGGCGAAAGCATCACCAGCACCGTTAGTGTCAACGATCTTGGAGTTTTCTAATGGCTTGACTGGGAATGTAGTAGAACCGGCAGAAGTAGTAACAACAGTTGGTTCTAAACCGTGAGTGAAAACAATAGTCTTGGTCTTGTCATCACCAATGATGTGCTTGGCGATAGCAACTAAGTCATCAGTAGCACAAGTTAAACCGAACGATTCGGCGTAAGCAGCAGCTTCAGATTCGTTGGCAATAACGTAAGTAGCGTATGGTAAACATTGTTCTAAAGCAGCCTTGAAGAATTGTGGAATGAATGGAGCACTTAAGTTCATAATTAATGGCTTACCAGTTTCTTTAGCGTGCTTACCTAACTTGACGATAGATTCTGGAGAGACAGTTAAATGGAAACCACCAATGTAGAATAACTTGGCGTTTTCGACTTGGTCCCAATGCTTATCTAAATGTTCTGGCTTGAAATGGTTAGCGGCACCTAAATCAGTGACTAAAGATCTATCGTGACCGTTAATTAAAGCAGCACACTTACCTGTACCGAATGACTTTTCAACTTGGTATAAAGAAGTGACACCAGCGGCTTTGTTTTGAGCCAATAAAATTTCAGAGAACTTATCTTCGCCAACACAACCGAAATAACCAACTTGACCTTCACCTAGAATGTAAGCAGCACCTCTAGCAGTGTTTTGACCAGCACCACCAGCGACTAACTTGATATCGTCATATTCTAAGACTTCATCAAAGATAGCCATCTTTGGGTCATCTGTAGAGGCATCGACTAAGATAGCATCGTTAGATTTTAAGTCGTATTTTTGTAAATATTCTGGAGTAACAGTGGCTTGTAAATCCAATAATGGGTTACATAAAGCGATTAATCTTGGAGACATTTTGATAGTATTAGTTGTGTTATAGAACAGACGGATAGTTGATTTCCAAATGTTCCTAAGCATCACACTACTTACTTGAATCATCCCAATCCTTCCTTATATATATATATATGTATATATATATAGAATCTCGAAAAATTTGCCAAAAATGTGTGGCCTTTCACATCGTTATGTGTGATATTGCTTTTCTAACACAGAAAACCCCGTAGGAACAGCCAGAAAAATTTTCAGGCATCGAGCAAGAAGTGTGTAGTAATACGACTCATGGGTCTGTCTATCGATTGGGTTATTGTGATGCTGAGAGGTTGTTTGGCTGGCGACAACTTTGCTGTCGCCAATGTACCCCCCCACCTGGGAAGCAAGATCATACATATATACATGCTTGTTTTGTCAAAGAATATACATTGGTAACTATATCGTAACGAGGATCCTCAGAGAGACAACTTCTGGAGGTAGTTACTTATTCTAATTGCTTTGAATAATATCCCATGAACACAGCAAACACTAGGAACCACATTCAACAGGGCTACAACTGTCTTTTTCGTTTAAATGGCACAACAATTACTGACATCTGTTGAATCGGCCTGAATTTTGTTTTGTACGCGGATTAACTGTCAAAATTTGGCTCAAAAAATGATCCACAGTGTTTGAAAATGAACTAAGCCAACAGGTAATACGTTTATCAGTTGATAGTGCAGGAGTATATAAAGCAGATTGAAATCGCTAGAAATCGCTAGAAATCAGTCGCAAGTGTTTATTAATTTTGACACATCCACATACATATTTACGCGCTAATCATTATGTTTGAGAACCGTTCAGATCCTTTATTTAAGTATTCGTGGTTTCCACAGTCCGACAGTCTATACTTGTCTCATCTTCATGAAATAATCTTATCGCTGGTCTTCTATATAGTACTGTACAAGTACATCGCTCCTGTGTTGAACTCTATCGTGTTTGGTGTTTACTACAAATCTATAGACAACAAGAAGGTAAGAGAGGACTTCGATATCCACACTGTATCCATGGTTCAAGCCTTTATCTCGCTATACATCTTATATCCTACTTTATCCATTCCAATCAGTCACAATGTCGCTACATACCAAGATCAACACTCCTCAATGGTCTCCGCGTTAAGTGCTGGTTATTTCATCTGGGATTTAGGTATCTGTATTGTTAACTACGATGTTTATGGTTTAGAGTTCTTTGCTCACGCTATTGGTTCATTATACGTCATGTATGCCACCTTAATACCATTATGTCAAGGTTGGGTTGGTAAGTTCCTTCTTTTCGAAGCTAGTACTCCATTTGTCAATATTAACTGGTACATTATTCAATTAACGACAGGAAAGAACGGTTTAGCAAAGGCTAAGGTCCCAATGATATTAAATGCCATCAACGGTCTTTGTCTACTGTCATCATTCTTCTTCATACGTATCTGTTGGGGTATAATCGCTAACTTAATGCTATATAGACAAATATGGATCTCTAGAAGTGAAGTACCAACTATTAGAGCTCTGATCTTAGTAGCTTTAAATGTCTCATTAACTGGTCTAAACGTCGTTTGGTTCCAAAAGATGCTTAAAATCGCCAAAAAAATGGCAAATGGCTCTCCTAAAAAGAATTAGACACTCCATAATGAATATTTCATAGACATTATATATATAAAATTGATGATAAATCTATCTTGTACAACTTTATAATACTGAAACACCCATTCATCACACACTAAAATTAAGGTATACCGTGTGATTTCATAATTCAAAAAAAAAAATTTAATGAAACGCGTCCTCAATGAGAGATTTGATTTTAGAAACAAGAGGCTTATAGTAAGTAGGTTGCACTAATTAGTGGTCAGGTTTACATAGATTTCTATTTAATATCAATTCTCTTTTTAAATATCAATCTAAATAATTCAAGAACTAGACTAAGTTTAGAAATCACATAACACAACTTTCTAAAGATGTCTATTTTCGAAACTTTACAAAGTATTTGTGATAGACCAAATATCCCATGGAAGACTATCATTATCGGTTTCTCTGTAAGTCAATTCTTATTTGAGTCATACCTTTCTTACCGTCAATACAAGATCCTAAATTCAAACAAACTACCAACTGTCTTAGAAAATGAAATCGACAAGGAAACCTTTGAAAAATCTGAAAAATATTCCAAGGCAAAGATCGAGTTCTCTGTTGTATCTGATCTATATGCTTTAGCTCAAAAGATTGCTTTTGTTCAATTCGATATCTTACCACGTTTATGGCACATGGGTGAATCTCTAGCTGCTTTCTTACCACTAAAATACAGAGCTGTCTCTACAATCGCTCAAAGTTTATGGTTCCTGTTAGTCCTATCCAACTTATCCACCGTCGCTGAGTTACCATTCTCTTACTACAGTCACTTCGTCTTAGAAGAAAAATACGGTTTCAACAAGACTACCATCAAGACCTGGATTACTGATATGATTAAGAGTACTTTATTAGGTGTCGCCATCGGGGGTCCAGTCTTATACGCCTTCCTAAAGATTTTCGATTTATTCGAAACTAATTTCTTATGGTATGTCTGTTTATTCTTATTAGTTGTCCAAATCTTAGCTATGACTCTTATCCCAGTCTTCATCATGCCTTTATTCAACACTTTCACCCCATTAGAAGATGGTGAGTTAAAGCAATCCATCGAAAAATTAGCAAAGAGTGTCGGTTTCCCATTAGATAAAATATTTGTCATTGACGGTTCTAAGAGATCTTCTCATTCCAATGCTTACTTCACCGGTTTACCATTCACCAGTAAGCGTATTGTTTTATTCGATACCTTAGTCAACGGTAGCTCTGTCGATGAAATCACTGCCGTCTTAGCTCATGAAATTGGTCACTGGCAAAAACACCATATCTTAAATATGGTCGTCTTTAGTCAATTACACACTTTTGCCATCTTTTCCTTATTCACCAGTGTTTACCGTAATTTATCATTCTACAGTACTTTTGGTTTCTTAGTCGATGCCGCTGAAGGAAGTATTCCAGAAGTTGCCGTTCCAACTAAGGTTTTCACTACTGGTTTCCCAATCATAATCGGTTTCATGTTATTCAGTGATCTATTAGCTCCATTAGAATGTGGTATGCAATTTGCAATGAGTTTAATCTCTAGAATCCACGAATACCAAGCCGATGCGTACGCCAAGGGCCTAGGTTACACTCAAAGTTTGTGCCGTGCATTAATTGATCTACAAATTAAGAATTTATCCACTATGAACGTCGATCCATTGTATTCTAGTTACCATTACTCTCATCCAACTTTAGCCGAAAGATTAACTGCTTTAGGTTACGTCAGTGAAAAGAAGAAAGCTTAAATAATAAAATATATGTATTTAGACATCCTTTTTATGAAACAAAACGTTTTTAAAAGTTATATTTAATTATATCCTTTAACCATTACTAGACTACTATTGGTATAATTTGTATCAAATATATCGACCGGGTAATATATATTTATTGGTGGGTTTTGAAAAAAAAATATGTTCAAGGGAATCTATTTTGCCACCCATAACGAAAGGTGAAAAAACAGTAGGTCAATTATAGAAGTCAAATAGATTTATAATTCTCATTGCTGTTGCAATTTCTAGAAAATACCAATACAATTCAAAACAACATGAGCTCCGATATGATGGAAGTCGATACCAATGGCGATGGTACAGCTGTCACTAAATTAAACGTCGAACAATCAATGGATGTGATTATGCAAACCTTAACCGAAATATCGAAGGCTACTACCACCTTAGACTCTCGTCATGTATGGAGAGGTCTAAAGGACTTAAGTAGCATCAGAAAGACAAGTTTATCTCAAGAATCATTATCTGCATTAATTAATATTTTATATCCAGATACATCAGCTTCTAAGGTTCCTCTATTGAAATATGTTAATGATAATCATAAATCCAGTGTTGCCGATGCTGAAGAAATAAGATCAAAATATCCAGCTACTTTCTACCAAGTTAATACTGTTGAAAGATCCATTGATGTTACCCCTGAACTAAACAGTTTCATTCATCTGTTAGTTCAATTATATTTCTTAGACACTAAGAACTACACTGAATTAGAATCCTTCAATAAAAAAATTATTATTCCAAAGATTTTATCTTTCTACAACCAACGTTCATTAGATTTAATCAACGCCAAACTTTGGTTTTACATAGTTCTCACCTACGAAGCATTAGAAGATGTAGCAAATGTATCTATTCGTTTTGAAATGATCAAATTCTTAAAGACTGCATCTTTGAAACACGATAACGAAACTAGAGCCATGTTAATAAACTTAATCTTAAGAAATTTCTTAGCTGATGGTGAAGTTGATTCTGCATCTGATTTTGTTAGTAAGGTTGACTTTCCAACAACTATTGTTTCAAACCCATTAGAAGCTCGTTACTATTTCTATCTATCCAAGATAAACGCTATCCAATTAGATTACTCCACAGCTAACGAATATATCATTGCTGCTATTAGAAAAGCTCCACATAACCCAAACAGTTTAGGTTTCTTACAACAAGCTAATAAATTACATTGTGTCATTCAATTATTAATGGGTGATATCCCTGAATTATCATTTTTCCACCAAAAAGATATGCAAAATTCTCTATATCCATATTATCATTTAACAAATACCGTCAAATTAGGTAACTTAAAGAAGTTTACCTACATAATATCAAGATTTAAACAACAGTTAATTCACGATGGTAACTACCAATTATGTGTTAGGTTAAGATCAAACGTAATTAAGACTGGTATTAGAATCATATCATTAACTTATAAAAGAATTTCATTAAAGGATATTTGCTTAAAGTTGCGTCTAGATTCAGAACAAGCTGCTGAATACATGGTATCCAGATCTATCAGAGATGGTGTCCTTGAAGCTAATATAAACCACGAAAATGGTTACATTGAAACTTCAGAATTATTAAATATTTACGACACAAAAGATCCACAAAAGGTATTCAATGAAAGAATCACATTTGTTAACCAATTACATGATGAATCTGTAATGGCAATGAGATATCCTGAAGATAAAAAGAAAGGCAAGAACACAAACCAAAAAGATGAATCAGTTTCTAGTGAAATGTTTGATGACCTTTCCGATTTTTCAGATATTGATGATCTTGGATTCTTATAGATAAGAATAAAACAGAAACCAATAATTTAAAAGAATGTATAGTACTTATATAAATAATATATACATTACAACAATCAATTAACCTCAAACTTATTACAAAATATGAAGAAATTTCATCTTCAAAATAATTTTAAACTTCTATACGTATATAGGATATATGAAAAATAGTATATCCTGACTAATCTTCATTTTTTGATTCTTCATCCTTCTCAGTCTTTTCTGTTCTACTCTCAGTTTCAACAATTTCTTCTATCTCTAGAGTAGTCGTAACAAAAGCTTCAGGTTCGATGATGGCATCTTCATCCATAAATCTAGTTCTTGCTCTGAAGTCTTGTTCCTTTTCTTCCCTTAGTGCATTGTAGATAACAAAGTTAATCCAGATTTCACAGAATGAATAAATGAAAACAGCATTGTTGTGTAGATATAGGTTTGATCTCCAAACGAATGAAATTGTGGCAATAATAAAGTAAGCTAATAATCTTACAGGAACAATTGAAAAGAAGTATTTTTTGTTGTCTTCTAATAAAGGAATCAAATCACTTAATGCTAAGAAACCAAATAAAATTCCGAATACACCTAATTGGGCACTATATTGAGACATGGTTAACTGTGGCAAATCCATCGCTTGGGATAATACCAAAAAATATGAGTTTTCTAATATACTGTTGACATTTTTAAAACAAAAGAAAGTTGTTGTAAACAGAAATGCAATTCTGAAATACAGAACATTTATAGAAGAAAGAACAGCCATTATATTCTTTGATATTGTGTGTAGTTGGCTTCTTTTCAGTGAACAAAAAGCTGATGAGGTGTGAATATTTTGAAGGCTTTATTTGTAGTATCATTTTTCAGATCCCGCTGAAATGAGAATGACAGAAAAACGGAAATGTTAAATTGGTAGGAGATTAGTCGAATCAAGTCAAAGAAAGTACAATAATTTGTCACACTGATGGGTACAATTAATTAATTAACTGAATATTGTATGTTAACAGTAAATTATATGATCACAAAATTTAAAGTTTTGACAAATTACTTAATATCGTAACTTGAAATGATGTGCTATATATTTATTTTAATTTAATAGATAATTTATTACTGTTTAATTATTATTGTTATTGTACTAAAAATATGTTTACCTGAAACAGAAAAGTATTTATATAATGTTTATTTTTCTACCATCTAATTTATCACCTACTTTCTGTACTATATGATAGGTTTCACTGTTATGTTTCAACAAATATACACGATCTAAAGCGTATTTCCTTTGAAGCACATTTTGATCATTAATTTTATGAAGTCTCTCAAGGTAGTCTGGGAGACATAATGCTTCAAAGTTCACATAGTTTGTTCTTTCCCTAAGGTCGTATAAAAAATTGTGCCATTCGTTAGGTGACGTTAACTGCACTTCAGACAGATTTAAGTCTGAATTTTGATTTCTAAAATGTACTACAAACAATTCAGAACAAATTGTTCTACAATCCGTACAATATACCTGGTTATCGTCCTCTATATATTCATCTTCATCTTCATAAATATCCTCCTCCTTTGTAACTCGGTTTATTTCCTTATCTTCTAATTTAATCTTCTCGATTAAACTTGGATCTAAGTAAGATGTGCCCTTGAGATTTTTCATTTCATTTAATTCTTTTGAGGTACGATTATAGTCCTTTAGGAATGTAGCGTAGCACAATCTTACTAGGGATTCATTGCAAATTAAATTGTTATTTTTTAAATATTCCTTGAAAAGAACTAGTGATAACTCAGACATATCAAAGACACACTGTTTGCCAGTTTTTTTGTAATTGACAGTAGCTTCTAATCCAAATTCATACCAGAAATTAGTTGTGAAATTAACAGCTTCATTTAAATTATACCCACTATTGAAACCAGAATGATAACATTTTGGGTATGTAATGATATACTCATTTGGATGTTGAATAGCTCTATAACAAGAAACATTTGCATCCTCCAATGCTCGAGGTGACACTAAGCTTGTTAATTGATGCATCATATCAGGTTGATTCTTGAATAAATCAGGAGTTAAGTTCGTTAAGTAATTCTGAAACTTTTCACAGTTTGAGGCAGGTATACTATACCATACCTTTGGTGCACCTTCGTGTTGATAATTGGCGCTGAGAGTATACTGATCTTCCATATGCCAACAAAATGTAGAGAACTGTGAACCAACATACATCCATGGGATGGTCATTCCAGAAATGGAGTCCTTGAACAATGGCAACAGAGACCCTTTTGCATAAGGTAAATTTGTTAAATTTGCAGGGTGATTGGCATAGTATAGGTAACTTTCTTTATCCATGCAATTTTCTGGTATATATGACGAGACGGGAAACCCCGATGTTAAACCAGGCTCTGTATTGTGGATATCTGCACCATATTTCACTATTTTCCTCCCATCTATATTGTTTACCAATCTCCAAAATTCATGTTCTAACTCATCAATTGAAGAATTATCTTTCAGATCACTACCACTATGTAAATATTGGTTCTCAAAATCAGAAATGGTATATTCCTTAGATTCCATTTTGAAACCATAAGAACCATTACCAATTATGCAATTCTTACATATCCAATCTTGTGCACCGTTCAATCCCATAGGGGCGCTAGTTGAGTTAAAAACACAACTAACATGGAAGTATTTAAGACACGATTTACATGTTACTAACTGATTAAAAGGTTCTTTTTCATGACATATTAAACATTCGTAATTGTCATCGTCACTTTCATCGTCACTACTAGCCTCATCTTCACTTAGTAATGATTTAGGGTATTGATCTGAATAAAGTTTCAAGTCTTGATTTTTGTATTGTCTGTAAAGATACTCAAAATATTCTTTGATATATTTGTCAAAAATTTGTCTCAGCAGATTAACTGGTTGTTTCCCCATTTTTTTACTTATCTGTTTCCATAAGGTATGGTTAGAAATAATGTCTCTGTAAGAAGGTATAATAAGAGTATGTGGATCGTGCTTCCTAGCTTTAAGTAAGAAGTCATCTGATTTAAGGTCTTGATTGAAATATTTTATTATTTCAATGTAAAGATCATAAAGGTATACCTTGAAATCGGTAACCAAGATATATGATTTCTTTATTATCCTTGGTTTTCCATTACTTTTGGTTGATATATTGAAGTTATTTAAGCGTCTGATAAAGAATAATCTTGATCTATTCAATATATGTAGTTCATTAAGTTTTTGTAACCTTACATTGAACGTAAATTTATTCTTATCCAACATCAGTGGTGGTTTGAAAGATGCTGGTGGAACCAATTTAACCATCCCATACTTGCTACCTAACCTCTGAATCTTCTGTTCAGATAAGTATGAAATAGGGTCTAAGAACTCTGTCTCTGTTGGATATACAGTTGGAACTTCCGGAAGCTTCATTAAATCTCTGTGGATAGTCATACAATGCTCTTATATATGTGCTTTTTCTTCTATATATTGAATGATATAGTGTCTCCGAAATACCTTATTTTCATATTCCTCATCGCAAGTTCGCTTGTTCTTTGAAAACCCATCGTGGGATAACAGACGCTTAGAAAGGCGGTGGTTTGCAAGTGGATCATCTCCTTACAGTACATGCTAGTTTTCTAGGTATATACAAATAGTATATACCTTATTATATACACATTAAAAAATAAAAATAAAATACACACAGATATACAAAACAAATGAGGCGTCATGTTAATAAATAAAAAAACACTAACTAAATACCGTACAACAGATGACCAGTAACCGTTTGTTTGTTCATCATCACTCTCATTGACCGTCTAACTTACTCCTAGTTCATTAACTTATACCCTTATCCTCCTCTTAACATTATTTTAGCCGCCAGAAACAAAAAATCCCATTTTATTTTTTAGGGGTTGTTACCCGCATGTTACACGTGAATTTCGCCATAATATAGTATCACCCATTCACCACGTATAAATAAAATTGGGCCAATCAGAGAGACTCATTCCCGGTGCATCTAAGGAAATCCCCTACTAAATTTTCTAGAAGGATAGTTTTATTTAATTCGCGGGAAACCAACCAGAGTTCGAGAAATTGTATGTGGTTAGCAATTATTGGTGTAAGTAACAATCGTTTATATATATTTAACCATTGCGAATTGATTCCTCCCATTTGATATAATATTTCTTTCTTTTGTTCATATTTATCATTTAGAATCAATACAACAAGTTAGTTAATTAAAGAAGTAGCAATTGAATTATTACTGAAGAAGTACTCAATTCAAGGGTTATTATTATAAAAGAAAATAAATCATAGGGAAGAGATACAACTTATAAATATATCTATCTCCTTTTCTATTCTAGTTTTTATTTACTTTCTTTAAAAGACAAACAAGATTAAACTATAAAATCATGGTATTACCAAGACTTTATACTGCTACATCCCGTGTAGCTTTCCAAGCCACTAGAGGTTCCATGACTTCAAGGTTAGCTACAAACTTCGCCAGATCAAACCCTATGCTTAACGCTAGCGTATGGAGAAGATCTATGGCTTCTCAAGCTGCTGCTTCCCAAGTTCCAGGTAAAGTTAAGGCTGTTATCGGTGCTATTGTCGATGTTCAATTCGATCAAGCCAGTTTACCAGCTATTTTAAATGCATTAGAGATCCATACTCCAAACGGTAAGTTAGTTCTAGAAGTTGCCCAACATTTAGGTGAAGGTACTGTTAGAACCATTGCTATGGATGGTACTGAAGGTTTAGTTCGTGGTGAAATTGTTACCGATACCGGTAGCCCAATCACCGTCCCAGTTGGTAGAGGAACTTTAGGTAGAATTATCAACGTCATCGGTGAACCAATCGATGAAAGAGGTCCAATCGACTCTAAGTTAAGAATGCCAATTCATGCTGATCCTCCAACTTTCGCTGAACAATCCACTGCTGCTGAAGTCTTAGAAACAGGTATTAAGGTTGTCGATCTTTTAGCTCCTTACGCTAGAGGTGGTAAGATTGGTTTATTCGGTGGTGCCGGTGTCGGTAAAACCGTTTTCATCCAAGAATTAATCAATAACATCGCTAAGGCTCATGGTGGTTTCTCTGTCTTCACCGGTGTCGGTGAAAGAACCAGAGAAGGTAACGATCTTTACCGTGAAATGAAGGAAACTGGTGTCATCAACTTAGAAGGTGACTCCAAGGTCGCTTTAGTTTTCGGTCAAATGAACGAACCACCTGGTGCCAGAGCCAGAGTTGCTTTAACCGGTTTAACTATTGCTGAATACTTCAGAGATGAAGAAGGTCAAGATGTCTTATTATTCATCGATAACATTTTCAGATTCACCCAAGCTGGTTCCGAAGTCTCTGCCTTATTAGGTCGTATTCCATCTGCTGTCGGTTATCAACCAACTTTAGCCACTGATATGGGTTTGTTACAAGAAAGAATTACTACCACTAAGAAGGGTTCCGTCACATCTGTCCAAGCCGTCTACGTGCCTGCTGATGATTTAACAGATCCTGCTCCAGCTACTACTTTCGCACATTTAGATGCTACTACTGTCTTATCAAGAAGTATTTCAGAATTAGGTATCTACCCAGCTGTCGATCCTTTAGATTCTAAATCAAGATTATTAGATGCTGCTGTTGTCGGTCAAGAACATTATGATGTTGCTACTAAGGTTCAAGAAACTTTACAAACTTATAAATCTTTACAAGATATTATTGCCATTTTAGGTATGGATGAATTATCAGAACAAGATAAATTAACCGTCGAAAGAGCAAGAAAGATACAAAGATTCTTATCCCAACCATTTGCTGTCGCTGAAGTCTTTACAGGTATTCCAGGTAAATTAGTCAGATTAAAGGAAACTATCCAATCTTTCAAGGATGTCTTAGCCGGTAAATATGATGATATTCCAGAAAATGCTTTCTATATGGTCGGTGGTATCGAAGATGTCGTGGCTAAGGCTGAGAAATTAGCTGCTGAAGCCAAATAAAGTTAATTTAATTCTCAACCAAAACCAAATAAAATAAAAATGCAATAACGTAATTACAACCACCAATATCAACAATTAAGTCACTTTTTATCACTATTATTATTCTTATTATTCTTTTAAACTATAACAAATACAATAAAGTTAAAATTTTAACCATCCTCTCACTTTTTACTATTACTCTTTCATATGTATATAGCACATATATAGGGAAAGCATGTTATAATTTTTTAAATTCATGAAATATATAACTATTTGATCTATTTTTATTCATGTATAGTATTATATTTTTAAATTAATATATGTATATATCTATCTAAACATTTTTAATTAATCTCGGGGCAGAGCATCGGCATTTCCCTAATTATTTATAATATAAAATAGTACCTCACTAAAATAAACACACAATATTCTACCACCATAAAAAGCATATCAGCAACTGTATTAAAACTTTTGAATCAACGCATTGCTACTACCAATAGAACATTTCCAATTAGGGCTCTGCATATGGTATAAGAGTGAAAGTACCCGATATGTTACACAATTTAGGTTATATTTACCGTAGGTCGGTAAATATCCCAGTCAATGGATCTCTTAACATAATACGAAGATCGTTAAGCAGTGCTGATACAGACCAGCCTGTTGTTGGGGGTATCTTTAAATCTGTAGAATTGAAAGGCAAATCCTACATCAAGTTATATGGTCCTGATTCAATTAAGTTTCTTAATGGTTTAGTCACCTCTAAATTAGAAGAAACATTTGTGAAGAAGAACTTAACAACTATTTCGGATAAATCGCATTCGCCTAATGGTAAACCAACTATGAATGATGAACATTTATTGAACTTCGATACTAAAAAAGGGAATTGGGGCCTATATAACGAACTCAGTCAGAATGGATCATATATTTCTAGATTTGGTCAATATACAGGTTTCTTAGAAGGAAAAGGTAAACTAATAACAGATTCCATAATATACCCAACACCGTTGATCTTAGAATCAGTTCATTCAGAGAAATTTCCTAGCTATTTGATAGAGGTTAACAAACAGAACATGTTTGAAAGGATGCTTCATATTTTACAAGGTCATAAACTTCTAAGTAAGGTTAAAATTGATAAAGTGAAAGAAAAGAATATCAAAACTTGGGATATCCTAATCCAATTTACAAATATTCCAAAAGAATCCGAGAATCCTTGGATTGATAACATTATATGCCCGATGTCTTCGATGAAAACACCAGATGATGCATTGAATTTCACAAACACCGTAATTGGGACCCTATTTAACGGACATGAAAAGAGCATTCTCAGTATGTATATCGAAAATAGGGTATATGACGTTATAAATTCAGATGGTTCTGTGCCAATTTTATTTCGAATCCTAACAGACGATTCAGTAAATGATATTTCTGATATATTTAACCAGGAAGCATTCCCATTTAAATTTGATATATCGACTGTACGTTCTTCTTATTTTAGAAAATGGAGATTAGAATACGGTCTAACGGATGGTCCAGTCGATGTCATTCCAAATACAGCCCTTCCTTTAGAACTTAACTTTGATTTCTATCCCAATGTTGTCAGCTCAAATAAGGGTTGTTATGTAGGCCAAGAATTAACCGCAAGAACATTTTCTACTGGCATTTTAAGAAAGAGATTAGTTCCTGTTAAATTAACCAATTACGAAATACTTTCAGGGTTCTTAAAGAAGGATCAAGATCCAGAAGCAATAAGTAAATTAATTGTCCAAATATCTCCAAATGAGGAAGACACTATAGCAGACCAAGAGTCTTCTTTAGCACCAAATCCGTTTGGATCAACAAAAAGTATCAAGAAACGTAAGAGGCCAGTAGGAAAACTGGTAGCATCAGAAGGTGATGTTGGTGTTATTATGCTAAGGACTGAATACTTTGACAGGCTATTTAATGAAAATAACGACCTAAATATAAGACCTAAGTTATTTATTGAAATCGAAAGTGCAGGTTCTAATAGCGTTGTTGGTGTGGAACCATCATTGCCATTCTGGTATATGAAATGGTTAGAATCTAACAAACCTTCTCAGTAGATGCTATATCCTTCATCCAAGGAAATAAGACGCAACAAGATTGATATTCCATTAATTACTTTGTAAATACTAATTATGTATATACCATATACTCATAGTCCACTGATTGTTTAAATTATTTTAATAGACAGATATATTTGACTACACCCAAACATAGTATACATCCGTACATTATTGGCAATTTCAGTTTTCAAATTCGGATGAGTTTTGATATTTCAAAATTTCATGTTTGAATTTTTGAAAACAAAATAAGCGCTAAAGTCCTTCGCGGAAAGAATGTGGAATACTTCTCTAGTAAGGAGTCTCACTACCATCTCTCTCAGACTGACGAACTATTCTCTCACTGGGCAATCACTTTCTCTGCCTAGGTAATGCAGTTCCTTCTATTACTCTCCACTCCCATGGGACTGACACAGTGCACTCGGCAATGAGATGATTGTAGTTTCTCTGTGTAAGTTTCATTCTATCTGGTGGAAACGCTAGCAAATGTTATAGTTTCCATGAATAATTTTTAAAACATTTACAAGTAATATTTAACAATTTCAATTTGAAATCTATTTAATTTAATCATTATTGTTAACTAATAGTATCAAAGGTAAAACTCATCATATACATACAGAACCCATTCAAGATGTCTGACGTTGAAAACCAAGTTGAAGTTCAAGAAGATTTCGAAGTTGTTGAAGAATTCACTCCAGTTGTTCTAGCTACTCCAATCCCAGAAGATGTCCAACAAGGTCAAGTTGAAATTAAATTATTCAACAAATGGTCCTTCGACAATGTTGAAGTTAAGGATGCCTCTTTAGTTGACTACATCCAAATCAGACAATCCATTTTTGTTGGTCACACTGCTGGTCGTTACGCCAACAAGAGATTCAGAAAGGCTCAATGTCCAATCATCGAAAGATTAACCAACTCTTTAATGATGAACGGTAGAAACAATGGTAAGAAATTAAAGGCTGTTAGAATTGTCAAGCACACCTTAGATATCATTAACATCTTAACTGACTCTAACCCATTACAAATTGTTGTTGATGCTATTATTAACTCCGGTCCAAGAGAAGACACTACCAGAGTCGGTGGTGGTGGTGCCGCTAGAAGACAAGCTGTCGATGTCTCTCCATTAAGAAGAGTCAACCAAGCTATTGCTTTATTAACCATTGGTTCCAGAGAAGCTTCTTTCAGAAACATCAAGACCATTGCTGAAACTTTAGCTGAAGAATTAATTAACGCTGCCAAGGGTTCTTCTACTTCTTACGCCATCAAGAAGAAGGATGAATTAGAACGTGTTGCCAAATCTAACCGTTAAGAAATTTCAAATTGGAAATATATATCTTTTCATTTTATTTTTCTCGTTAACTTCATCAATCTTCTATATATTAAACATCTGTACAATTTTTTATTTTAATTTCTAGTTATATGTTTAAGTATTATATAACAGGTTAAAAGAAAATACAATTTAATTTAATTTACTATCATTAAATCTAATACTTAACTTAGGTTCTACAATAAATCAATAAGTAGCTATATATAATTTTATATTAAAATCCTGACCTGTTAGTATTGGGGTAGCAAGGTATCAAAACTAGATACCTATCAAATTAGATCAAGTAGCTTTATAGTAGTTTCACAGTAACTTTACGTAGTAAGATTAGAGACACATTTATTGGTACCATTGTTATATAGCTCGTTATAATTATCTATACTGAGTTGCTCAATCAGTTTTATATTTTTCAGTCACATTTATCAAGAGAAGAATTAGTAGCTAGTGTATATATTGTAAGATACATATGCTAGATGGTATACGTATCAGAAGCATTCAACTCACTACTTTCTAATAGGTAACTGTCTGTATACTCTCAATGAAGAGCATACTATTCATAATATCGTAATATACGAAACGTATTAGAGTGGAAATTTCTCTGTTAATTTAAAGTTAAACATTGCTAGGACAACTGATAATTAAGAGAAAGTAAGTTTTATCATATATAACATAATAAGAATGTAGTTGTATAGTCTGGGGTATTCTTTAATAATCTAGCTTCTTTCTGTTCCGTTTACTTGAAATCTCAAAATTTGAATGTGCCAGAAAGTAATTTTTAATTGGATGCTGTGAATATCCAAGCATTGATGCTTCATTGTTAATGGTGTTTATGAGATCATTCCTCTACGCCATTTATATTATAATGTATGTTACTATTATTTTTTATTTTTTGTTTACAGAACGTATATCGGGAAATGCGTTTACATAACAACAGATAAAGAGAGAAGTTCGAAAATGTCAACAAAATAATAAAAACATAAATATAAAATATTTATTGTTAAATCGTTATAGAATGGTAATACTTCTATAAAGTAAATGTATAGATATTCAAATAATGTAGATATATAAATATTTAAACATTGCCTAACCTCTATGGTTAATTTGCTTTAAGATTCCTTCGTCGACATGTAAGAAAGAACATGCCAAAACCATATCAGCTGTGATGACTAAGGAGCCACTGATAATGAAACATAGCCACAAGTAGCCATTCTTAGCTAAAATACCAGTGAAAATAGGGCCAATACAACGGGCAAAAGTCTTACCAATGTTAACAATACCCATAACCCTAGTTAAATCCTTTGGTTTAATTAAGTTTGTTAATAAAATCTGTCTTGGTGGAACATCCATTGCAGTAGTACCGAAATGCAAATTTAAAAAGAATATAGATAATGATAAATGATTTTGGGCAAATGGAATTAAAATTGAGAATATACCTGATGGAATTTGTACTAGTAGAGTAGCTCTAACAGGGCCAAACATTCTAGCGAACATGGATGATGCAACAGTTGAAGAAGCCATAACCAATTGAGTACAGAAGAATAATGTACCCAATGCAAATGAACTGATCTTGAAATATTTCTTGTAATAGTAAACCATCCAACCACTAGTCATAAAACCAGAACCAAAGGAATCGATCATGAAGATAACTAATAGCTTCATTAGGATATTAACAGTTTCTGGAGATAATCTATCAGATGACTTTGATGATGAATTATTCTCAGAATCATCATCGTTGGTGGATGCATCTGTAGCAGTAGTAGCAGTAGTAGCTGCATCGTTGTGGTGATGAGCAGCTTCCATTAGTGGAGCCATTTCATCCGTAACGATTGTGCCAGACATGGTGTTAGTATCTAGATGTTCATGATAGTGACCGTCTAGTTCTGTTCTTTCAGATAATGAACACATAACACCAACCTTTAGTAAAGCGAAGAATGAGTATAATAAGAAAACCAACTTGTAACATTCTAAATTAGTTTCTGCTAGACCTGTAAGTTTTAAGACATCAATGAATGCACCTGACGTAATGGCACCTAAAGCACTACCAATAGTACCAATCAAGGCATGCATAGCATAGATCTCTGGACGTTTATGATTTGGAGATAAATGGGCAATCATGGATTCTTCAATGGACTTAAAAGGTCCAACTTCATCACTGGATGGAGATATTACACCGAATATAGCAAATATTAGTAAAACGTGGAAATTTTCACTGAAGTAGAAAGCAATACCACTCAATGTCATCATAATGGAGCCATATATCAGAACTTTTCTTCTGCCCCAAACATCGGCGTACCATGTAAGCACATAAGAACAAATGACGTCACCAATCAACGTTAAAGACATGAATAAACCAATCTTATCTTCCTTCATGTTAATACCGTTTAAGAACAGCGTTAACACTTGGTTAGTTAGACCGTAGGCTAACAATCTCAGAAAGACTGAAGCCCATAACAGTTTAATATCTCTGGAAGCCTCTCTGATTTCCTTTAAGACATTCATTATATAACTGAGTTATGTTTAGCGAATACAATTGTCTGTAATCCAAGCTAAGTATAATAAAACTATTTTATATTTGAGTTTATCTACACTTTTATCTTTTTATAAGATGTTGTATATACCTAAAATAACTCTGCCAGTATATATTTTTTATTTTTTCCCATTGACTAAACGTGCATAACATACGTAGTGAAGCCCATCGAAACAACAATAAAGCTTCAATAAAGATAATTTGCCGTGGTATCTATGACCATGTGATAAGTCCATCTTAACCCACCCCAGTTTATGATTGTTCCAAAATACCGTTGACAAGTTAAATTGTATTCTTGATATACATAGTAGAATTTTTAATAAACAAAAAGGTCTATCAATTTGCTACAATGAGATCAACTATGTACTTGCATAACCTATGTAACCTCGGGGACAGAATTTTGTTACTTTTGAATGAATAAGAGTCAAAACTTACCACAATGGCTCGTTAGAGTCACACAAGTCAAACACTTGACAATTGCAAATCACAAATATGCCAGGCGATGAGCTAAACAAGAATGAGGCGACTATATTGTAAATCCGTTTTTAGTATTCGTGTAACATTTTACACTGGCAAATTTAAAGAGACTATGCGAGTGAAAAAAAAACAGTCTTGTATTGAATGTAAAATGGTATGGTTTGTCTTGGATACATAATATTGAGAAACACAGATACGTATAGAAATCTATTCTCGGACGTATGAGATATATGCCTCAGATTTTACATATAGATAATTTAGTAGAATAATAATATACAAGTGTGTAAGCTACTTATGGAGGCTAATAAAGTGACAAATCAAGATAACATTGGCTCATCGATATCCGATGCCAATACAGAAAAACGACATATTGATTCTGAATTAGTTCAAAACATGGATAAATTAAATGAAAGCTCCAGCAATAATCTTGTATCGCTATCAGAACAACCGTTGTTAGGATCTATGTTATTAAATGCAAACAATAATTCTCCAATTGACCAGGAAATGGATAGTTCTGAGAATAAATCTGCTAAGAAAAGAAAATTTGCCTGCGTAGAATGCAGACAACAGAAATCTAAATGTGATGCTCATGATAGAGCTCCTCTACCATGTACTAAATGTGACAAAAAGGGTGTACAATGTGTTTTAAAGAAAGATTTCAGAAGAACTTACAAGAGAGCCAAGAATGAAGCTATTGAAAAGAGATTTAAGGAACTTACTAAAAGCCTGTCTAACTTATCATCAGAACAAATTCTGAAAAGGATCGAGAGAGAACAAATGGATTTATTAGATAATAGTAATTTTACCAAGGAAAAAGTTCAACATAGAAGATCTAAACTGCAACCTTCTAACGGCATATCTTTTAATTCAAATATTGCAGACACCTTATCACCACTATCCAATATATCGTATTCGAGTAATAACAGCAACCGCAATGGTCATAACATAAATGCTAATAATAAAATTGAAAACGGAGATGAGAACTTTGCTGGCTACAAAAATTGTATGACTTCCATTCATGGGATGACCGATGAACAATTAAAATGTTCACCAAAAAGTCTAGGTGATATATATCTATCAAGTCAAGATATTGCTGAATTATTTCAAGAGTTTGCTACAAGGTATCATCAATTTCTACCAGTTGTAAACCTGGAAAGAGGTACTGAAAGAATATATAATCTTTCACCTTGCCTATTCTGGGTTATCATTTTAATCGGTATAAGAAGAAGACCAGACTCCAGTGACTTAATGAAAAGACTAACGGTTCTTGTAAAAGCAACATTAGCTGAAATTACCATATCACCCATCATTAGATATACTCCATCAGAAACAGATGAACCTATTTTGAACGTTGCTTCAGTTTACTCGGTTCAGGCTTTCTTATTATACACATTCTGGCCACCATTAACGTCATCTTTAAGTGCAGATACATCTTGGAATACTATTGGTACTGCTTTATTCCAGGCTATTCGTGTTGGTTTAAATACCGCCGACTTCTCTCAAGAATTTGCAACAGAGAATTCAGAATTAATTAATGAACAAAGAAGAACATGGGTTTGTTGTAATGTTGTATCACAAATAATTGCATCATCGTTTGGATTCCCAGCTTATGTATCTTTTGATCATTCTGTCATAAGCACCATTAAGGACAATATAAATGCCTTCTCAACTATTGTAGCAAATCCATCAGATATACCGTTAGAATTAAAACAAATGACCCAAATTGCATATTTTGAAAATCAAATTGTCAGTACAATGAACTCAAACACATCTCATAAACTAGGTATGGTTACCAATACTGAAAAGTTACCTCTATTACATGTCTTAAATCAGCAGTTAGCTGAACTGGAGATGAACCTAGAGGAGAAAAGTTATTTGGATAACATTAGGAAATACTACTTATTAACTGCTAAAGTACACCTATTAACGTATTACTTTATTGATCCAGATTCCAAGAACAATGGCAATTCAACAACATCATTTGACACAAAATGTGGGCTAGTGAAAGTCTACAACGCTGCTGTCAACCTATTGACACATGCCCACCAAATGTATGAAGCAGACCCAAAGATAATCAAATACTTTCCTGGTGTCTTCATCTTAAACATATGGCAAACAGCATGTATTATCAGTAAACTGGTTCATTCATCTTTGTCCGTTGTTATTGATGTTCCTCGTGGTAAAACAGCTTATCTAAATGCTATTACTTTAACGTATAAGGCCTCAGTGATGAAGCATGATATGTCTTATAGATCATCTGGTATTATGAGAAGTATATGGAGTCTTTTCAACAATATGTATCAAGATTGGAAACAATCTAATCCAGACACAAGCGGTAAAGAATTTAACTTAGATATAACAGTTCAATCAAGAATGAGTGTCAGCGTTTTCTTCGATTGTCTTTATATATTAAAGGCAAAATGTGGTATTGCTAAACTAGAAAGAGAAAAGAAACAGTCAAAACACGATCAAGCAGGTAGAAGTAATAGTGATTCTAATTTATCTGCTGAAGAAGAAGATGATGAAGAAAATGACTCAGAAAATAACAAGAGTAGACATGATGAGGATATTAATAGCGAAGAGCATCCAGAACGGAAGGCTAGAAGAATTATCGAGACCATTCCCCTCGATCCAAATCCAATCAATGCATCTACTATCAAATCAAACAGAGACGATTTATCTTCCACAATCACAACACCTACAAATCCACATTTATTAACCTCTAGTAGAAATAAAGAAAACGAAAGAACAAGCTCTTTCAGTACATATTCATCAACCCCTTCACTAACAGGGACTCCAAACGGTGGGACTACCTTATCTGCGGAATCTTTATTAAAGAGAAACACAGCAGATTATTCATCTAACTTTATCAACAGTAATAAGAATAATGTTACTGTTGGACAAACACCTGGGGATAATACAAACTCACAAAGTGCAAGAAATAACGCTGTACATTCAGAATACCCAATACAAGAAGATGGGCTATTTCAAGGTGCAGCAGTACTAGCTATTGATCCAAATATGAAAATTCCGTTAGATGGAAACCATCCAAACGGTGATACAATCGATCATGAAGCAGATGGAAAGACTGAAACAAACAGTAACAGTACCAAAGAGTCACCAAACTCTATCATGGCAAACTGGGACAACTGGGAATCCGATATGGTTTGGAAGGACGTTGATATATTAATGAATGAATTTGCATTTAATCCAACAGTTTAAGTTACCAAACAAGCGTAAGAAGACCGCGCCATTCACTTTTACATAGATCCAAGTAAATATATAATATTCACATAGGTTTGAATATTCATTCAAATTGTTATACAGTTATTTTAAGAGTGTAATTATGACTAATGTTATAATGGTCAAAAATCACGTGACCGAACATTTAATACGCGGTGCAAGGGTGTTCTGAAAATTTTTTCTTCTTTTATTTTCTGTCATTGGCATTCCGTCTTTGGATGAATTAGTTTATACCACTTTATTGCCATATCTATTGTCAGTTTGCAAATTAACACAATTAGTAAATAAGTTAGTTACATTGCACGATTTTTGTTATTTATTAATTAACATTTGCATTAATACTTGTTACTTCTTAGTGATTAGCTACAATAGATAAAGATTGAAATTACATACAGTTATATTTTGTTCCCTAAAGGTATCAATTTAGAAAATAAGAAAACTAAGTAGAAAAAAGTATGTCTGATTTACAAGATCTAGAACCAACTATTATAATTAACGGTACTCTAAGTCCGGAAGATTACGAAGAATATGATGAATCTGTAGTTGACGAACAAGTCGCTGAACAAATTCGCGAAGAAGAAGAAGAATCTAAACCAAAGAAGAAAGTTGCTTTCTCTGGTATTGATGATGAAAGTGAAGAAGATCAGAGACAACGTGAATTCGAAGAAGGTGGCGGTTTACCAGAACAACCATTAAACCCAGATTTCTCCGATTTAAACCCATTATCTCCTGAAATTATTAACAGACAAGCTACCATTAATATTGGTACCATTGGTCATGTCGCTCACGGTAAATCTACCGTCGTTAGAGCTATTTCCGGTGTCCAAACTGTTCGTTTCAAGGATGAATTAGAACGTAATATTACTATTAAGTTAGGTTACGCTAATGCCAAGATTTACAAATGTCAAAACCCAGAATGTCCAGAACCAGATTGTTATAGATCCTTCAAATCTGACAGAGAAATTAATCCAAAATGTCAAAGACCAGGTTGTGAAGGCCGTTATAAGCTAGTCCGTCACGTCTCATTCGTCGATTGTCCAGGTCACGATATCTTAATGAGTACTATGTTATCTGGTGCCGCTGTTATGGATGCTGCATTACTATTAATTGCTGGTAATGAATCTTGTCCACAACCGCAAACTTCTGAACATTTAGCTGCTATTGAAATTATGAAATTAAAGCATGTTATTATCTTACAAAATAAAGTTGATTTAATGCGTGAAGAAAGTGCATTAGAACACGAAAAATCCATTTTAAAATTCATTAGAGGTACTATTGCTGATGGTGCTCCAATTGTTCCAATCTCCGCCCAATTGAAATATAACATCGATGCTGTCAATGAATTCATTGTTAAAACTATCCCAGTTCCACCAAGAGATTTTATGATCTCTCCACAATTAATCGTCATTCGTTCATTCGATGTTAACAAGCCAGGTGCTGAAATTGATGATCTAAAGGGTGGTGTTGCAGGTGGTTCTATCTTAAACGGTGTTTTCAAGCTAGGTGATGAAATTGAAATCAGACCAGGTATCGTTACAAAGGATGACAAGGGTAAGATTCAATGTAAACCAATTTTCTCCAACATTGTCTCTCTATTTGCCGAACAAAATGATTTGAAATTTGCTGTTCCAGGTGGTTTGATCGGTGTCGGTACTAAGGTTGATCCAACTCTATGTAGAGCTGATCGTTTGGTCGGTCAAGTCGTTGGTGCTAAGGGTCACTTACCAAATATTTACACAGATATTGAAATTAACTATTTCTTATTACGTCGTCTATTAGGTGTTAAGACCGATGGTCAAAAACAAGCTAAGGTTAGAAAGTTAGAAGAAGGTGAAGTCTTAATGGTTAACATTGGTTCCACTGCTACCGGTGCTCGTGTCGTTGCCGTCAAGGCTGATATGGCTAGATTACAATTAACATCCCCAGCATGTACAGAAGTTAATGAAAAGATTGCCTTATCCAGACGTATTGAAAAGCATTGGCGTTTAATTGGTTGGGCCACCATTAAGAAGGGTACCACTCTTGAACCAATTGCTTAAATATAAAAGAAAGTAAAATCTATTTGGCGTAAATTACATTGAATAGGATCATATAAAATATCACATTATGAATATTCATCGATATTGCTCCATTCCTTTTCAACCATTATTACAAAGAAAATTTGTTATATAACACTATTTAACTATTTTCTCTCGTTCCATTTTATCTATGTACATTTATTAATGGGTAATTTATATAAATTAATCATATCATTATATCCTCGTAACAATTACTACTTTTCACAGCGAAAATGCAAAATATTATACTATATATTTTGAAGTTCATGTTTATATGTATACTAACTATGCTTATTTATTTATTGTTCAGTTATTTATTTTGTTAGGTCGACCTCCAATCAGAGCCATAGTCTCTCTGAAGATATCTGAGGCTTGAAACTTTTGTAAAGAATCCCTTTTCATTAAGCTGTACATACTGTCACCGACACTTTCAAGTAATGGGTATAGTTTCTGCAAAATTTTTATTGTACCTGAAAGATCGTCAGCTGAATAGTAATTACTTTCTAATGTTGAATCGAATTTATTATCCTCGTTTAATGTCAATCCATCCATACTGCTCTTATCTGTATTTTTGGCAGATAGATTTAATGGAGCCGGCTTGAAGTCCCTTCCAACCAGGGATGGTGAACCCATTCTAGTAAATACTTTATTACGAGATAGAGCTGGAGATGGTTTCGATAATGAGTTCAATGACGTTTTATATTTTTTCATATCGATATTTGAGCTTTCTTCAGTACAAGTTTCAAAGTGCATTTGAAAATTACTTGATAAAGGGGATTTAGGATTTAGCATCACTGCAGAAATCGATTCACGTAATGTATGATCTATATTCAATTGATATGGTGCACAAACCATAACATAAGATGAATAAATACGATAAGCAGTTTCTAGACATTCGTTAGCGTGCTTCACAAGAGCCGAATCCATAGTCCTATTTATTTCATTAACGGCCAATTTAGATTTGGCATGAATCTTATTTTCTCTTAAAGATTTAGATTCTAGTAACTTTTTCAATATTGTCATTCTTTTCAGAAATGTTCTAATCTCTATATAAGAATCTAGAATTTCTGGACAGAATTCTTTCTCTAGATGTAACCTAAACAGATATCTCATACCAGGATCATGCAATATATCGTCTAATTCACTAATCTGTGCATTTTGGTTCGAATTAACAGGATTTTCAAAGCTATCAGGTAGTGATTTTCTTTCATCTGCTATGATCATATGACCACTTATTGTAAAACTAGTGTCGATACAGCTTTCTTTTGGTGATTCTATTTTTAAATTAGAAAAATCGTTAATTGATTTTCTAAAATCAATGTGTGTATTCCATTGAATAATATCCCAACCTAATTTTGTTAATGTGTAGTAGGATGATCTACTAATGCTAAATTTTCTTCTTGAGTTTTCAGAAGGTGGAAGTATGATTGGGACTATTAAACCCATCTTTAAAAAAAGGGCTGCGACAGCAATAGCTTCCTTTGGGTATATAATATCAGTACAATCCATCAACCATTGCCATATGGCTTTTGTGGTAAAACTGTACTCGATAACTGTCTTGTTTGTTCCAAATACTTTAGATTTAAACAATCTCACACCTTTATTAGATACATAATATTGAATGTGTGAATCTGAATCAGGGTTAGTAAAAAACTTATGAGCAAAAGGAGACTCTCTTCCTTCGTTTTGTAATTTATCTTCATCTACTTGATCAGACCATGAGTTAGATTTCTCAGAACCTTTATTACCGATACCAAAGTCACTAAAAGCAGAAAAATTAAAATTCTCAAATGTAAAAGTATCATTTGAATATTCTAATAACTTGGAAAGGGAAGGTAGTTTATCACTTGGATTTAAGGCTGACCAAACATTTGGTTTTGATCCCATTAGTTTAATAAATAAAATATGGATCAGGTAGTCACTGTGTATTATAAAGTCCGATACCGAACTTCTTTCAAATGTGAAAAGTTCTATAGAATTAAACGATGATAGAAGTATTTCAGGAATATCCTTCAGACCAATATCTCTTGAATATTTCTGTAGTATAGACACACCCTTAGGAGTTGGCTGCAATAACACGCCTTCCTTTGGCTCTGATCTTGTTCTATCAGCAGGAAAATGCAATAGTTTTGCAGATATAAATATAGTTAATAAGTGATTGGCTAGATTCTCCTTAATATGATATGACAAACTGATACATGTTGAATTCATATCTGAGGTAATTTCTAATCTTTTCATTTTCTCAATAGCCTGTTGAACTGAGAAAGTAAATGGATACGTTTTATTAAAAGAGCCAAATAAGCGCTTAGATTGTTTTGTTTCTTCCTTCAGACGTAAACATATGAGAAAGATAGAATAAACTGCCTTAATATCATTTGTAAATATTAATCCGTTAGGTGTATGTGGAAATCCCTTAGACACTAATTCTGGAGAACCTAACTTGGACCTCTTTATTTCTGTCATCGATATTAGATCCTAGTCAATTATCGTGGAGTTAATGATGAAATGAATAAATTAGTTAAAGTAAATGAAAACAAAATTTAATAATGTTCGAGCCTAAGTTATTTTAGAAAATATATTGCGTTTTAAGTAATAAGGGTAGTTTCTATATATATATCACAGTCATTGTGAGAGAAACCATGGGTGTATAGAATCTGATTATGATATCATTTTGAAACGCCATATGTTTGTAGTCAAAATAAATTAATAGTATGTTCAACGGATTTCGATTAATTCATGCTTTTAAAATTTGCTCTATACGTCTGTATCAAAGTGTAACATTTAAAACAATATCTGTCGTATGGTTGTGATACATTTCATATTAAGTAATTTTTTTTGAATTACTTCTAAGATTACACCGAAGCGTCAAGAAAACCTCAAAACTTTGAAACATTCACAATTAAATAAGCGGTCTAACCTATATTATGGATTATTTTGGGATTCAATCAGCTGCTGGCCTGACTTTAGGTGAAAAATCACTGCATTAACTTTGTTTCAATGGGCGCTTAACTGTAGTCCTAACTGAATGCAATATTGCTGTTAATTCCATATATATATTTTAATCGCATCGAGGATCTCAAAGAAATATATGCACCATTGTAAATATCCTCCGATCTTTTGAAAGATATGCGTCAAGGCAAATCCAATTAAGTGCATAACAAATAATTTAGTAAATAAAATTGTTCGTTTAATCAGTATTTCTATGACAGAGAAAGGCATAATTGTTCAACTTTTTGGTATCTTAACGTTTTTTTTAATAATTCATCCAAGCAAGAATAAGGATCTTGTCCTGATAAAAAAGCTTGCTCTGACAATTTATACAAGATAGATTTGCCGTTTCTTAACAATTCACTAATCTTGTTGTTCCACAAATTCCTATAAATATTGTTGTTCAAATTCATATAATACTCTGTGGATTCATTTATAATCAGAAGATCTTGTAGCGTACGGTTAAATTCAGTAAACGACTTACATTTTGCTTCTTGAATAGAAATTGGAAATTGGAAAGGAAAGAAAACATTATGACCTTGATCTTGAAAAACTGTAATAAATATATTTATATTAGATGCTTTAGAGGATTCAAATAAATGTCTGACGTTCTCTTTTACAACCGACGTTTCAATCACATCAGTATCATTCAAAATAAAGAAAAGGGATATAGGGTTATCTTTACCTTTTTGTAGATGATTTACTTCCTCAATTAATTGATATAAATTCTTAAAAAAATCAGGTATAGTTGTCTTCGATTCTAAAGATTTAACAACAGAAGGGAAAGATGTACATTTTTTGATTATTACGTCTAACTCAGGAGTTTTTAATATTTGACTCATTAGTTCCGCATTAGTTTTAATTGGTTCATATGTTAATTTACTAATAATGGGGTAGTCGACTGTAATGATTTTATTATTAAAAGTTTCACCAGTTTTGACAATAAATCTTCGAAATAGATCTTCAGAATACCCATATCGTAGTTTAATCTCCACTATTTTGGGTTTCTCTCCATTTACAAATACATTGTTAAACATCTTGTTAATATCTTCACGTATGTTCATGAAATATTCTGGGCAAATTAATTTCCCAGTTACAAAGGGTCTACGAAGATATCTTCGTAAATACATTAGGAATTCCTGCTGCTCAAGTAAGTTCTGAGTCCCACTGTTAGTTACAATGCTATCATTTAACTTCTTAGTAATTTCACTACTTTGCTTAACCTTATGCTTATTGTCATTTCTTGATATTAGTTTAATATTCCTTAATTTATTCATTTGATCGTGATCATTCTTAACATCCTGTACAATCTTATCGAAATCTACGCTTACGACGGACTTTCGTACAGGTGCAAATTCTTTATCTATCAATTTATTCCCCTTGTCAGTCATTTTCACAGTATGATAGGTGTATAAGATATATATTATACCTTCTCAAATTATCTTGAGATATTCGATGTCCTTTATTTATTTTGTTTACCTGTACAAATTGTAGGCTACAAAAAAAAAGCGGCACTGACATAATAAAAATAATGAAAGTAAACGTATCAGTAATAAACGTAGAGTAAAAAGTATGCATATAAACATATATAGAATTCTGAACAATAAGTTACATTTAAAACCATTTTAATTCATTTTAATTTACAAACGAGGCGAGAAAAATTATATAAGTTTATTAAGTTAAACAGTCATTATCTCTTTAGATAATTCCTTTGAAGTTTTAGAAAGGTAATAATAAATAAATCTTAATTAGAATAATAATTCATAAATTTATTTCTTACCAACAACTTCCCAGTCACCATTATCTTCAACGGATAAGTCAGCAACTTTTTGTGTGGTTTCGGCGACAGCTTCGGCGGTAGATTCTTCAACCTTAGTTTCCTTTGGTTGTTCTTCAACTTGTTCTTCATCTTCATCATCAGCACGTAGAACTTCGAAGGCAGACTTTTGGATCTTGTTCTTTTCTTCGACTGTATTGTCTTGTACTTGAGTCTTCTTGTTGTGTGTAGAAGGAGCGTTGGTAGCCTTACCGAATTTGGAACCTCTGGCCATACCCCAATCTAAGTCAGGTTCTTGCTTTCTAGCTCTTTGTTCTCTTGGTTCTCTTTGTTCTCTTTGTTCTCTTTGTTCTCTTGGTTCTCTTTGAATCTTAAAGTTGGAACCTCTAGCCATACCCCAATCTAAGTTTGCTTCTTCTCTTGGTTCTCTATGTTCTCTTGGCTCTCTTTGAGCTTTGAAGTGGGAACCTCTAGCAGAGTCCCAGTCTAAGTTTGCTTCTTCTCTTGGTTCTCTTTGTTCTCTTGGTTCTCTTTGAGCTTGGAAATGAGAGCCTCTAGCAACATCCCAATCTAAGTTTGGTTCTTCTCTTCTTTCTCTTTGTGGTCTAGAAGCTTGGAAGTTGGAACCTCTGGCACCAGTCCAATCGATATCTGGTTCATCTCTTCTACCAGACGATTCGAAAGCAGAACCTCTAGCAGAACCCCAGTCAAATTCAGAACCACCTGAACTGTAACCACCTCTTCTTGGGGCAGCGACAGAGACGTAGACAGTACGTTCATTTAATTTGGTAGCGTTGAAATTTAAAGCCTTAACTAAATCTTCACGTTCACCGAAAGAAAGAAAAGCCATACCCTTTAAACGGGTTGGATCATCCATGCTTCTTGGTAAGTCACATTCTTCAACGGCATTTGGCTTTCCTAAACCATCTTCAACCCAGGCCTTAACACCTTCTGGAGTAATATCCCATGGAATGTTATTAATAATAGCTCTGTATGGTGGATAATCTGGAACAGGGTATTCTTCACGGGCTCTTCTTGGACCACCGGCTAAAGCAGGGTCTAATCTGGAACCATTACCATGAGAGAATTGAGCTTGGTTCTTTAATTCTTCTAATGGAATAGTATTAGCAGCTGTATTGTTTTCAATTGGGATGTTAATCTTGTTTAAATCAACATCTTCTTCAGCCCATGAGGAATTGAAAGTATCATCGTTTAAGAAGGAGTTTAAATCCATCTTAACGGTCTTCTTTGGTGGAGCCATCTTTGCTTAGTGCTTTTTATATATGCTTTGTAATTAATCAGTAAAATATACTATGAAGTGCAATTAGAAATATATATATATATCTTTTTATATTGACACTACGAATGAATATTTGATTAACGTAAATAGTTTGGTCTATACTAATTCATCTATATTGAATTATCATATTACATACTCACGTATATTTTACAATCATATAATTTAATCTTATACATCCATTCGATGGCAGCACAACTATTCCAGATTTCCAATATTGAGAAGCTCTCTCTACTCAGAAAATTTTTTCACCGCACCAAGAACTACGTATTACGCGACAAGTTCTCAATCCCTACGGATGTTTCTGTGCAAAACTCGAAAAAATATTTTGCAATGAATTATATAATATCTCTTCTTTCAAAGAGACCCTAACTGAACTTGCTCATGAAACCCTAAGTCCGGTGTCTAAATTGAAAATTTATGGAATTAAAGAGAAGGGACTTAAGGAGAGTGGCGATGATAAAGGATTTACGGGAGATCTTGAAACTACTAAATACTATCAAGGTATAAAAACTGTTTTATAACAACTTTGTAAGTACGAATTATAACTAACTGATATTTGAAATTGCGTAGACACAGAAAGAAACGGCTGTTTAGATTAGTTACTGTTTCAATTAACAAGTAAGGGTTATATATTATAATACCATTTAAAAATTTAAAGACATAGACACCGTATACACTATTGAACCAAACACAAGTACGATATATACTATGTCGTTGCTCGTTAAGTTGATATACTGCATTGGTGCAGTATTATTGTTGAGATACATACTTAGTACTTGGTTGGGTCTTAAGATTAATTTCTTCAACCCAATAAAGTTCGAATTAGTAGGTATAAGCTACAAAGACAAATTTACAATTAAAGGAGTACAGCTAGTACCGTTTCAAAGGAAGATTATTATAAATGGCTTTAAGCTACTTTCTAATAAGAAAGGTGAGAATACTCCAAAATATAAGAAAGTCAATACAAAAGTGGAACAAAATGAGAACACTAAAGAAAAGAAAGGTAATAACAAGATAGGAAAATGGCTGGAGTCACGATTTAGCTTACTATCTAAAGTAATAAATGGATTTCAAATCATATTTCATAGTGTAGAGATAGAAGAAAGAGATCTAAGGTTAACTAATTTTATTATCGAACTTTCATTATGCCCTAAGACCTTAGAAGTTTCTATCGAATCGTTCATAAGAGAAGCTATATGGAAAAATCATAAAGTATTATATGAAACATTCCATAATTCAAAGGCTGTATTAAATTTTAAGAAGCTATGTAACAATGAATTCCCATTAGAAAATATTAGAGCAGATCTTAAAATTGGGAGAATCGAATTACCAATGGATTATATCTATAAAGTACAAAACGACGATGCTCCTGTAGAGGAAAACAATAGTCCTAGATGTATAGCAGCAGAACAAATAGAGGTTGCGCTACAGAGAATAAAGGACAAAATGAATAAATTCAGTGGAGCTTTTGAACCATTGGAATATATAAATGTATCAATAGATCATTTCACAATTAAAGACTTCGCCATAACTAGGAATAAGAAAATAAGAGACATTAATAAGTATCTAAATTACAATGTCTGCATTTCCAACTTTACTTTTAACGCAACTAGATTCTCAAAGGATATGCCTGGTTTCAAACTATCATTTAGAGATGATGACACACCATTCAAATTTAACACTACTCTATGTAGGTTAAATATCTGTTTGAATATTCATAGAAAGGGTGAGGAATTAACAAACTTCAAAGTCTTCGAATTACCTAACTTGTCATTATTCGGTGAATCGAACATCCTATCGCAAAGATTTATGTTTAACAAAGGCGACACTTTAGAAAATGCCGTTCTAAACGTAAAGAGTACCATATCATCTCCAACTATTGATATTGGTATTACTGAAGTATCATTTGTAAAGTCATTTATGAAAAACTCTAAGGTGTTCACTCAAATTTTTAGTGATCCAGTAGTGATAACATGTGGTACAGAATCTCCATTGATAAGAATGAGAAATTTAGTAACGGCTTATTTCCAAAGTTTCTTACCTTTATTCAACATAAAGTTGACATTAGAGGATGCTAAAGTTGCTATTACAGATAATCATGATTTGTTGCTTTTAAATATATCTAATTTAATTCTGAACATGAAATCATCAAGGGATGTTATATCTTCTTTAGATAAAGTTGAAAGAATTTATTTTAAGACAGGTAAAACGTTGGAGTTACTGGATCTTTCTCTAAAACATAAGATCAAAGATAGCAATTATATGTGCCAGATTTTGAAACTAGATAATGTCACGATTGAAGAAGAAAATAAAATGGAACCAACAGTTACTGTTGCCATTTCTGGTGATTTAGATACTTTAGAAATAGATTTATCTGAGTTACCTACTATGGTCATGTTAAATAAATTGATAAGAAAGTCAGATTGTCAAATGATTAATGTTGAAGAACATTATTTCAAACCACTTTATGAACAATTTGCTACCATAATTAAATCATCTGAAAACAAGTGCTCCAAAATTGGTGAAACATTAACTTCGAAACAGGTTTCTCCAAAGGAGTTCATATTTTCTGCTCTACCAGATTATTTTGATTACATTAAACTTAGTATAAGGAACTTTAGAATGTCTCTAGGTTCAAGATCCGTGTTCATGCCACCTAAAGATTTTTCTTCTATAGAATCACAAAGTTCCCATGATTTAGTTGATGGTAAATTAAGAAAATTGTGCATAGAGATGGATAAATTGCAAGTTGCTCTTTGCGGTAGTCAAACTCAATGGAAGAACAAAATCGAATCAGGACGTGTTACTATGGTTAAATCTGGAGATTCCTCAGGTTACAGAAGTTATGGATCTGAAGGCTTAGATGATATTTCAACAAGTGAATCAACCGATGTTGCTTACCCTTGGAATGTCACTGTTTTAATCAACTCAATAACTAGTAGTGTAATTGGGGAAACTTTAGATGACTACAATGAATTAACCAGAAGAACAGTTTCAAAATTATCCATTTTTGAAATGAGAGTCTACCCAGAGGTTGAAGATTTTGCAATGACGGATGAGCCAAAGATTGTAGTAAATATATCAAATAAGAAATTGAAGACATTGTTCTGTTTGAACAATATTTTCCTAGCTATTTCTGGTATCCACACTTTGCATCAAATATTTGGTAGAGACTTAGCAAAACAGAATCGTGAATCATGGGCAAAACAATATTTCCTTTCAATTGCTAAATCAAAAAAAAAATCTTCCTTTAAATGTGTAAACTGGAAAGAGTTAAAATCTTTGATAACAGTCAATTTCTCTGTGGATGAATTTCAACAGATTATGCTATTGCCAAATGGCTTAAAAACAAAGATTGAAGCTATTAATACATGTCTCTCAATTGAAAATTTTTCAGAAATCAAGGTTTCTGGTGAGTTCTTTAGAAATTGTATTGAATCACCAACCGATTGTTCTGCTTGGGAGAGGTTTGTGGTGATTAATAATTACAAAATTGGTACTAACATTAATAATTTAGTTGCCCAAATGAAACCAGATTTTGTACCATCAGAGGATTCAATTCCGGGTATTACACTAGAAAATGAATCATGGCACTTTACTGTACCCCACAAATTTGCAATTCATAGATTGATTGATAATTTTTCTACTATTTTCAAATCTATAAAGCAAATGGTGTACTCTTTTAAAACGTCCAATAATGATCTTATTATATTTCCCACTGCTGTTAAAACTCCTTCATTGCCAATGATTAAATTAAAATCAAAGCGTTACATTTTAAGTATAGCCGATGATCCATTTGAGGCACAAATGAATATGGTTTTCCAAATTGGTCTAGAGGAACAAAGATCCAGAAGGGCAAAATGGAGGGAATTTGATTCCACCATGAGAGCAAAACTGTCAGAACAAGAAGCAATAAATGTTGTGGATCCACTTTCAGAGATCATCAACAAGGGTAAACTGAGCAAGAACAGCATATTGGGATTAAACCTAAACGATGTAAACGGTGATATGGATGATAGAGGATCTATCATCTTAAACATAGTTTCTGATACAATGGAAAAAGCATATGAAAAATTGCAGAAAAATTTATCAACATCTTGGATAAGAAGAGTGCAAAACTACAAAAGTAAAGAAACAGATGAATTTAACAAAAACTTTTCTTTCTTATGGGGTAATATCGACTATACTTCATTACCATCCGAAATCAATAAGCATGTACAAGATTTTACTAAATATGCTTCTCTAGCTAGTTTGATTATGGAGAATATTGATGTTGATATTTTTAGACCATCTTTCGGTATTGAAGAAGTTCCTGATTTCATTTACAAAATGGGTAAGCGAGTACCAAAGGACACAAAATATTCTATCATGATTCCTATGCACGTTGACGCTAAATTCAGTGAATTAAGATGGCACTTGAGAGATTATCCACTACCATTTGTATACGTTCCACCACTATACCCAGAACAGTCGAATGAAAAATGTGCTCTGTGTATTCATGGTGATGTTGTTATTGCAGAAGATATGATCCAATCAGATGCAGAATTGAGAGCTGTGTTTGTACCTTTTGTTCCTTCTATCATTGTTGAAAATACTGATAGATTCTATTCTCTTTTAGTCCCAAGGACAGTGACTAGTATAAAGTTTTTCACAGACCTTCACTTTGATGTCAATTCTAAAGCTACAACAACCGTAAACCTTGGTACTTCCTACCAACCTGCTATTCAACAAACCATGCAATGCATAGATAATATTTCCAAACCACCTCTAGATCCATCAAAGAAAACTGGGTTCTGGGATACAGTTAGATATCTTCTACATGGGAGTGTTAAGATTAAATGGAAAAATAATGGTAGATTTGAAGTTGGACTTAAGGGTTCTAAGAGTCCTTATATAATAGGTGGTGATGCCGCAGGATATTCGTTGGGATTTGATACCGATGTTGAATTAACTGTAAACGAAAACGAAGATCCAAAGAAATTCTTAACGTGCTCTGCAGATAAATTATTCTTCTTTGTTCCAAATTTCTTCGCAAAACCTCTATTAGTCTGGTCAAGACCTAGTGATGAAGCTATCTTTATTCCAAATCAAGATAATACTAATTTACAACAACATGCGTCATATTACTACTTGTTGAACCTTGACAAGAAAAATACTGATCGTATGGAAATCGAGAAGATGAGAGATGCGTTTGTGGAGAAAGTTGCTATCAAACTTACTGGTGGTATTCAATTTATTCTCGGATTTGCATTTGAGCGTAGTATTTCTAACCAAAATGCTAGAACTTTTGACTTTGTTGAGCACTACAAAATCAGATTATCCAACCCAGTGTATGTTAAGGATCCAAGCAAACATGATTCGTATGCTGGCTTTAGAAGTGATTTTGTCCATATGTCGTTTGAATTAACTTCCAAGTCTGATGTTGCTTACAATGCAATGCAATTAACCCCAAATTCTTTAGATATATTCTTTAAATGGTGGAGAACATTTAGCGGAAATTTCCCTGTTAGACGTGGTCCTCTATTTGGTATCAAAGGTATAGAAGGTATCAGTCCTAAATTCAGCGAGCATCTATCTACAATTTCGTATCTGGCTGATCTTTCTCCTTTGTATATTTCGCATATTTGTCATAATATCGATTACGATAGAGATATGAAGAAAAATTTTTTAAGTACTGTAGAATACGCTGGTATAAAGGCTAAAACGGGACAATTTGTTTTAGATTTACATCAACGTAAAGAAGTATTAACAGAATACAACAGTATTCTAAATATAACAAAAAAAGTTAAGAAGCTTAAGTTCCACGGTGGTGATGTTAGAACGGAAGATATCGATATTAGAACTATCCATGCTACATTTAATAAATTAGCATATGTCGAACAAAAAGAGGATGCAAAATATGATATCTTCGATAATGACATGTTATGGGTTGATACTTCAGATTTCCAAGAAGCATTTTTCATCAATCCTAATTTTTATTTACCTGATATTGAGATTAAACCTCTTCTATATGCACCTGCATTTATCTATCTAAAACGTGCTCCATACGGGGATAAATTCCAAGTTGATCCTGTTACTTTGAAACCAATCGCTCCATTCAAAAATACTATTTCACATAATTGTATCATGGATAAACCTGCTGACTTACCTACACAAACTCTGGATTCAAGAACAAAGAGTGTACAAAGTTATATAGATAGAATTAATAAACAATTGGAGAAGGAAACAGACTTGGAGAAGAAAAGTAATTTAAAGAAATTATTATCGGAAGCAAACACTGCTATGAAGCAATTAGATATATTGTCGGTAGATTTACACTCCTTATATCACGAATATGACATGGATGTAAGAAAAGAAATGACTTATAATATTCCTGCTGTTGAGCTGATTGATAAAGCTGTGATCAATACATTATCTTATGAGAATAGATACTTTGTGTTTAACATGTTATTAAAGATGAACAGAGGTGTTAGAGATGTTTTATTTAAATATAAGCATTTCTTTACTCTAGGAAGCAGCTTTTTGTCGTTGTCATCTAGAAAAACATTAAACAATTTTGAGAATATGATTAAACATAAAATTTCAAGTGAGTGGAAACCTGGTATGGAACCATTAAAGGAGAAAACCAATAAATTTTCACCTGAACTTGAATTTGACGAATCGCAAGATGAAGGTAACGCAATTGACGCAATCATCGATATGTTTGAGAATGGTATGGCAGAAATATCAGCATCAATGGATCACGTTGTTCACAAAAATCACTTTATCCAATTTATTATACCTCAAATCCAACTTACATGCGATAAGCAAACAGATTCATGTATCATCGTGACTTCACCAAATATCATGTCCAAATTCTTATCCTTCGAACAAAAAGAAATCGAGCATATTTATTTTGAAGATATTTTCATGAAGAGAAGTGCTTTGTTACTAAACAAAACTAATATGTTCATATTTAATAAAAATGACTACAAGGATAAGTATGAGTTATACTTCGATGTTAATTCATATGGCCAAAAGAAACATTCTGAGTGGCCACCATGGTTAGGTATTGAATTTGGTTTCAAGACAGAGTCTCTTGAATCTGAGAGTATAGTAAAAGATCTTTCATTGATGTATACCTCTCAAAATGTTTTACCATTTTCTAACATTTATGAATTGGTGAAGAATACTTTCCAAGATAAGAGTTCTCTCTATTTACCAAAGGTCAACGTTTCTGCGACATCAGCCAATTACTTGGCGCTAACAAATATGCTAAAACGTTTAGTATTTTATGAAGAAGTCGAGGAAAGCGAACTAAAGAAGCGCATTGAACAAGTCTCTATTGGTTATGATCTAGAAAATATTCCAAATATATATAGACTGATCAGCAGCTTATGCCAAAATGAACAAAAATTGAAGAAAATTGAAAATGAATTAATTTTCAAGAGAAACATCTTAGATGATGTAGGAAATGTAGATTTGGTTAATATTTACAGTGAACGAATGAACCACTTATTAAAGCTATTTACTTTAACTAATGTACTAGAATCTAGTAATACCTGGAAGGTGTTGGATAATGACAGAAATAATCAATTTAACATTAAGGTTAATGAAATTATTGTTCATTTATTGAATAGCGATAAATCGCCATTCTTAGACGTAGCTGTTGCTAAGTTAAATTTCGAAAAAAATAATTTACCTTCAGGATTTAATACGAATAGAGTTAGAATTGATATGCTTCAAGTATTCAATCTAGAAAATGTTCTTTATCACAATCTAGTAGGTCCATACATCCCATCCAATTCTAATAAACTATTAACTTGTCCAACCAAGAGATCGAAAAATATCCACGAAATTGGTAAGTCACCTTTAGTAGATATTTTATGGGAAATGGATAAACCAGTTGGTGGTATCAAGATTGTAAATAATGTCGAAACAAATTTTTTGGGTTTAGCAATTAAATTGGAAGATGAAACAATAAAGAAGATTTTGACTTGGATATCTCCTCCTGATACCCCTAATATTCTGAGCGTTATGAAGAAATCAAACAGTACTACTTCAGACTCTTCCAGTGAATCCAATTCCAGCAATGTATTGGATGATGAAGATGATAGTCTCTCTTTCTTGTTATCACAAGACGAAACCGCAGATTCTATGGAAAAACATATCAAGATGGCAGCTGAAAGAAATCAAGACTTGAATGAAATGATTAAAAGATCTTCTGATTACATATTATTAGACGATTTATTATTGAACAGCTTCAAGTTATGTATCAGTTACAAGGGTAAAGGTACTAGAAGATTAATAGATGTCTCTGACTTCCTATTCACATTCCCTAAGTTAGTGTTCAAGAACCAAACTGTGAGAATGTTAGATATCATTAAAGCTATAAGAAAAGTGTTGGTCAAGGTTCTACTTAGTCACACAGGTAAATTCCTGGGTACCAAAATAAAGAAGAGACGTAACACTGATATAAAGCTCGAACCCGGTACTTCTTTGAAGCCACTGACGCAATACAAAACATACACAGAGGTCCACGAGTTACGTGGATGAATCCTCCTGCTCTAATCTGTAACAATATATATAGTCATACGTCCATATTTAAACGAACTATTCTTCCATGTTTTTATTTCATTAAGTAATACTACACTTTAGATGTCTTGTACTCTTACACGGCTAAAAAGCCAAGACGCGTCGTGAAAAACATCTTAAATCGCCATAGTGAACCAAGGAGGTTATTTTGGCTGTGATTCTTTCGGAAGAAAAATTTTCTTTTGGATCTAGAGATAATCAATTAAGGTTAAATATTATTAGAAAACAAAAACAAAAAATGAAAATAGAGATTTATCGAGGCCAATTATCTTACACAGAAAGCTATCTTTAATTTGAATAAAATACATACTAGTTTTAATTATCTACATCTGTCGTTGTTTATACTTATAGACAAATCATAGTTGATATAACAAGAAAGAATAGTTTTTACCTGTACTTCTTATTTAGTGCGGTTGTTTCCATATCCTTAAAATCAAATCGATCAGATATATATTCCAAATTATTGTCTTTAAAGAAAAGGTTAAGATATAAATTAAGATTCATAAAGCAAGATCAATAATATAAATACAATTATCCCTAAAAATTGATAATCATGTCTCAACAGATTGGTAATAGTATTAGAAGAAAATTAGTTATAGTAGGTGATGGTGCCTGTGGTAAGACCTGTCTATTGATCGTCTTCTCGAAGGGTCAATTCCCAGAAGTTTATGTCCCAACTGTTTTCGAAAACTACGTAGCAGATGTTGAAGTAGATGGCCGTCGTGTTGAATTAGCCCTATGGGATACAGCTGGTCAAGAAGATTATGATAGATTAAGACCGTTATCTTACCCAGATTCTAATGTTGTATTAATCTGTTTCTCTATTGACTTACCAGATTCCTTAGAAAATGTCCAAGAAAAATGGATTGCTGAAGTATTACATTTCTGTCAAGGTGTTCCAATCATTCTTGTAGGTTGTAAAGTCGATTTAAGAAATGATCCACAAACCATGGAAGCTCTAAGACAAGAAGGTCAACAACCAGTAACATCCGCAGATGGTCAATCTGTTGCTGACCAAATCGGTGCCACCGGTTACTACGAATGTTCTGCTAAGACCGGTTACGGTGTTAGAGAAGTCTTCGAAGCTGCCACTAGAGCCTCTTTAATGGGTAAATCAAAGAACAATGGTAAGACTAAGAAGGCCTCTTCTGACAAAAAGAAGAAGAGAAAGTGTATCCTATTATAGATAAAATAATATTACAAATCACATTTCTTCCCTTAATGCAAAATTTTTTAAGACAAACATACATGCACAAGATTAAATATATATGTATATGTTGATGTGTTTTGTTGTCCTCTTCTAGTTTAATCATTCTTAAATTTAAAGGTAATGTTAGTATATCATCAATATATAAATAAATCTTAAATAACAAATAACAAATATAATTATTACGAATTTTCAATATTTTTCTTAGCTCTGAAAAAGCTTAATTAATTAGACCTAAGTATTTGAAACTTCAAAATAAAAAGAATAGTTGACCAAAACTGTGGCAGACAACAACATCTCATATCCCAATCACTAGTTATAATACACTACTACCCAATCAATCTTTAAGTGCAGATAAATATTTTTATTTATACACTTACAAACAACGCAAAATATACTAACAAAAGATATGATAGAAAAGACAAGTGACATTCAAATATCTAATAGTATCCAAACAAATAATGACAATCTTATAGGGGAAGACAACTCACCCGATCTAAAAAATGAATTAGATACTCTGGGACAACAAGTAGATGCAATTATTGAGTCTTTCATAGAATTGGGTGTTTCCGTTTATGATTTCCCAGATACACCAGAAGCTACTCAAGGTATGATAACGAATTTAAAGAGAAATGTAGACAGACTATACAAGTTGAATCAAAAGAGTAACGACCCGGACTCTTCGTTAAATAACATAAGCATACCGATTGAAGTTGTCCAATACATTGAAGATGGTAGAAATCCAGATATTTACACTAGAGAGTTCGTTGAGGCTATTCGAAGATCGAATCAGTACCAGCGTGCTAAAATGCATGGTTTGAAGCAGCTGAAGGATTCCTTAGCTGAGAAGATAATAGAAGAGTTTCCTGATCTAGAACAATCTGTACACAACATTGTTAAAAGAACTAAAGAAAAGAGTGAGAATTAAACTAGATACATGATTATCTCTAAGTTTATATACGCATAAATATACTAGAAATACTTTATAGGACGTCATTTAATAAACATATACTACTAGTTAGAGAATTTATTGAGCTATATTGTAGTTTAAAGACGATTTAAACTACAGACCGGGTAAGATATATGAAACTTATATATAAAAAAATATGTAGTAAACACGAGAGAGGCAGAAACGTGATACCCTCCTTATTTGCTTAATAGTTCAAATAGACATACATAAGCTGCCCAATTACCTACCAGTAATCTAAGAAAGTTTTCATTTGCTAGAAAAGATTATTGCTGTTATAAAAAAAAGAATTTTTGTTTACTAAATCCTAAAGCTATTGAATTTTACAATACCCTTTGATGTCTTCTGAAATAACAACAGGCACTCTAGTATTGTGTAAAGTAGGTTCGTTTGCCCCTTGGCCAGCCGTCATATTCCCTCAAAGATTCCTTCGAAATGATGTTTATAAAAAACGGAAACAAAACTGTGTGGCAGTTTGTTTCTTTAATGATCCAACATATTACTGGGAAAATCCTCAAAAACTTCGACCATTAAATGGTGAGATCATCAAGAAATTCTTAACCCAAGATTATAAGAACACAACTCAAAAAGACTTAATTGATGCTTACAAACAAGCTAAAAATTATGTCGACTTAGAGACGTTTATTCGCGAACGTTTTGACGATGAGGGCAGGATAGACGAATTTAAAGATGAAATAGTGGAAAATGGAGAGGTTCTTTCTGATGAGGATCCACACATTGGTAAAAATGATGATAAAAGGAATGTTAAAGAATTAGAACCACTGCCAGAAAAATACATTAATAAATCCTCTAAAAGAAAATTATCAGGATCTAAAGTTGGTAACAATATTTCAATCAATAAACAAGAATCTAAGCAAGCTTCTACCACAAAAGACTTGAAAGGTCAGGATCAAGTCGTAGTTAATGGAAAGATCAAATCAAAGAGTCATAACAAATTGGATAGGTCAAGGAAAATTGAAATATCACTATTGTTTCGCCGTAGAATTCAAAGAAATCTAATACAAAGAGATAATACACCATCCCTAGACGACATTAATGAAACTCACAAATTGTTAAGTAAAATATTAGATAATGCAGACAATGATCCTCCATTTTTCGATATCGAGACTTTAAAGAAAAGTAAGTTACATAAACTGTTGAAAGTTATCAACTCCGACCATCAGTTAGAAGAATTTCATCCCATATGTCAAGAGATCCTAAGACAGTGGTCAAATATTATGACAACACTAAAAATCGAGAAAGAAGAACAAAGAAGAATGAAGAAGACGAAGACCTAGAGAAATATTAACAGATAAAGTTCATAATACATGTATATAAATATTGTTACAGCATTCACTTAATCTACTGAAAAAGATTATAGACGACACAACAACATAATATAAATTTATGTGATTGTATTATATTTTAGGAAAGGTATGTATTAATTTGTGATTACTATATAGACATTTATATATGATTAAGCATGATAATACATTTTTTCCTCATTGTTTGATTTTAAGCGGAACTATTAAACAGAGGAAAACGTAAGAGGTGCTGTGTAAAAAAGTAATAAATTAAAATTTATTGAGAATGATGTGTACATAATAAATATCTAAAGGCAAGCATATATAGGATATACGTCCTATTTGGAACTGATTCATGACTAATAGAGACGAATTCATCAATACGGGTTGTCAAAATATATTATATTAATCATACTTTGTTAAGTAACGATCAAAATAATGCTGCTAGAGCTGCCTCCAAGATTAGTTCACTTAATAAAAACATCAAAATATTTGCATTTAGCGACATGTGGTAATGATTGCGGCCCATCAATTTCTTTAATGAACTACATATATGTTCCTGTTGATAAATCATATGATGTAAAAGAGAAATGTGATTATATCATATTTGCTACATCTGAAAACACCGAAAAATTCTTTAACATGCTATCAAATCCAACGGTTTCATTGCTGTTCCATGATTGGATTGCTGCTGACAATCTCTCAGTAAGGAAAAAAAGTATTAGTAACAGCACCAATAATAACGAGAGACTAGCAGATTTCTTAGAAGATTTGAATGAGTCTGAACTAAATCAAATAAGTGCACACATCAAAGGTGAAGCGCTATTAATAAACCCGTTGGGTCCTGAGAATAATTATTATAAGAATCTATTACTTCGAGCCAATCCAGACGCAGATGTTTTCGTTAATGGTGAAAATGTTGTCCTAATTAAAGTTAAGATGCAAACCGCTAAGGTCACGAACAGTGAGAACAATATAATTATATACAAATAGTCTTATTAATACCCCTGAAATAAAACGTGATGTGAACACTACACAAATATTATAATCTCGACATTTTCAGAATGAAAGACAATTTACATTAAGATTCTGAATACCTAGAATAGTCAATAGGTATTGGTGATAAGCTTGCTAACGTCTCATAGTTATCTTTTATGGAATCATATTCTTTATTGAAGACATCCTGTACTGCAGCATTAGTTGTATCCGAGTATTTATTGTTAGTTTTATATTGCTCATTTTGAAGATTAATACCTTCAAAGCCATTTCCCTTTGTATCTACATAGTCATCATTAAATCTGTAACTATTCAATTGAATTTTAAGAGCACCAAGTTCTGATTGCAATTCCTTGTTATGTTTTAACGAAAATTTCAGCCTTTTTTCTGTTAGTTCTAGCTCTGTTAGTTTTGATTTCAAATCTCTCTTTAGCAATCTATTTTCATTCTTCAATAGCATAATTCTGTCGTCCTCGATACTCCTCATCGAGTTAAGTTCTAAGCCAACTGGATTTCTGGCATTCTTTGCTCTTCTCAACTTTTGTAATTGTTGCTTATCATATTTGAGTTCTGCAAGTTTTAATTTAAATGCATCACTTTTCTCAATTCTGCCTTTAATATTCATATACTCAAAATCTTGGTTCAATGGTGAACCAGAGTTGCTAATATTCATATTGTAATATGCTTCTCTCATTGTTCCCAAGGTCTCATCATTGTTGGAGAATATTGAACCTAGATATTTGGTTAAATTTCGAACTTTTCTGGATGATCCTCTAACGATATTTGATACCTTAGTATTCTTGGATACATTTTTGGTACGGTAACCCTTATTTCTCTTTTCAGATCTTAAATTTCTGGTTGCTGTATAATATTGAGGGTCGTGGTTCGAAATATTATTCCTTTTCTTTTGTAGTCTAGGGTTTCTATCTCTTAGTTGCTTTGAAGATGAACTTCCTGGTCTTTCTATGTCTTGCTTTATATCATCATAAAAAAAATCATTAAAAAAATGTTGAATTGAAGCTAGCATTAATCTTGTTATTCTATGTGTAGTACTGGTCGTTTTTGAAACCTGACTTTAAAAGATTAGATGGAATGTAGTAGATTTGCCTTTCACTTTTTGAATTTTAAGTTATACTTCTCATCTGTTTACATTTCAAGAATATTATCGAAAACGCGAAGTCACATTTCAATCTTACACGTAATTTACAAACCAATTTTCAATACGTATAGAAGTAGCAAAAGTAATGTTATTACTTTTATAATGCATATATTTAGGCTAGTTCGTGTAAATATTAGTTGATATATAGAAAAATCGTGTATATATAATTTTGGTTAATTCGAGACTTGAATTCTGAATATTATTCGGGAATTTATATAAATTTATTAATATTTTAGTACTTTTTAGATATATACAAATGTTTATAGGTTAATTAGTTAAATAGAGCGAAAAATGAAAAAAATAGGAAGGCATTTTAAATATATTGTATTTCAATTTGCTACAAATATTACATACTAGATTAAACAAACCATTGTTATTTACACTTATCTATTACTATTGTTTTGACAGATGCTAAGGTACTGACCACTAAATATATAGATCAAATAACTAGAAATAATTTGTTTTCTGTAATGGTATCATGTTTTTATAAATATTTTTATAAATGTTTTACTTTTTGCTGGAAGTAAGATTATATAATACAAAAAGTTACTATCTATAACAACGATAGTAAATAAATAGCTAGAATGCTACTACCAAATCTATTCTTGACAATCATATCTCTCTTAGCAGCATCATTAGCGGATGATAAAATTATAATAGTATTGGAAGATTCTTGACCCTTAAAAGTACTTGTAGAAGATGCAGACATCACAACACCTACTTTAGAATTATATTCCGTGTTATCCTTATTACTTGTTCTTCTTGTAGTCCTTACAGTAGTTTCATGTACATTGTTACTTCTATTTTTGGTAGGTGATCCCGAATTGGCGATCGATGTACTAGTAGGCACCATATTATGTGATAGTGACTCATCTGAATTGTTTGTGCACGCAACGTCTACAGTATTGGTAGACTCTACCTTAGTTGTAACAATTTGTCCCTTATTGGCGGTCTTTCTAGATTGACATTTAGAATCGCAAACCAAAATTGTTGTATTAGTGCTGTAAGTGTTGGTTTCAATGGTTTCATAAAGTGACTTCGATGAAACATTGTTCTCACTAACGTTGTTTACAGTACCGGTATGAGTGATTGGGGTATTTGATGTGGATTTGTAAATAGATGTTATAGATGCAAGGCCCCCTTCCTTTGTACCAACTAGACTAGTATTAGACGATACTGAGTCAGAATGAATGGATTCCGTTGAACTTAGATTTAATGAGTTGCTAAGAGAGGTATGTAAGCTGACTAATTTTGAGGGATTGCTAAGAGATTTGATTGAAGGAGTAATAGTGTCTGTAACAATTTCTGTACCCTTTTCGGTCTCAATATCAGTTACTGTATTGTACACAGTATATGTTGCAACAATAGTTTGGGTTGTAGTTAATAAGTCAGTCTCAGGTTTAGTTATGAAATCAGTACCCGTTACGACTCCAGTTGCGACGTCATGTATTATACTGGTTAAAATTTCTGTCTGAGTTTCAGTATCTATTTGAGTCTCAGTCTCAGTCTTAGTCTCAGTTTCAGTTTCAGTTTCAGTTTCAGTTTCAGTTTCAGTTTCAGTTTCAGTTTCAGTTTCAGTTTCAGTTTCAGTGAAAGTAGAAATAGCGGTAACAGTTGACATATCAGTGATAGTGACAAAATTGTTAGTTGCAGATTCAGATGATTTAGAAACCGAGGTAGATACTAGAACGGAAGAACTAAATGTTTGACTAGAAGATGTTGTTGGAACCGATGAAGTAGTAGATGATAGAGCAGCACTTGTCATTGCAACTGAAGAGCTAGTAGGTAGAATAGAAGAAGTTGTTGGAACCGATGAAGTAGCAGATGATAGAGCAGCACTTGTCATTGCAACTGAAGAGCTAGTAGGTAGAATAGAAGAAGTTGTTGGAACCGATGAAGTAGCAGATGATAGAGCAGCACTTGTCATTGCAACTGAAGAGCTAGTAGGTAGAATAGAAGAAGTTGTTGGAACCGATGAAGTAGCAGATGAAAAAATTGAAAATGGAGCAGAAAATGTTGTAGAAGAGGTTAAATAGGATGTTAGAGCCGATGTTAAAATGGAGCTTGATATCGGAATTGACGAAGTAGGTGGAATTGTCGATATTACAGAAGTAGTACTTGACGATGTAATTAGGGTCATCGATGAATAAGTCATTGAAGTTGAACTTGTTAATGGTAGAGGTGGTACAATTGACGTAGATGTAGTCATCGTAGTCGTGGAAGTTGTTTTAGAACCAGAGTTACCCATGTTAATATCAAATACTGTTAATGTTTTGTTATTAGCTCTTAATGTTATTGACAATGTTAACTAATTAGAATTGATTATAGCTGAACGCAACCTATATCACTTGTTTGACAAATAACACCTCTTATATATAACGAAAACCCATCAGCAGGTAAGTTCATGATCTTGAACGAATTATATACACACTTTCGTTGCTGAGCTGTTTTAGTACAGTGATTTCCCAAACGGCTACATAAAGTTTGAGAAGTTTTGAGCTATACAGTAGTTCATAGGTCCGAATTTCAGACCACAGTGTAAATAAGATTTCAGCATATCGTACCATGTGAATAAGAAATAATCAAGAAGCAAAAAATACTATTTTGTCTCTGAATGAAAAGGCAACAGCCTTCGCTAAATGAATAGCAGGTACATTATCGTTAACAAATTTTTATTTATGTAATATCGCGTACGAGAGGCTAAATAAACAAAAAACAATGAACAATTTTGAGAAATGTTATACTTTATTACCCATATGGGAAAAAACCACAGTCATACGATCATCGTTTTACATTACTTGTGGTTAAGTGTTGAGATGTTGCATTTCTAGATTAACACGACGATCAAAAGTACATGTCTTATGCGCAATGGATAATCATTGACTTAACTGTAGCATATAATATCGTAAAAAAGAACACCCGTAACTACATGAACTGCTGCAACATGACTCTATCGTTTACAGATCTTAACTACAATACACTAAGATATCTGCAGAATTGCTTCAATATGTCCAACCGACAATATACGACAACAGGCAAAAAAACGCGCGCTACATAAGGCACATACGATGAGTCAAAGAGGCAAGTAGATATACAATTACTTGTAAAGTTTATCAAAAATCCAAAGTGTCGTAGTTGTATACCGTATAGCCCGGATTATTTCTCTTCTGAATTTCTTCATTACCTTTAAATATTATGACGTTTAAGAACTTATCCATTGGATCACCACAGAATCTACTTACACTTTACCTGGGCCATCAAGTTCAACCAAAACAGACGGTGGTCCCACATTACAACATACACCAAGACCATCACTGCCGGTGGTACAGTTACTGAAATTGTTGAATGTGCTTACCCAACTACGAACTCCAATGGTGAAGTTAGCATTGTACATTCTACCGTCGTACCAGTTAGCCACAGTACTACAACCGTATCTAAGTCAGGTTCAAGTGAGGTTGCTGTTCAAACAAAGACATCGGGCTCAACATCGGCTGTTGCTTCCGTATTTGCGGGGTCAGCATCCGTGCTATCAACCGGTGCAACATGGGTTGTGATGTTGTTCACTTCTTTAACTTTCTTATTTTAGTATGAGATCGATTATATTATAGTTCTTGATGGTTCCTGTTTAACCATTTATTGGTGAATGAGAACCATCCATTTTAATATATTATTTGTATACTACATATTCAATATAATATACTTCCTTTATCAGATCAATAGGCACGGCATGTAATATAATTGTATGGGGTGCGAACCTCGGGCGACACTGGGCTAATGTTTGTCCAACTTAATACGCCTATGGAACGAGAGGCCGTTTGGGATTTCGGGTTGGTTGATCACTATATACGCAAAAGAATATATACAGTTAGATGATATACAAGCAGAGCCCATAATGTTCCTTAATGTGTGGTATTGGATTTAGTAGTGGTTACTTAATGTTGTAGCAATGTCTTTTATTGTTGATATATATGTGTAATTTTCTAATTATGGTTTAGTTAATAGAAAGTGATATTTCAAAATATGTGTAAATTATATAAGAATGAGGTGAATGGAACATAAGTGATAGTAATTAATAGTAAGTAATAGTAAATAATAATAGATGCATTGATAGAACGTGGGTTTTGTCAATAAGTATGATGTTTTAGTAGAAATATATATAGTAATACATGTAGTTAGTAGTTGTATATCTTCACTTATACTGTATAATAATAATCGATAAAAGTAAATATTCGTGAGGAGTGAGTAAACAAAATATGTGCGAAAAGTGAGGTTAGCAGGTGGGGTTGGACAACGTGGGGTGAAATATACAATTACGTGGATAGTGATATATGATAGTGATAGTGATAGATGATAGTGATAGACGATAGATGTGATTCAGATATATAATATTGCATAGCCGTTCGTAGCCGTGCAAAGTGTTAATCAGAATGGTTGTTGCAGGATAGGTGGTAGTATATAGAGTAACCATGTAGATATAGATATAAATGTGTAGATATAAATGTGTAGATATAAATGTGTAGATATAAATCTATAGATATATATAACTTATGTGGGTAGTATGATATATATTATGATCAGTTGGTGTCTGGTTGTACATTGATGTGTATGAAGAGAGAGTATCATAGTGTACATGAAGTGTAT